>NC_061160.1:56654810-56699810 GCF_022113875.1 Hydra vulgaris
TGCAGAATCTAGGTCAGCATTTGACAATGCCAAAAGCTGATCTGTCTTTTCTTTACTGTGACATAGAACTGCCAATCTGAATTTTTGAAAGTGTCAGAATGCAAAAATAAGTATATGTAAAAAGAATATAATATTCGTTCAATATGAGTTCATAATTTGTTTATTATACTTAATTGTTTTTTCAAGTTAGACAAATTTTATTTTTAAAAAAATGTTTTTTGTTTTTACTTCATTTTTCTCAAGTTCATTGATAACAAGCATAGCAAGGAAAAAAAAAATTTCAAATTTATATTTAGATTTTTTATTAAAGTTATTTAAAAAAAGAAATGCTACAGTGTTACAAAAATAAAACTCTAAACAAATCATAATATGCCTAACAGCATTTATTAAAAGCACTCTGTTTTTAACCAATAAATAACTCTTTAATAACAGGATGCAAAAAAACAAAAGCAAAATTTTGCCAACCTGACTTCGGCAATGTATGGCATTCTTGTGCTGACCTGAAATCCTTTTCATCAGGAAGCACCAAACTGATGGTGAAACAAGTTGTTTAAGAAAAAAAATTATACAAGTGTTTTTACTAATTTATTATAGCTCTGTTCTTTAAGAACATTGAGCACTCTATTTGTTGAATACACAAACATAATATATATATGTACATATATATATATATATATATATATATATATATATATATATATATATATATATATATATATATATATATATATATATATATATATATATATATATATTGCAACTCTGAATTTCATGTTTTATTACAATTTTCAAACAAGTAGTAAATTTAATTTTGTTATGATAAGTTTAATAGATGTTACAGTTTATATTTATATTTTAGATTTTTACCGAGACAGAAATTATTTAGTAGTTATTTTAATATTATTATTAGTTATAGTTGTAAAATAGTTAAATGTTTTAATGGTTGTTTAAAAGTATTCAATTATGTGATAATGTGCATTATTTATATACTAAAAAATATATAAAATTAAAAATGTATATGTATATGTATAGATACAGTATATATGTAACTTAAATATACCCATGGCTTTTTTTACATTTAATATTAGTATCAATGTGCTCAAAAGCATACTTTAGTGTGAGTGTGTGTAAAGTTTAATCAAAATTTTATGTGGACTTTCAAATTTATAAATGTTGGTGATTTTGCTAGGCGTTCTCTTTTTTTACCAGCCTAGTAAAGAGAAGACAAAAGGCACATACCTGTCCTGACTCCAATCCCAAATATAGTTTTAATTGGAATTGATTTGTGAAGATTGTCTTCCATACTTAAGTAAAGACAAACTTTGATGTCACTCTGAAATATTTTCTAATATTTCTGGACTTCAGCTGGAAGTAAATATAGTTCATTGCACACAGTTTGATTATCACTATCTGTGCTTAAAAAATCACCATCAGAATAGTTACCTTATTTTTTCTTATTTTTATCTTAATTTTTTTAGATTTTCTCTGACATTTAAATTAGATATTCCTGCCCTCTGTGAGCATTTTCATAAAAAATCCATTTTCCACATTTCCAAGTTTGATCATATCCCCTCTCAGACAATGCCTCAAGAATTTAATGTCTTCACTCTTGGCCTCATCATCCTTTTATTTTTTGATTTTTAATATTATGTTTATTTATGTTTATTTTTGAATAGAAAAAAGATCACTGCTATCTTTTCTATTCAAAAAAACTTGTTCACTTTTTGTAGCTGCCCTCTAGTAGTTCTAGTATTTTAATATTTTTAAAGTGTGTTTTTTTTTTTTTTTATTTTATTGGTGGTTCTGGTCTTAATAGTTTACTCTGTCACAATAAATACATTTTTAATGCTCCCATAAATTGACAAGTTTCAGAATACAGACACCAGTAATTATTTACTTGGGGATCTCCCTGCACACTACATCAGCAAACCTAGAGCATCTTGAATACATCTTTTCAGAAGCAACTAGGACTTGGTTATCTGTTAAACTGTTTTTTTTTTTGTTCAGTTTTTTCCAAACCCAAAAACGTTTTTATTTTTCTACAAATACATTATTGAATAGATAAACAGTTAGAAGATTTCTTGTTTTGATAAGCTAACAAGTAACATAAAACACAAATATCATGAAAATATGTATAATTTTAAAAAGCACTTTGATATTGCATTTAGTTTTATCGATATCAATATTTTTTCTACAAGTTATTAGTAGATTACTTACTGACAGAATATTTTAACAATATATAAATTTTAACAGAATAAAATTTTTTTTCAATGAATTTGTTTTTGTAATTTAGACTTTAAAGTCTAAATTACAAAACTACTTTAAATATTATAATATTGCATAATTTTTAGTTAGTTATAGTATATATTAGTTAGTTATATTATAGTATATTCAGTAATGAATAGTATTTTAAAAAATGATTCAGTAAAAAAAAAATAGTTTAATGAGTTGCTGCAGAATTAGAAAGGAAAAAGAGTCTTAAAAGAAGAGATGATCCAAGTTTATTAGATTCAAACTAAATTAATAATGAATAAAAAAGATAATGTTACTGTACATTCATAAAAATTAATGTTTAATAAATAATTAAAAAATATATATATTTTAGCTTAAGTATAACAATTTTTCTTTAGTTTACAGATCTTATTCCAGTATATCAGCTCTGTAGGTTAAATTGGATTTATACAGCAATAATAAAAGTTTGCTTTTGTAATAAAAAAACTGGTGTAAAACCAGTTCCCCTGTTTTAGATTGTATTCTAATTTTAGATTGGTTATAAATTGTAGAACCGGTTACCCGGTTTTACAATTTAAAAAATGCAAAACTGTTTTTTTGCCAAGTTTTCCAGTGTTTTATCAACTGAACTACCAATTTTAATGTTGATCTCTGTGGTGCTAAATAATTTTAAAAATTGCATTAAAAAGTTGACATGTAAATATGTAACAAATGTAATGCTTTAGTTCATAGTTACCATTTTACTTAATGATTTAATTAACTTAGTTTAAGATTAGGTTAGTAGCCCCTTCTGAACCCCTTCTCTATTTTTAGGATGTCTTTTGGGGGGGTAAACTTTGTAAAAGAAAATCTAGCAAATAAAATTGTCTCCTCTTCCTTGTAGCCTTTGATGCATCACCAACATCTGTTCTTAGTAAATTAGTGTAACAATTTGTGTCTAGAGGCATATTCTAAAATCAATTTATTTCATTAAAAAACAATACAAATAGTTAGACGAATTTGATTGTACTTGATTGGATCAAGTTGATAGTGTACAACTAATAATGAAAAATATTGAAACTGATAAATAAGTTTTTTATTAGGGATGCACCAAACGTTCGGCAAAACCAAACGTTCGGCGAAACCAAACGTTCGGCTGTTTTGCCGAACGTTTGGTTTGGCCAAACCTTGACAAATGTTCGGCCGAACATTTGCTAAAAATGCTAATTTGGAAATAAATATCATCAAATCATCATAACTCAGCCTAAATAGCTACAGTACCAATAGATATGGCTTTTTATTGAAAACCCGATTCTTATCTACAACGCATAGTAGGTAAGAATATGTTTTTCAATAAAACACATGAGTACATTAGATTTACATCAAGTTTTTTGAATTTAGAATAAATTTAATTTGATTGCATGTGTTACTTAAAACCGAATGTATTACGTAAAACTAGTTTACATCATTTAGACAAAAATAGTACTAGTATAAGTGTAAAATGAAAAATCCTTTCAATTGAGCAATATAGTTAATTTTATCCTTTTATATACAATAATAATAATAATAATTAAACTTAACTTAAGTTATAAATTTCATGCAAGAAGCAAATTTTTTATTTTGGAAAAATCGCAAAAATGTAATATAAAATAAACTTTTATAAAGAAAGTTGCTTGTAATTTGGCTACTCAACTAGTTAAACTAAGAAAATTATTTGAAAGAAATAAACTTAGGGAAAAATGTTATTGTGGTGATCATAAACATAAAAATGCTCCAATTTATTATGTAGTTATTACTATATAACTATATAACATATACTATTATGTTATTATTATATAACTAAACATGCAATAGTATTAAAACTAGACAAATCAACAATTTTAAACTTTCACCTAACAAAATAATCGATTATTAAAAAAATAAAACATTAAAAACATGAGTGAAAATCATTTTTCATTTGTTGTCCTCAAGTTATAATGAATAAACATTAGTTTTTCGCCACTTTCTGGTGATAGTCTGTTTCTATTGGGTTCGTAAATGATGCCACCTGTACTAAAAAGTCTTTCACTTTCAACAAAAAATGGTGGTGCTGAAAGAAACTTTTAGGTAATTTTTTAAAAGAGTTTTCACAATTTTTCCACAACAAGAGAGAACTTTCTTTTTCCTTGACAAGAGGTAGCTTTAGATACTCTTCAATCTCCTTGTTTATCATTTGTATATTAGAATTTAATCTTTTTAACTTTTTGCTATTTTCAGTATTTACAAAATTGGAATCACATTCATCTATAGTTATCAGTTTAGAAAATTTCTGAAAACATTCATTGAATTTTGGATAAGCTGGTTTTGCAATTACTTCATTTGTGTTATGTACTGAAGGTTCGTCAAAATCAGAATCAAAGGAATCAAGTTCTAAAATACTTTGTTGCATTTCTTGAATCTGTTTATTTATCCAATTTTTTATTTTATCCTTATCTTCCTTTTGATATGTCAATTTATATCTAGGGTTACAAAAATTGGAAAGACATAAATATTTATCATGTAAATATGGACCCAATTTTTTGTCTACTTACCCAGTTAAATGTTCAACTAAAGTATTTATTGTTAAAAAAGTCTCACATACTAATGCTTGATTGAAAAATTCTTTCAGACCCATATTTGAAGGAATAACATCTGACAAATATGATTCATGTTTACTGAAATATGTTATAACATATAAGCTAAGCTTTTAGTATAGTCTACAAATATAAAAGTTAGCTAAATAGCTTTAACTTTAAGCCTTAACATTAACAATTAATAACTATTAAAATAAATACTTAACGTAAAATCTTTTTTTAAGAAGTTTTATTTATAAATTACAATACAATTTTATTATATTAAATTTGTTAATTATTTATATTTATCATTAATAAGTTATACTCATTATTAATAAGTCATACTCATAAATTTAATTTTTCATTTTTCACATAAAAACATCTTAACATTTTTACTTCTTTACACTACATTGTAGTGTAGTGACTACAAAGAATCATCTAATAATAAATTTACTTTTGATAGTTATTTAAAGTTTCTTCACATATTTTCAAAATAAATCTAATGTTTTAAAAAACACATTAAATTTTTAAAAATATAGTTTTCACTTCAAGTTCAAAATGTTTTTGACGTAAACCAATGTTTATATTTAAAAAAAGCAAAAGTTCGGTATTCGGTTCGGTGTTCGGCCGAACTTTCATGGCCGAACGTTCAGATTCAGGTTCGGCCAAAAACCAGGTTCGGTGCATCCCTATTTTTTATACAAGTTTAAACCTGTGTTTTAGAAGGAATTTAAAAGGTTAAAAACAACTTTAAAAAAAAAAAACTATCAATTTTTATTTTCAGCTTTTGTCAAAAACATAAATAAAAGTTGAGTTGGATTAAAATCAAGTTGGATTAAAATCAAGTTTTAAAGTCAAGTCAAAATTTATTTATTAAAATAAAAATAAATTCTCCTAAATAACTTTCCACTTGAGCTAGAAATCTAATTTTTTATTTTGTATTTATTTGTTTGTGTTGCATTTATGGACAAAATGATGCCAAATGCAGTATACTGCACATTAAAATTCAATTTATGATATATTTTAGGGACACCCTAATATGTATATTATGTTACATTTACGAATAATTTTAAATGTATTATACAAAATAGGGTGCTCAATATTCTTGAAAAAGAACAATGCAATAATAAATTAAATTTTTTTGTTTTACAATGTTTCATCAATAAAGACTCATCAGAAATCTGTTCTGTTCTGAAATCTGTTCAGAATTTTTTTTTCATTTTACACTGTGTTTTATCTTTTAAGATTTGCCAGAAATCTTTTCTGAGAAGTTTTTGTTGATTAAACACAGTGTAAAATGAAAAAAAGTTAGATAAATGATTTTCTACTAATTTATATTACATTACACACACATACACATATATATTAAAGTATATATATACACATTAAAAAAGAACATATATATATATATATATATATATATATATATATATATATATATATATATATATTTATATATATATATATATATATATATATATATATATATATATATATATATATATATATATATATATATATATATATATATATATATATATATGTATATATATATATATATATATATATATATATATATATATATATATATATATATATATATATATATATATATATATATATATATATGTATATATATATATATATATATATATATATATATATATATATACATTAAAAAAGAACATATATATATATATATATATATATATATATATATATATATATATATATATATATATATATATATATATATATATATATATATATATATATATATTATATATATTATATATATATATATATATATATATATATATATATATAAATTTTTAGGGTTAGCAATAGTCTCTTAAACATCAGACAGGCCCCTAATATTATCAAGAAATAAAGTTCTTTAAAAGTTTATCATGTTGGGTCTCAAAAGAAGTGAAGTTTTATAAAAATTTCATAAATAATAAAAACAATTTAAAAAACACAAATTAAAAAAGTTTATTTAAAAAAAAACTTTGAAAATATGTACTTTTCATTTTTCGTTAAAAAATGATAGTTTTTAAACTAGTAATCTTTATATAAAATGATTTTAGATATGATTTTTCAAATTTTTAGCGTCTTTCTCAAAATAATTAGTCTTACTATCGCTTAAAATTTCTGTAGTTTTCTGTTGTGAGAATTTTGTTTCATTTGTTTTATCAGGAAAAACTAAAATATTAGAGTTTGATTTGATTTTTTAAACATCTAACTTTAATTCTCTTAAAAATTAGTTACTTATTTGCCAAAATGTTTGGTTTGATTGAGTACTATAATACATAACATTAAAATTATTAAAAAATAAACTACTTAACCTTTTATACCTGATTTGGAAAATGACTTATTTTCCAAATCAGGTGTAAAAGTTGGAATGGTTTATGTTCATATTTATCATGGTTACTATTAATTACATCATTTGTGTTTGTTTTTACTTTGAAAAAATATGCTTTCCAATGAGTTCTTATAAGTATGCAACTGAAAGTATTTATGAGTAATATTATAAGTATAAAATAATATTGTATAATATATATTAATATAAAAAATATTATAAGTATGAATTCGTTAATTATAACTTAAAGTATTTGTTTCACAGTTACATGCTTCATAGTTACATATATGTGTCCATTCAAAATAATGAATCTTACTCCAAAAAGTGCTATAAATTTTTACATAGTAAAAATGGTGATTCACAATTATTGTTGCAGATTGATTTGGTGAACAAATCATTTTATTGAATTTTTGTAACTGAATTTTCAAAACTGAAATTCTGCTGCCTAATTCAAATATCTAGATTTGTTTAACTTTTCAATAATAATTTCAATTTTTTTTTGAAATAATCCTAATAAATAGGAGCAATTAGTACACATAATTGGTAGAATTTATTTTTCAATCAAAAACAGTTGCACCCTGATTGGTTTCCTGTTACTTAGAAATGCCATATTTTGTTACATGATTACCTAAATTATTAAAAATTTCAATTTTAACTGATTGTTATGTGATTCTTTCTATAAAACGATCAAAGATTACTGAGTAATTGGATTTCAATAATGTCTTTGTATAGTTGATTAGTGTCTTGATGAGTTAAATTTATTGCAATTAATAATTTTAAATTTATATTTAATTTTTCTAATTTTTTTTTAAAAAGTTATTTTCAATATTTATTTCAATATTTGTTAATAGAACATTGATTTTTTGGTTGAATTACCATAAGGATTATGCTTATATATATATATATATATATATATATATATATATATATATATATATATATATATATATATATATATATATATATATATATATATATATATATATATATATATATATATATATATATATATATATATATATATATATATATATATATATATATATATATATATATATATATATATATATATATATATATATATATATATATATATATACCTTAAACAAAAAGTTTGAGGCAGGGTCCAGGTTTTTTTTTTCTTTTTCTAGCTGATTATTAATTAAGAAAAAAACACAACTTTGAATAAAACAAAACAAAAAATCTTTTCTGAAATTAAACAACAAACTCAAGTAATCAAAAGATTACTTAGATTACTTACTTTTTTCTAAGTAACTTAGGTTGCTTAGAAAAAAGTAAGTAACAAAGTTTAAACGCACCTACAACTTCTTTTAATCAAAATATATTAATACAGAGTATGATTCCCGTTGTTTTTAATACATGCTTGTATTCGCCTTGGCATTGATTCAATTAAGTTTTCAATCATCTTGATTGGTATTTCAAGCCACAGTTTGGTTCTTGTTTAAGCATTTCATGGCTAGTTATTTGCTTTTTTGTTAATTGATAATCCATCCAGCTCCATAAATTTTCAATCGGGTTTAAGTCTGGTAATCGTTATGGCTAAGGCATCAGTTAAATATTATTTTTAAGGAAATGATCAGTAATCGAATGTGCTGTATGGCATGGAGCATTGTCTTGTTGAAATAACCAGTTTTGATCAGCCTGAAATAAAATTGCAACTAGGGATAAGCGCGTTTTCCAAAATGTCATGATACTCATATTGGTTTAATCTTCTTTTGTATATTTTATGACAGCCAACCCCTGAGCCTGATACACATCCCCATATGCCGACAGAACCATTACCTTTTTGAATACGGCTTAGTAGGTGTTGCTTCAAATATTTTTCCGTATTTTTACCACGAAAAGATCTTGTTTTTTCGCTTTTTTAATTTCGAAATGTGATTCATCACTAAAGATAATCATTTTCCATTGTTCTACTGAATAATTTAAATGCTCTTTGCACCATTTTTTTTTTGTCTTTGGCGATCCGCTATCGTCAACAAAGGCTTTCTTACACCATGAAACGAATTTAATTCATTCTTGCGTAATAGCTTACTTAATGTCATTCGACTAACTGCTTATCCTACCAGTGAACTATTGAATTCTGCACTTAAAGTTGATACTTCCTTTTTCGCTTACTCGCTTACTCCCTTACTCGCTTTTGGGTTACATCTGCTGAGCGTGTAAAGCATGTTTTCATTGCGTGACGTCTGTTTTTTTGGACGCCCAGTTTATCATTGATACTACCAGCTGATAAATAATTTTTTATCGTTGTACGAACGCTAAAATCAGATATATTAAGACATCTGCCAATTTCTCTATTGCTTATTTTCATTTTATGCATTCCAATGACTTGCCATTTTGTTTTCGATGAAACAGCTCTTTTACCCATGAAAATATGATACTTTGAAAAAGTTGGATCAGTTGAAAATTGCTGAACATTGAATCAAATTGTAGTTTCGGTTCAAAATAAATTAAGATCCCTATTCTTTATTTATTCAAAATAAATTAAAAATAGGGATCTAAAAGAATTATCCTAACACTAACAGGCTGTTGAGTGATAAAAATGCAAAAGACTATACAATAAAAAATCTCTCAATAAATGAGTGTCACACATTTTCTTATAAAAGTGCATCTCATCAATTTATTGGTTTCTCATTTCTTAAAATAATTATTAACGTTAAAAAAACAAGTGCATTTAAACTTTCTGTACATGGTATATATATATATATATATATATATATATATATATATATATATATATATATATATATATACATATATATATACATATATATATATATATGTATATATATATATATATATATATATATATATATATATATATATATATATGTATATATATGTGTATATATATATATATATATATATATATATATATATATATATATATATATATATATATATATATATATATACATCTCATACATCTCATCAATTTATTGGTTTATCATTTCTTAAAATAATTATTAACTTTAAAAAAACAAGTGCATTTAAACTTTCTGTACATGGTGTATATATATATATATATATATATATATATATATATATATATATATATATATATATATATATATATATATATATATATATATATATATACATATATATATACATATATATATATATATATATATATATATATGTATATATATATATATATATATATATATATATATATATATATATATATATATATATATATAATATATATATATATATATATATATATATATATATGTATATAAATATATATATATATATATATATATATATATATATATATATATATATATATATATATATATATATATATATATATATATATATATATATATATGTAAAGCAAAAGATAGTCAAGCCAGTAAACAAAAGTAAATCTTTTTTTCTCAAAATATTTATTACTCAAAATATTTTTTATATTTTTCCAAAAAATACACTAATACAAAGTATTTTTATATAATTGATTAAATAAACTTTAAGCACTAGAGGCCTTTCAAAAAATCATTAGTAGTATATATACACAAATAAAAGTTGAATTATAGTTGAAATGATTGACCTTTGTTAATGACACTGTTGAAGGTTTTACAAAAGTCTCTAGAACCAACTTCTGAGGTAAATTAGGATGTAGTAAATTAGAAGTAATGTGCCTTAATATCAGATAACACCTTTTTACATTGGTTTATTATATTAATCATATAATGTTCTTGGGAGAATTGTATTTTCAAAAACAAAAGATTTTTATTAGATATGGCAACTGTACAAGAAGATAAAATCTAAGTTGAATGAGGTTTGACTTAAAACCAACTAGAAAAAAATAAAGTTATGAGCAAAAATTTAAATTAAATATTTTTATAGCTGCCTGGATCCAGGAGGTTGCATAAAAGGCGCTTTGTATCAGCTGAGTGGGAAAAGACATCAGCTCAAGCACTTTCACAATTAAAATCACGAAAAATATCCTAGTTAGCTTTAGGATAGTAGAAATTCGTGCGTTGATAGTGTGAGTCCAAAGAAAAGTGATTGAGTGAAGAGGTGTTTAATGGAAGCATATAAAAGAATGGTCAGAGAATTCAAACCTGATTTCTTAACAAATAGGTTAATTGATGCGTAAGTATAGGCCCAAGCCAAGCATGTGACTATTGGTGTCTTAGTAAATCAAACCATCTATACTAAGATCTGAAAAAGAAACACCTGAATTTAATTTAGTTTCACAAAGAGCAGGTAAGCCTGCTGAATTGTGAAAGAGGTAAGATTCAACTGATAGAAAGTTACTTCAAAGATAACAAACGATTTTTTGTGATGGTTTTTTGTGTTTAAGTTTTTTGGTTAATTTAACCTGGAGCAGTTAAAAGAAGTTACTTCTGTTAGCAGTAATCTCTTTAGTTGTCCATCTCCATAGAGATTTTGAAAAAGCATTAGGAAAAACATTACATCTAAAAGAATTCTGGAAGTTAAGATGAGTGTACATAGTTGTAGTTACTAGTTCGTAACTGAGCTATCACTACTCTATTGGTTCAAGCAGAACATACATATAGTAACTTAAGAGTTAGCAAGCAACACGTCAGAGTTTCAGACAGAACACAAACATATATACATACAAACTTGATGAGAGTTCAACTAAAATCTACTACATTATAACAGAAAACTGAAAAGAAAAAAAAAAGTTTTTTAGTGTCTAAACTTTACAAATGAAAAGGTTGCACATGATCTTTTAGGAATTATTACAGATTTTCCGAAATCATATTTCTTAAAATACAGCTTAAAAAAATATATATATTTTATTATAGTTTATGTCTTTTTAATATACAGTGGGCGGCCAAATTATTAGTTACACTTGTAAAAAATATCATATTAATTATTATTAGCTCTTTTACGTATTCTTATGTTAAACTTTTATATAAATATTAGTGCTACTAGCTTAAATAAATATTTTTCTTTAAAAAGTTAAATACATTTTTAACACTATTACTATTTTGAAGCATTTATTTTTAAAAAAATCATAATACAAAATGTTTTTTAGTATTTAGTTGGGCTGCTTTTTGCATCAATTACTGCTTGTATCCTTCTTGACATACTTTAGATGCGATTCTTTACATTTACTTTTAATTCCTGATCATTATGCCAGGCATTATCAAGTGTCTCTATGAGATTTTTTTGTTGGTTATAGTTTCATACCCAATTATCTGCCTCAAAAGTTCCCAGGCGTTCTCTATTGAGTTTAAGTCGAGATTACCAGGCCATGGTAAAATAGTAACATTTTTTGACTCTAAATATCTTGTCACTGATTTAGCTTTATGGCATCAGTCAGAATCATGCATAAAGATGCATTTGGATGGATCAGGAAACCAATCTGTGACTGAAGAAGTAATTTAGTAGCTACTAATTTTTTATATTTATCCTGGTTTATCATCCCTTCGACTAAATAATGAAGACTACCTTTACCACTTATAACTGATCCACACTGTCATCTTTAAAAGATGTTTTACTGACTCCATAACACAGTCTGTGTTATATTTTTCTTCTTTTCTTCGCCTTACTAAAGAAAACTTACCCAATAATATTTTAAATTGGGGCTCATCTAAAAAACACAGCTAAAAACAATTAAAAAAAATATAAAAATGATTTAATCATTGATGTACTCACAGGTCTGTAGCATTTAAACTCCAGTTCTGCTATTCGACACCTTGTAGTTTTGTCAGAAATTTTGATACCGGTTTCTTGTATGATTTTAGTAACTGCTTTTGTACTTTTTCTTTGGTTTTTAACACAAGTGTCATGAATTGCCCGTTCATCTCTTGGGGTAGTGATGCGTGGTCTCCCCACATTTTCCACTCCTGTAACTTTGTACAGGTATTTTTTTATCAGGTTTACCCTTACTGCCATTACAGAAAATTTAACTAAATTTTTAATTTTTCTTTGAGAGTGATTTAAATGTTTTAATAAAGCAGATATTTCCGTAATTTTTTTGTTTAATATATCTTAAGTTTTTACCATCTATAGGCACTAAATCTCAAATATTATTAGTTTAAATTATGTATTAATATAAAAAAAAAGACGTCAAAGTAAAAAAAAACAGTTGGCAAAACTTTTATTTATTACACGTTACAAGTTGACAAAACTTTTATTTATTACACGTTACAAGTTGACAAAATTTTTATTTATTACACATGCGTTATCGCGCAAATTTTACAAATAATATGCATAAAGATGTATTTTGCAGGTTTTAGCATATTCTAGCTTATAGATGCCGAAAATTGCCCCATTAATTTATAAATATTGCAACTTCATAAAAAAAAATGTTGAAAAATATTATTGATATTAAAATCTTAAAGAATGTAAGAGTAGAAACAAATTTTAAATTTCATTTAAAATTCATATTTAATTGTAGTTTTTGTAAAATAAAATATTTTTTCTTTTTATCTTTATTTCTAGGGTTTTCGTGCTGAACTTGGTGCAAGTGGTTCATTTTGCCCCAAACACGTTATGTTACCTGTTAAAGTTCACTACTTTCAATTATCGGAAGATAAAAGTGTCCCCTCACCTTATCTGGTTAATAAAGTGTTGATTACTTATTATAGTTTATGTGCAAAAAATGTGACATACATTAACAAGTTTTTTTTTTAGGGTCATATAAGTCTATGTGATAGCTTGTTGCCAGGAAGAAAGTATAGAGTTCCAAAAAAGGGCACAGTACAACTAGTAAATAATTTATTTTTTACATTGAATATTTGTTTTAAATATTTATTATTAATCTAATTTAAATGTAAAACATGTAGTTGCATAAAAGAAGCTTTTGAAATGCGATTTAAATTTAAATTAGATTTATCTATAATCTTATGTTTATTGGCTTCATATTGACGTATTTTTAATTGATGAGCGTTTTTTTTTTTGTCAATTTTTTTTTGAAAAAAGTTATTTCCTTATTTTGTAATTTACTTTATTTGATTTATTTGTTAACCCTAAAATAGTTTACTAGTAAGACAAGTAATTATTACTGTTATTTCAATAGTTCACTGGTTGTTTTAATAATTTAATGAATTTTACAAGATAAAAATCAAGTTTGGAAAAAAAAATTCTATAAAAGTTTTTTTTCAATGAACATCGTAGCGTTTTTTTTTAAAAAAAGAAAATATAGTGTGGCTTGACCACACTATATTGGTAGGCAAGTAAATTAAGATGCGAATGGTTGCAAAAAGAATTCAGAAGAACAATTACTTGTCGCTTTACTTGTTATACTAATCAACAAAAAAAAAAATTCTTTTTATGCAGGATTGTTGAAGAAATTTTCATAGATACATATTTTTGCAAAAATATGTATCTATGAAAAATTAATAAAATTGAAGTTTTATTATTCTTTTTTATGATGTTTTATTATTCTATTTTATTAGACAGTTTTTAACCCAAACGATACCGTAGTAAAGATGTTTATTGTGTTATACAATTATACTGATATGCCTCCATCATCAAGAACGTTTCTCAGACAAAGAATATTTTCCAAACGAAAGGATTTGAAGACACTGGTATGATTTTAAGATGATTGGGTAATTATTTTGAACATTCAAATTCAGCACTAATCATATAATATTTTTTTTATAGGAAGACGCTCAAGTACTTCATTACTTAGTTCATTTAAGGTAACCCTTTAATGAAGAAGTTTTTAGAAAGTTAAAAGTAGTTTAAAAATATAATATTTAATTTTTTGTTTTTCAGTTTTATATCGTCCAAACATTCGCGAGTATATCTTCACACTGATATTCAAATATTATTTCCTCAACAAACTCCGGACGGTCAAATGTTTACAATTACTGATGGCCCTAGTGATCCGAAATATACACCATTTGCCAAATATAGTTCTTTTTCCAATGATGTTTATGATCAAACCAACGGCTAAATCAATGGTTACTTATGGGTGCAGAAATCATTTAATTGTTTCAAAAAAAGATTTTCCATCATAATCCTACCATATTTTGAGGTTTGGTGCTCTTCAATTTGACACTTTTTGTTCTTTATTTGGACACTGGTTCTTAATTTCGATATTTGTTGTTCTTAATTTTGACACTCGTTTTTTTACTATGACAATCTTTATTCTTTATTTTGACACACATTGTTCTTTACTATGACACTCATTGTTCTTTACTATGAGACTCGTTGTTATTTACTATGACACTCGTTGTTCTTTACTATGACACTCGTTGTTCTTTACTATGATACTCGTTGTTCTTTACTAGGACACTTATTCTATACCTTACCTAAATGCTTTAACATATATTTCTAAATGAAACCTTTATAAACATTTTGTAGGGTTGGTTTTTTTTCGCAGTATTTTAAGTATAAATAGTGTAAATATAGTCTTAAATATAAGTTATTTCGATAGAAGTTTTAATTTTTTTTACTTATTTATAAATTAAAAGCAACTGTTATTTGCATCCTTAGAAAATAGTCTATATGCACAATAAACAATTTAGCGCAAAGTTCTATTACCTTACGGACAACTTTTCCATATTATATTTCTGTTTTTTCATTGACCGCAAATTTAAAGAGCGGTATTATTAGGATGCAAAGCATTTTAAATTACAAGATATTTTATGTTTTTGTTTGAGTTTCTATGTAACAGTGGTGTCGCTGTGGTTGGTGTCACCCAGAGCGGTAAACTTTTGGTGTCACCCCTCAAGACTAACAGGTAAAAGATTAATATAAAAAATGTCCTCTATAGGCCGGGTAAATAAAAAAAAGCTATTTTTTATGCTTACGTGAATAAAAATTTGAGCAAAATTGCTCAAATTTTTTTTCCCGTAATTATAAAGTTATGAGCAAAATCGCTAAATCGCTTTATCCAAGCAATTACTCAAAAAATCTTTTACTCAGCTTTTTTACAGCGTTGCCCTGAGCGGAGCTCATCTTCTCACTACAATCTTGAAATAAAGCAAACCACTTATTACCCGCCTCTGTATTATATTTTAGTGCTCGATAAACATGAACTAATATCGGTTCATCAATTAAGACTAGATCTGAAACCCCGAGTAGAGAACAGATTTTTCGACAATTACTTAAAGTATTCTTTATTAAATAAAGATTAAATAAAGATTTATATTTTGCAAGACATGCCACATTTTTTTTAACACATAATATATAAACCAATAAATAAAACAAAATATAGAAAATAAAAAGTAGGTGTTTAAAAAGCCACAAAATAATAATATAATTTATTAGTATCAATAAACTTTAATGTCAATAATAAAAAAGAAACACGAATCTTGACGAACAAGGCCGCTGCGCGGAGAAACAAGTTGAGCGCGGTACTACCAGGGACGTGGTGGAGATCGAACTCGGAACCTCTCGCTTATGAAGCGAGTGTTTTACCACTACACCACTACCACATTAGCTGCTGCCGATTTGCTTTAATTAACCTGCCTACCTTTGTCAAAACTGCAGCGCCATCAGTGGTAATACCTAAAATATTCTTGATCGGAAGCTTAAAATCACCTAACCTATCATTGACAAGCCCAACACATTTTTCTGCGGGAAACGTTCCAAAAGCACGATATAATCCTAGATTCTAAAATTCTTTGTCAGAGTGGACATTAGTATTTATGTAACGTCTATTTCTTATCGATGTCCATTCATCGAATTCGATAGTTAGAGAAAATCTGTTTCCATTAGCAATTCTGCTAGATAAATCTTTCGTATATTTTTACTGTAATTCAAGACCATTTTTTGAATTGTTTTGTGATTCTTTGGAATGTTAGAAAAGCCTCTGGCTGTTAAGCCTTTTCTGATATCATATGATGTGCAGATAATGTTGAGTGATAAATCACCACACGCAGTTATCCTAGCTAAAATAGCTGGCAATAAATCATCCATTTTATCACTTTTAAAAAAGTTGTTTATAGTTACAGAAGGTTTTGATGTCTGTACAAATTCTGAAGAATCTAAAACAGTGGGGCTACTTACATCTCTTTTTAATAAATTGATTTTATGAATTGTTTTTAAATGGGTATGAAGATCGCTTGTAGCACCTCCATGTGTTTTTATTATTCTCTTACACAATTTGCATTTAGCACACTGTCCTGCTTTTTCTCTTACAAAATGAAACCATGGTGAACTTTTATCGTTTGCTCGGGGATGTTCCTCAAAATCTTGAATATTCATATCGGTGTAAAGTACAAACTTTCTAAAAGCTGGAAATACGATAATAAAATGTATAATTTATAAAGTATTATTTAACTTACCGTTTGAAATTTTATATAATATTTTAATTTAACTAAAAATAACCAATATCATATACCCACATTTAATTTTGTACGATGAATTTTGTTTCCATTTATAAGATCTATTAAAATTTTAAACTTTTTAAGCTTTCGAATGGCGAAATTATTTCGAATACCGAAATATCGGTATTCGAAATAATTTCACCATTCGAAAGTTTTTAAATTTTGTAAATTTTACTTCATGGTGAAATACATAATAATAATTATGCAAAGAATAGAGCATGTAAGTTTTAAAGATAATTTTTAACACCTATGTTTATACAAACACTATATATATACAAGCATAATTTAAATATGCATCTATTTATTTTATTACCTATTTTTTATCCGGGGTGGATGCAGGTTATAAGTTTAGTGTATCAAAAAAAAAAAAGTGCAATACGCCATGTTGTAAGTGACGTAACTACGCTCGCTGCGCAATTAAAAAAAGCCGGGGAAAGAGGTCAAAAACCATATCTTTTTATTTGTTTTATTTGTCTTAATGCAAACTCAATTCAAAACCAAGTTAATTTTCCATCAGGTTGTTATTAGCATTTTTGCGAACACGATTCTTAAATATAGTAAAAGTTAAGAATCGAATAAGAGCGTAGCCTGACTCGATTAACTTTGACCTGTTTTCATTTCAGTAATCACAGAAAATGTATATGAAAAAAAAAAATCTCAATTAGCGGTAGACCAGCGAATTTATGTGGCTTTTTGTATTACGATGTTGTAACAAAGAGGACGGAGGGGCTTCAAATGGTTGAAAATTTAGTAACGTAATTTGTGAACGATCCCTAAGTTAACAGTTTTTTAATTGTGTTTGATTTTAATTAAAAAATTTTTAATATTAAATCACGTGAATTTTTGCAAAATTCACGTGATATTAATGTCCGTTATCACATATTTTAGTTTTTTTTTTTTAAAGAAATGTGATGTCTATGAGTTTATGTTTCAAAAAATATATAGTTTTGGACTGTAAAAGATGCCTTTTATACCATAAAACTGTTTTTTGTGGTATTATATTTAGTTAAATTTTTGTGGTCCTGGCTAATTTGTTAATAATTTTTTGATATCTTAAAGATTTTTAAGTGCTTGAGCATTTTCTTTACAAAATGCACTACTAGTAGTTTTAAGTCTTGATTAGTATCATATAAATTTTTTCTAAGGCATAAAATCAGACTTTTTTTTTTTTGTAAAAAAGACAAATTCACAAAAGTCATATTTTCAGTATAGTATGTATGATTTTACTGTTTACAAATATTATACATTATTATATATTAGTATTTATATTAGTATTAATATTATATATTAGTACGAGTATTATATATTAGTACGAATATTATATATTAGTACGAAAAAATTAAAAGAAGATTTTTAAAGATTTTTGGGCCCTAATTCTAATTTTTTTAAAGAGAGGGACCTCCAACTTACTAGTCCTAACGAAGTACATTTGCCACCAATCAAATGCCAACTGCTGCAAATTCTAAAAAGTATAGGTTACAGTGTAGAACGTATTCTTAATCGACTGAGATTTGTACTTTCAATTGCAAGGAAAATGACTGAGGAGAATGAGTTATTGAGTGTTTTTTTATTTAAAAGATCTAAAATGTCTTCACTTTTGTATTGAAAGTAACAAAATTACTCTTATGTAACACCGAGAAAAACAAGTTAAAATAGTGTGCAATGGTGATGAACATTTTACTTTTTTAAATTTGATTTGAACAAAGAAAAAGTAGAGGAGTAAACAATATAATCAGGTAAAGAATTCAATTTTTTTCACAGTAGAAAAATCTTCATGTATTATTTTTACATTTGATACGTGAGTTAAATTTTTAGGCATGGCATCTTGTGGTATAGTAAGAAGGAGCAAATGTATAAAACTCAGAAAAAGGTAGTTCGACAAGACTGTATATAATTTTATAGGTCATTATAAGATAAAATTTTATTTACAAGAGATTTTAGATTGAAGATATTGAGTCTTGAAGAATAATCTTTATAATAAATGCGCCATCTTATACAGACACATCTTATACAGATATAAAAGATTTCTGAACCTTTTTTAAACCGACATAAATCTTTTTAAATATGGGGATTCCACATAGAGGTACAAGATTTTTTATAATAGGTCGAGCATAAACTTTATAGGTTTTGATCAGAAGCAAGGAATCATTAAAATTTAAAAATTGATGACGTTAAAAATGAATTTTAAAATTAAGCAAGTACAAAAATGTGCCTTGCTTGCAATGAAAGAACAGTGATTAGAAAACCTCATATCCGAAGATGCAATTTTACTGATATCTTGAATTGATTGATTTAATAGGCATATAAATGTTTATTGAGTATAAATTTAATGGTAAAGAACCGTTTCCATAGAGTAGATGAAAACATTTTTTGGTTGCTATATTAAGTTGCTAAACTTTTGACCATTCTGAAAAATTAAGGTATTGATATGGTATATGTTGTTTTCATCATTGCTCGATTGACATTACTTGCTGTCATTAGCAAACAACTTAACGCTGCAATTACCTTCAATACATGAAGTTACATCGTTTATAAAAACTAAAAATGTAGGGTGGAATGCAAGAAGCAAACTTGAGTCAAGATCGACTTAACTTTTATAATATTTTTTATATTAAATTCTTTCATCACTGAAATTGATTCATTACAAAGTAAACAAATAGACTTACCATTATTTAGTGCATTTTTCTTGAAACTGGCGACCCTCGATATCTACTTTTCTTTTCTTTCCAACAGACATCATTTTCGTTTACTTTTGGTTCGATAAACTTATCTCATTCCCTACCAGCAGTTTTAACAAAAAACTTGGCGCACATTTTTTTAGAATTTGGATGACATAACATTGCAAAGTATTTTGAAACTCAAATAGTAAATCTCTTTGAAAGTATGACAAACTATGTATCGATAGAAAGCTTAACAAATTAACTTTTTAATTATATACGTTTTTAACACGCTTTATTTAACAACAAGAAACTTCATTTAACAACAAGTAAGTGCTTAAAACTACTGTATTTATAAGAATCAACCACATTAATTCCGGCCTCGAGATACATCAAAATTTTTAATTGGGTTTTTCAAAATGTCTTGCGCGCCGGAACAAAACTCAGGCAGGCCGGATGTTGCCCACATCTGCTTTAGATTTTCATAATACTGTATTCTTTCAGCTTTAATCTTAACCAGTACTATAAATGGAGCATTGCTGCTATTGTTAGGCTTCAATTTTATATAAAATTTTGTATGGTAACATTCACATTAGGTTTATTTATTACCTTATTTATTGTAACTTTATTTTCTTCTTTTACTGTTTTAGGATCTACTTTTGTGGATGCAGTAAGCCCAAAAATAATAATATTATTTTCCCTTTCTTGTCTCCTTTTTGTTTCATTTGTAACAGAGTTGATAGTATTAATTTTATCACTTAGTTTAGTACCCTTTTTATCAAATAACTCGCGCCAATCAAATATGTTTTTGTTTTTCTGGTTTTTCGAAGTTCTAACTCTTTCAGATAATAATTTTATTTTCCAGCTTTTTTATTTTGACCAAGTGACTGGTATCCCTGTTTTTTAAGTCTTCAGTCCGATCGGTTCTGTTTCTTAACTCTTATAACTTTTTTTGCGTAACCATTTTACAGTCTCTAATACACAGAATTAAATTTGAAGTAGTCTGTGTCCATTTTAATTGATATAACATCGTTTTATAATTTCTATGCAATGTTATGTTAAGCAATGCATTATATAAGCGTTTCTTTTTATTGGGTAATAGGGGGGTGGGGAGGGGCTTGAACCCTGTAGCCATAGTACTATTTATATTACCATTATATACATATTAAAGTATAGTTTTTTGCGTATATATATAAATTGCAGTATCGTGAATCATAAATTAAAAAGTATTGAAGCAACCATTTTGGAATTTTGTGTTTACAGACTTTTGATATATATTTTTCCTTTATTTTATGTTTACAGATACTATTTTATCTTTAATTTTGTGATTAAAAATACCATTTTTTTTGATTTATTTTTTTCTAGAACAACACTTTTAATAGGGGGTGTTTATAAATGATGTCAGTGATTTTTCTCAATTTTTCGACCCCCCTCCTTCCTCCTTTGTCAAATATAGTCGCAGATCTTAGCAAGTTGTTGGTATCTCATCAAATAATAAAATAAAAAAAATCAAACTAAGCGAATTATTAATTTTATATCTATAATACAAATTCACTCACTTATCATTATCCCATGAGTTATTAAAGTGATCTTTGACTGAAACAATTGGTAGTGAATGCTTTCCGCGAACTAAAAGGTTATCTTCCTCTTGAGATATAATCAGATCAACTGCGTCAACTTCATTTTCATCTAACCATTCAGAAGTTTCCGCATTCTCCTGCAGGGCGATAACTGCCATAAATTCTGTCTAACGTTTGACAGCGATGCAAACGAGTCGGACCCTTTTGATAGGATAGAGTGTTAAAGTGGAAGAATGGTTAGAAACTCTTTCAGCATGCTTGTGAGGCAAAGTAGATATTGCACTTTTTACAGATTCTATTAGCTAGACTGAATTATAAGACAAAACGCATCATACAGAAGAATTGGAAATCCTTTAGCAGCACAAGGAAGACTATTTTCAATGTTTGATGCAATGAGCATAAACAGGGATAACGAAAACAACTCTTTAGCTTCTTCTGAGGCATCTACTGCTTTAAGAACATCTTTTGTATGGCTGACCGGGACAGGTGGCGGAAGAAATTGTGCTCTAATTAGAGTAAAGTAAGAGCTTTTATAATCCGGCTACAAGAACAATTTTCCCATTTCACAATTTTGATTTGAGTAAAACATTGACTAGTTCAAAGATGATGGCAATCCAACGTTGATTTTGTAATAAAAGGTTGCATGACTCTAGCTCTGATTGCTCTGGATTAATATACTCTGCAATGGTTGAATAACCGTCAATTTTTAGGTCAGACCAAATTTCTTTTTTTCTAAATCTTCATTGATTGTCTTGACTGACTAAAAAGACATATTGGTTATTATAATCTAAAAATCATTTTATATATTACGAATTAACTTTTGTCGATGAATATTTTTAACTACCTTGAGAATCAAGAGGAGTTCCGAAAAGCTCGTGTGGAAGAATTACCCGAGATAATTCTCTACTTAGAGGTGTTGTTCATCGCTCAGCTCGATTGAATGCACTGCGTCCAGACACTGCCATGATGGAAATAGATTATTCTTAAAGTAAGGGTGAATTCTGATTTCAATTACTTTCTGTTACTTGGGATATTTGTCGGGTCCCTTATCGACACTAAAAACAACGATAGACTTAACCATATTGTTTTGAGGTTTTCTGATTATAGAATTGAACTCTTTAATATCCAAGAGCCGCTGAAATTCTAATCCCTGAGCAAAAGCGGTTGAAGATGCATGTTTTCCGGATCAGCAATTTAGGTATGTCCAGAATAAGTAACAGCATCTGTTTTTCCAAGACTTTTTTTATAGTAATTTGAGCGTATACTAATGGTACAAGCTTGTGTTTAGCAGCCGCGACCCAATTGTGGTTCGGGTGAGTTATCCGGTACTCCAATTGCATCAACAACAACGCCTGTTTTTTGGCTGTTGTGATTCCAATCAGCGCTTTGGCCTTGTTGTTTTAGCTAATGAAACACACTTTATCTGGTCCCAAAATAAAACAAACTTTTTCAACATATTTTATAGTTGAACTGTAGTAGACTCCATAAACGTTTTAAATGAGATTCATTCTGAGCTCTAATCAATCAAACAGTGACAGTTTAGAAGGAGCTCTTGCTGATTGCGAATCCAATTTTGATCATCTCGGATGTCAATTTGTTGAGGGTTTTAATGCTCTAAATAATAAAGAGGTATATTTGGGATATAATGAACTAATTAACAGAAAATGCGATTTATTTTATAAATTATAATCCGGATAACCTCTGCCTGACGTATGTCATCAGCGGACATACGTCATCAGCGGACATACCATGGACAGCAATATCAATATTTGCCTTCAAAAGGAGAGATTGATCTACTTTTAATGACGGTCGACCAGGTTTCTTTCTGATTTTCAGTTTTTCTTTGACTTCTGAATGTTCCAAGCAGATTTCCTCCATTTTAGCTTTTTCAGTTCTCTAGTTTTCTTCTCTTGAGCTTGATCATACTTTTTCTTAGCCAACTCATTGGTTAGATGAGCTAGTTTCCTCTTTTTCTTTTTCAAGTTATCCTTTTCATATTCAGCAATGAATCACTTTCTCTTCCTAATCTTCAGTCCAGCAACTTCACAATTTAAAGCTACAATCTCAGAATTGATACAACTGTTCTTGTTTTTTTTTTTATTTTAAGTGGTCGACAAATTGGAAATTAATCGACTTTATTGAATATTAATGACAGATTGCAGGGTTCTACAAACTTCTCAAATTCAAGAATATACGTTGGAGCTGACTGTTTTGGAGTATTAGCCCAAAACGACAATCGCTTGCTCTTGAATTTCATTGCCTTTTCATTGAATGAATTTTCTGCTACAGTGAAAAAGTTTTTATAGACCCAAAAATCTTTTAAACAACAGTAATAAACATGTGGTTATTGTTTTAAAGAATTTAATATTCTAACTTCTTTAAATTTAGTTAAAGCAGTCTTCTATTTTTCTGAACAGTCACTGTTTTATATTTTTAGCTTTCATTAAAATCTTGTTTGGTACCAATCAAATAAAAAATTGCTGATGACACCAATATGTTTAATTAGAGACCAATTTTCGTCTTAACGTTTCATCATAATTATTAGAACGTTTTATGTATGACACACTTAATAACTGTAACTGAGAACAATTTTTTGTATTATGAACAATTTTGGGTTTTGAACAATTTATTATATAATAAGCAATTGGGTTAGGAAAAAATCATTTAACGGATCATTTATTATTTCAAATATATATTTTGCTGTTCGTTTAATAGAAAATAAGTTTTAAAGTAACGTTAAGTAAAGTTCAAATATAAAAAAAAGACAGGGGGTCAAAAAAGACACGGATAAATAGTCTCATCACAATAATATATTTACACATAAATATTAATATTTAAAACAAATTAGGTTTCCATTTATTAAAGACATGTATTTCATTACGGGGGAAGGATTTTCTAATCTCTTTAAGTAAATAATTTCTTTACATGCGTGGTTTTGTTAGCTTTTTACATGCGTGGTTTTGTTAGCTTTTTAATTTTATTATTTTAGTTTTGTGTGTTGGCCCATACAGTATTAGCTTAGATGAGTGGCAACAAACAAGGCTGAAGTTAAGCCTTTTTCGCAATTTATAATCAAGAAAGACTATTGATTTATTAAATACAGTGAATATTTTTACTTCAAAGTGAACAATATGGTTTCTTCATGATAAATTCTAATGAAATAAAACTCCTGAAAATTTTTCTTGCTTTATTTCATTTTTATTGGTAAATAATTATGGAAAATTTTAACAGAAGATTAACTGCTTTTTTATTTTACGGAAGAGAATAAAGCTAATTTTTTCACAATTCAAAGGTAAGTTATTTGCTTTAAACCATTGGTTAACACATTTGAGTTCAGCGTTTGTTGTTACAATCCATTGCTTAAAAACTTTGAGTTCAGCGTTCGTTGTTACAACCCGATGTAAAAGTATCAGAGTTTTTGGTGCAGCCAATCAAATATCCCATGACATTCTTTGCGATGCTCAGTAGCTCCAGAAGCATGCCAATCGCCATTCATGCTATTAATTTGGAATATCAAATTTGGTGTTCCAAATTAATAGCACAGAACACCAAATTTGGTGTTCTATGCTTTGGAGCTACTGAGCATTGCAAAGAATGTCATGGGATATTCGATTGGCTGCACCCAAAAACTCTATCTATAAATAACAATTATCATGAAAGGAAAATAAGGGAATTGCTTGAAATTAACTATGCGCAAACATCTCAGGAGGTTAAACAATTCCCAGTACTGCTTAACAGAGATAACGGGGTAAATATTGCTTCGAATAGTTGGAGACCACTATTTAAGAAAATCGTAAAAAAACAAAACAATTTTTGTTGACGTCGTCTTTGTAATGGCTTCTGATGATGCTGATGATGGTCTATAGAAATTAGACCGAAATATCAAAAAAGAAAAATTTATACGATTCTGTTTTGATGTCTTACAACTTATGATCATTTCTAAATATTTCTTATACCTTACTTCAATATTTTTTAGTAAGCGGTAGAAAAACAATACATATTGTCTACCTTTTATAGTTATGAATAAAAAAATAATTTATAACATAATTTTAAAAATTTTTAACGCTTCGGTAGTCGTCGCGCAAACCGCTATTTAGTGGTTGAAAATAAATCTGTCAATTTTTTGTTTTGAATTAGCAGTTAATGTTTACTAATACTTTATAACTTTTTATTGTAAAATTGTAAACTTCTATAAAACAAAGGGTTCAGAATTATAAATTTTTTTCTTTATTAAGTTTCTTTTAAATTTTAATTAATTTTTTTTTCCAGACCATCCTGAGCCTAATAGAAACTTCTCCCCGTTTTTAATTTTGAAGAAAATAAATGTTTGAACGTTAAATCTTTTCTCCTATAAAGAAAAGGTTGTCTCTTTAAAGACAACCATTTTTTAAAAGTAAAAACAAGATCAAAAGATATAAGTAAATAAAGATAAAAAGTAATTCAAAATAACATACCAAGAAGAAAATAAAGGTTAGAAAGGAAAAATAGTTCGAAAATGTAAAGTAAAAAAAAAAAACGAAATTAATTAAATTAGTCTACCTGAAACAATAATGTCATTGAAAGAAAAGAACAAGAAAAAACTTCTAATTTTGGTTCAGCAAATACATTGTTTATATTGATGTGTATTTTTATTTTTATATTTATATGTCGTGTATTTTTGTGTATGCATTTAATGCTTTTTTTACTTTTATTAACCTTAATTTTATCTATACTAAGTGTTTTTCTGTTTATATTTTCTTTATTTGTTTATTATACTTACAATATATTTTTGTTATTATATTATACAAACTAAAATTTACTAAATTATACTTACTGGTAATATTATTATTGTTATTCTTATTATTATACAATTAATTATTTTTATTATTGTTGTTATTATTAATTTATTGCTATTTTTATTTTTATTATAATTATATGTGTCTATAATATGTTTTATATCATCAAATCGGTTTTTACTTTATATTAGTTTTTATAACTATTTGTAAACGACCGTGGAAGTTAGATCTTTTTTCCAGAATATATAACTGATTGATTGATTTAATGTGCGTTGAACGCCTAGTCTTAACTAATTATCTAACCACATTAATAACTTAAGTATCTCTATCGGGACGTAAGGGCAAAAAACAACACTCCGCTGTTTTGATGTTTATTGCTTTTTAAAAACTCTCTCCCTTTTGTTTGTTATAGCATATTATATTTTTATATATCAACAATGGAACTTTAAAATATTTTAGTTAGTATATTTTGTAGTTTAGAAAAGATTTAAAAAAATTAATATGCCAGCGCCAGGAAGTGAACCCTTACATTCTACTTTGGCCACTAAGACACTAAAACTGACAACACTAATTAAAAAACAAGAAGGAATGCAATGAATAACTTCATAAAACGCTTTAAATCAAAGTTAAAGAGATTTTAACGCAATGCAATTTTTATATAAAAGTAAAACTTTATAAAAACAAAAATATCTATTGAACTTCAACAATGTTTTATTTTTTATTTTATAAAATCGAAAGAAAAAGTGGAAAAGGACTTGAACCACGGCGATCTACTTCAGAACGCTGCGACCTAACCACTTCGGCTACTAAGGCGTATTGTTCGATGTAAGTTTTAAAAGTATTTAATAAATAATGATTTAAAGATATTCCTGAAAAATTTTAGGAATATCTTTAAATCATTTCATAAGAAAAACCTTAAAATTTGAGCCCATAATTCAAAGCGGTTTAGAAGTTAGTTGTCATTTTTCAAAGTTGTTCATGTTTGGATGTAGCAACTTCATACAGTTAAAAAAGTTGTTCAAAATAAGTGCTAAATTTTTTATTAACGAACCTAGTATCAATTTTTTACATTAAAGAAAACATTGAGCTTTTAAAATACCTGCAACGCACTTTTTCCCGTTACCCAAATTTACCCCAGGGGATTTCAATAACGCAAGTTCTGTACTTTTGAGCACCAAGCCCTTAAGTGGTTAATCTTGGTTTATATTAGAGTATTATAAGTTTTTATAAACATTTGGTTTTGCTCACTGCAATTACAGTTGAACTTATTTAAAACTAGATATTGGTCTAAAAATTAATTCATCAAAATCTCACCTGCTTTGAAAAAGATGAAATTTGTGCTAAACTCCTTGCTATAAGAACAAACTGCTCAAAATCAAGATTATTTAGTTTCCCATCATTGACTAAAATCTTGTCAATTAAAGTTTCAATGTCATATACAAATTTGTTTTAGAATAGAAAATACAATAGGATTATATGACTCGATACTTTTTTTATATTTTATTTTTCTCAATTTAAAGAGAGCTATTTCTGGCGTAGTCTTAAGCCACTATGAACTCTACTTATAAGAAACCTTTCTTTTTTTTCTTTCGGTCATAAATCTTGCATGCTTTCGAGAAAGTATAGCTTACCCTGTAAAATCTAAATTAAACTTACTTTCCTTACCTCTTATCTCTTCTGCATCTCCTCTTAGAGATTTGGAGATAAACAAATAAAAAAATTAGCATTTTGAAATAAAGTTAAATAAAAAAATTGATTGATATTTGCTACGAGTGCATTTTTTTTTACTATTATGTGGCATTATCTTTTCTTTAATTCACCAGCATCACATTTGTAAAAAAAAAACAGTCAATATGTATCGACATATATTTCTTACCAAAATAGATTTTCTGCCCTTCTCTAAACTCTACATTTAGTATTTTTAAGTTTTAATTTTTAACTGTTTTTTTACCATCCAAGTTACATAAGAAGCACATTTGTCAGCAGGAAGACAAAAAATTTCTAGAACTTGACTCAAAGCACAGATAGTACTTAGTAAGTAATTTAATAGTCCAACCAATGGCCTCATTACTATTGATAAAGCGTAAGCCGTAACAAAAGGCTCCTTATGTAGCCTCGACAATGCACACTAAAAGTACAAACAGGGACACCGTCCTTGCGCAACACGGCAATTTTAGTACTCTGATACTTTACAGCTTTTCATTGAATCAGCTAATCTGAGAGCTACCACTGAATTCGGGAAACCTGATTATCAGCCGGTCTCAGAGCCATAAAATCAAGTTTTAGAGCTGTACCCTCATTAGGAAATAATAGAATGAGTTGCCTAGTCATAAAAGTAGAGAAACAAGCAGACCCCATACGTTGCAACTCATGCATACAGCCCATGTCAAGAAGATCCAGCATTCAACATCCTAAGACGGAAACTATGTACTATAAATATACCTACACCAGCCTAATAAATGAAGAAGAGGTGCAAAGCTGGTTAATTGGTAGAACCTGTTTACCATTTAAGTCTATGCCTGGGAGACCTTCTACAAGACAGTAATCGGATGCATTTAATGCCTGGCCAAGATGATTGTTTTTATCAAGAAACCATTGCTAGCCTTTACTTAAACCAGAGCCTTAAGAGGGTTTTATAAGTCAGAGTCGGCTTCTATTAGTCTTAGCTTAAAAAAACGTATACACTATGCCTAAAAACGCGTATCCGTAGTCTTTAAATATCACTTTGCTTTTTCTAAACGTCTTTCTATATCTATTATTATGTTTACAGGTATGAAGGAAAGAGGAGGGAGGGAATCAAAAAAGTATAAATAGGGAGGGTACGTACTCGTTTTGACTATCCTTTTTTTCACTATTTCTCTCCTAAAACTTTGTTTCTTTTTTTTTGATAGCAAAAGCATTAAGTTTTACGAGTTTAATATATTATGCCATGCAACAGAGTATGTCGATTTTACAGAAATTGTTGTTGCTTTCAATGCTTATTCTGGGGAAAGAGTGGTATATTTTGTTATAAATAATGTATACGTACGCAGAAGGGAGGTGGGGTTATTGAAAGCATACAGGTACGTAGTTGTGGGGAGGAATCTTAAATCAGTGGTTTTTCTTGGTACCTACTTTATTGACGCCCCAATAAGCTAAGTTAAACTGATTTAAGAACCTTTTTTATTAGATAACAACTGATTCTAACAGCAGTTTTTTTTATTCTGTCAGAAGTCATTTTGAAATAAAGAATATCCTTATTTAGGCAATACCACCTATTGAAGTCTTTAAAATTATTAAAAATATATAGGGGCATAAACCATTTTCAAAAAACTATACGTCAATAGATAGTTGGTATATGAATTTTTTTCTTCTCAAAGTTTGCAAAAGTACAAAATTTGCGTTATTAAACACCCCTGGGGTAGTTTTAGGTAACTAGAAAGCAGCATCTGTTATCACAATTTTCAAAAATTCTGAAGAGCGTTCGGACTCGTCTAACTACCGTCCCAATAATCTTCTTACTATCGTAAGCAAGGTTTTTGAGTCTTCAATTAACAAACATTCAACCTCTCGTCTTAAATCTAATGTATCTTAAATCTTAAATCATCAATATGGATTTCAATCTTCTTGCTTTACTGCTGGTTTGTTAATTTTCAATCTCTCGTCTTAAATCTAATGTAATCTTAAATTTTAAATCATCAATATGGATTTCAACCTTCTTGTTTTATTGCTGGTTTGTTAACGTTATTATCTGATAGATTTTATCGTGCATTGAATAAATGTGGAGAGGCTAAGGCTATTGCTCTTGACATTTCTAAAGTTTTTTATAAAGTTTGGCTTTATCTCCCAAAAATTCTCACATCTATGGGGGCCTTATTTTCTGATGGTATCACCATTTATTCTTGTCTTGAAAAGAAGCCAACACTCTCTGATTGCTTGAAGAGGGGATTTGAGCTTGATAAATATCTCACTTCTGCTAAAGCATGGGGTTCTCAATGGCTGGTGAAATTTAAGTCAGATACAACTCAATTTTTACAGCTTTTTTTTAACATTTTTTTCGTATTTTTATTGATAAATACACTTTTAGTTTTATTATAACTTCTTGATTTACAAAAAACTGGTCAAATTTCTCAACTCCGTTGTTTTGTATTACCCTGTAGAGGTGATATTTGTTGCTCTGCTTGGTTGAATGCAGAGCAAAAAATATCACCTCTACAGGATAATACAAAATTTTTTACAGGATAATACAAAATTTTCTCATAATGACGAGCCCTCTACTTTGAGGGCTCGTCATTATGAGAAAAGCGTGATAGTTATTCATCACAAAATGATGAATTCTGATTTTAATTACTTTTTTGTGATTTGTGATTTTCACCGGGTCCTCCATTGACGCCGAACATAAAAATAGGCTTAACCACATTAGTTTGTGGATCTCTGGTAATGGAATTGAATTCCTTGAAATACAAGAGTCTCTGAAAGTCTAATCATAGAGCGTAAGCAGTTGAGTATACGTGTTTTCCTGATTAAATAGTAATGCAGATAGGTCCAGAATAGGTAACAACATTTTTTCAAGACCATCTCTTATAGTAATTTCAACGAAAACAGATGATAAAAGCTCATGTTTAGCCGTCACAACCAAAATGTGGTCATGGAGAGTTACTCGGTCGAAATACATCATTAGAGGCGTTTGCTTGTTGGCTATTGTGTTTTCGACCGCCACTCTCACCTTGTCATTTGACTAATGAAACATACTTCGTCTGACCCAAATAGAATAAATTTCTTCCACATATTTTATAGTTGAACAATATATATATATATATATATATATATATATATATATATATATATATATATATATATATATATATATATATATATATATATATATTTATATATATATATATATATTTATATATATATATATATATATATATATATATATATATATATATATATATATATATATATATATATATATATATATATATATATATATATATATATATATATATATATATATATATATATATATATATATATATATATACATATATATATAGCAGAAGAGTCCATCAACATGTTTTGAATGGGATTTATTCTGCTCTCTGATCAATCTTATTATTTTGACGTATTTTCTGATATTTTACTTCTTCTCGGAAGTAGAAAAGTATAGAGGGCATTTTTGCTGATTGGAAAATACATTTTGTTTATCGCTGATTGATTTTTTTAATGTTCTAAATAATAAAGTGAATGAACTTCTTAGCAGAAAATTAGGATTTTGTTCATAAATCATTTTACCAAGAGAACGGCCAAAAAAAGGACAACAATATCAATAATTGTCTTCTCAAGAAGAGGTTGGTCTACTTCTATTGACGGTTAGCCAGCTTTCTTTCATATTTTTAGTTCCTCTTCAACTTCTAGATGTTCCAAGCAAATTTTCTCTTTTTCAGTTTTCTAGTTTTTTTATGTTAAGCTTGATCAAGCTTTCTTTTAGCCAGTTCTTCAGTGAGATTAGCTAGTTTTCTATTTTATTTTTTTTAAGCCATCCTCTTTAGCTTCAGTTATGAATACACTGTTTTTTTTTTAGTCTTGAATTCAGCTACTTCATAATATATATATATTTTTTGTATGTATTTAGGTGCTCCCAGAAGTCCTTACGGTCTTTTCATAGAGCACCGTGGGAGAGCATTTAACAGGAAGTTCACGCCTCCTTCCGTACCAATGTCGCTTGTTGGGCTAGAGCTGGCGTCGAACCCCGGACCTCTGGGTTCTGAGCCAGAACTCTAACCACTGCGCCACGGCTGCTCAGGGGCTGTTCTAATGATGTAAGATATAATCCAAATAAAAAAAAACTCTAATATAAACAATATAATTCTTATAATTTTAATTATTTTGAGTTTATTAACAGTAAAAATTATTAATAAAGATATATTTCTTTCTTATCATTTAAATAGGTCCTAGTTTAGTACCCTTTTTATCATTTTTTTCAATTCTTCTTTCTTTAAAATCACCAGATAAAGAAAAAGTTTCTATCTATGAATGTGGATTTAATCCTTTTCATTTGACTGGTCAACCATTTTCTATAAGATTATTTTTAATTTCTATTTTATTTTTAGTGTTTGATTTAGAAATAATTTATTTATTTCTATGATCAGTAAATTCAAATTTAATAAACTATTACTCACAATCTATTATTTATTTATTTACAATTATATTTGTTGTAGGATTAGTATATGAATGACTAAGAGGGGGGTTAGAATGAGAGTAATGTTATTTGATTTTAATTTATTAGTAATAATTATGTTTTGTTTTAGTATAATAGGAATAATTATAAATAGAAGTAATATAATATTAATTTTAGTTAGTAAAGAAATTTTATTACTATCAATTTCAATAAATTTTATGTTAACTTCATTGACTAATTTTTCTTTAGAGGGGCAAATAATAGCAATATATATAATAACTATAGCTGCCATTGAATCAGCTATTGGATTATCAATTATAGTAGCTTTTTATAAAATAAAAGGATCTATTTCGTTAAAATTATTAAATTTATTAAAAGGGTAATGAAAAACATATATTTAATTATTTTAGAAATTATAAAGTTTTTAACAATTGTTATCCCAGTTTTGTTATCCCAAGAAAAATTTTAGGTTATAGTCAAAATAGAAAAAGTCCTAATGTAGTAGGAATATATGGATTATTACAACCTTTAGCTGATGGTGTAGAATTATTTTCAAAAGAATAAATTATTCCTAATCATGTTAATATTTTTCTTTATTTATTTTCCCCTACACTAGCTTTAAGTTTATTATTACTTGTTTGAATAATTATTCCATTAGGAGTCAATAATTTGATTTTTGATTTTAATTTGGGAATTATTTTTATTTTTGCTATTTCTTCTATAAACATATATTCTATTCTTTTATCTGGATGATCAAGTAATTCTAATTATGCTTTTTTAGGTTCATTAAGAGCTGCCGCTCAAATGATAAGTTACGAAGTTTTTATTAGTTTAATTATTTTTCTTGTATTTGTATTTTTATTTATATGAGTAAGAACTTCTTTTCCTAGATTAAGATATGATCAATTAATGAGTCTATTATGAAAATCTTATCTACCATTGAGTTTATCATTTATTATTATAACAAATTCTTTATTATGAGCTTTTTGAGGTTTATCTAATAAATGATGTATATAACTTTTTTTTTATTAATCCCACTTTTAAGTATATTGAACATTTCGTTAATTAAAAGAAATAGTAATAATATTTTTAATATTTCTTTTTTTTGATCTTTAACATTAATAAATAACATTAATAATGTAACAGAAAAAATAAAATTGTTTCAATTACAAAAAATGAATTAATTAACAATCAATTAAAATTTGTACTAAATTGAAAGTTAAAAATTTTATAATTTAAAACAAAAAATAATATATAATTATTTTTTGTTTTAAATTATAAAATTTTTAACTTTCAATTTAGTACAAATTTTAATTGATTGTTAATTAATTCATTTTTTGTAATTGAAACAATTTTATTTTTTCTGTTGATGGAATATCTATATTTTTTATTGGATTAAGTATTTTATTAATTCCTAAATGTTTTATTAATTCCTAAATATTATTAAATGTTTTATTAATTCCTAAATTTTATTAATTCCTAAATATTGATTAGTTTAAAATCAGTAAAATATTTTAAAAAAGAATTTAATATATTATTATTTATATCAGTTATTTTATTTATTGGAGTATTTTCTATTTTAGATATACTATGATTCTATATTTTATTTGAAAGCATATTAATACCTTTTTTTATTATGATTGGTATATGAGGGTATAGAGAAAAAAAAAATTAAAGCTGCTATTTACTTTTTTTTCTACACTTTAGTAGGATCTTTATTAATGTTAATAAGTATATTTAAATTATATTCTTTAATTGGAACTACTAATTATGAAAATTTGTTAATTATAAAAATCCCATATGATATTCAATTTTGATTATTTATAGGGTTTTTTATGGGTTTAGCTGTAAAAATACCAATGGTACTATTTCATATTTGACTTCCACAAGCTCATGTAGAAGCACCAACAGCAGGTTCAATTTTACTAGCAGGAATACTTTTAAAATTAGGGGGGTAATATAAAACTGAAATCTCAGAATTGAGTTAATCTTAGGCAACTTTTGGTTTTATTTCGATTTTTAGTAGTTGGCGAATTGGAAGTTGAAAAACTTTGCTGACCATCAATGTCAGATAGCTCAACAGCGGGCTCTACAAACTGCGAGGAGTTCTTGTGAAATTCATTTAAAATAAACGTTAGAGCTGACTTTAGATCAAAATGACAATTGATTTTTCTTGAACTTGATTGTTGAATTAAATTGACCAAAGTTATTACTATTTAATTGAGTAAATTGACCAAAGTTCTAAATCGTGATTCAAGATCATTATGCTCGAGGTTCTCTTCCTTTAATAAATGCCATAAACTTTTTTCTAAATAGTAAACTTGCCTTTTTTCTAAATAGTAGCCTTCTTTTTATCGGGATTTGCATTTCGAAACAAGAACATAAATAAGTTAAGCAATATGGTTTTATCAATATTTGTATTATGGATTAATCAGTACTTTTTAAATTGCATTTAGAATAATGACCTTCATTCTGCCAGCACCAGCAATTTATATCACATTTTAGGTGTAAATAACATTAAAATCTGTATATATTTACGCCATGTAAGTATAAAATTAAAAAAAAAGACATTTTTTTCGGTTTCACAACACTTTTCCCATTGGCAATGATTACCAAACTTTTTATCACCCTTCCTTCTTCCCTTGTTCTCTCTTATTCTACTAACATCATTTATGAAAAGAAAACGATAAGTTTAACAAAGTTCTGCCTATCCAATTAGTTAAACAAACAATCAATCGTGTTCAAAAATGCCAGAGGAGGATTAAAGGTTGTAGTCCGTCTAAAGACGCCATCTAACACTGAGTACTTAAAAGTTATATCGTTTCAAATGTATTACTTGGGTAACGAATACTTTACATTTTTTTGAAAATAAAACAATTTAATAAATGCGGAAAAGTAAGAAAAATGCATTTCTTTACTAGTCGTTTAATGTAAGTTTAAACAAGATTTTAAAATTAAACTTTAAAAGTTAAATACTTATGACATTTTTTACATCACAGTTTTTATAAGCCCAGATTTGACTGAGGTTGAAAGATATTTAAACTATCAGTTAAGAATGAAGCGTAATGAATTAAATAGTAATATCAATTTTAAAACATCGCCTTTTAGATACGGTATACGAAGCAGCGGAGTCGTCAAACTCAAAAGTATACAAACCACTACATAAACATTACTACCCCTCTTCCACTCTTTTACAAGCAAACTTAAAATAAAAAAGTAAAAGTCTTCATAACAAAAAAACAAACTATAGCTTTAATAGCGGTAATTATTATTATACTAATGCTACATCTCTCGATAATAAAATGGCCGATTTAATTTCAATATCTAGAACGTTTGATTATCACGTTATTACTATCTCTGAAACATGGTTTCGAAATGACTCAGTACCAAATATCGATGGGTATAGCCTATATCGTAAAGATCGTCAAGACGGACGTCGAGGTGGCGGTGTAGCTATTTACATTGCAGACGTATTTAACTCTCATGAAGTTAACCAATTTTATACAAATCTACTCAATCAAGTCTGGGTATCTGTAAAATTTAACAATAAACATATACTTATCGGTTGTATATACAGATCAAATGATGCTAGTTTAATAAAATATGTCGCTGAATCCTTCAAATTAGCTCATAGTTTAATTAAAAAGCCCTACGATAACTGTTTGATTGTCGGTGACTTTAACCTCCCGAATATGAAGTGGTCTAACGATGGTATTATATCTTTTAACCCAAACAATCCTACCGAGTATGATTTCTGGAATATTTTCCAAAACAGCCTTTTTACACAACATATCAGATTTCCTACTTTCCAGACTGATTATGGTTCCTCAAATAATATGTTGGACTTGTTATTTACCTACAACAGTAATTCTATTTTAAACTTGTCTCCTAGTACTATACTAGGTAATAACACTAAGGGTCATTTTAGTATCACTTGGAGATTCTTAGTTTCAGAACTGTTCACAGAAAGTGAATCTCAATCGTTTAATTACAAAAAAGGTGATTACGATTCAATATCTAACTTTATTGCATCAATCGACTGGGAGTTTTTATTTCTGCATAAAACTGCAGATCAAATGTTCAATATACTAACTTCTAACTATCGCACTGCTTGCACATACTTTATTCCCAAGATTAATAAAACAAAAAAAAGTATGATCCTTGGGTTACCCCACATATTAAAAACCTAATCCGAGCAAAAAAATTCCGCTTGGCATAATAACTGCTCTACCAAATGGGAGAATAGTGAGCTTAAAATAAAATACAATCGACTTAATCGTTCAGTAAAAGCTGAAATATTTAAAGCAAAAAAAGCACATGAAAAAAAAAAAAATATCAAAATCCCAAAACAACCCAAAACTTGTTTACAAATATATCAACAAACAACTAAAAATTAAAGATCGAATTCGCTCTCTCAAAGATACTTCTAGCAGAATTATTGAAGCTCTTCCTGATTTAGTTGATCTTCTGAACTCTCAATTTGAATCTATGTTTACACTTGAAAGCTCTGAAAATTTTCCTTTACTAAATAAAAGTGGTATTCATTCTGAATGCATTTATAATGAAAACTTGGATTTCTCTATCCCAGATATTGTTCAGGAACTTGCCGATCTAAACCCTTATAAATCCTTCAGATTTGACGGCCTGCATCCCTTAATACTCAAGATATGTGCAAAAATTCCATTAACAAAAATCTTTCATGAATCCTTTAATTCTGGAGTAGTGCCCAGTCAATGGAAATTAGCAAATATTAGTCCGATCTATAAAAAAAAAGGAGATAAATTACTTGCTGAAAACTATAGACCTATTTCACTAACATCTGTTGCCTGTAAAATCTTCGAAAAACTTGTAGAACAAAATTTTAAAGCACATTAACGGTAATAAAATGCTCTCTGCAAATCAACATGGCTTTCTTTATCATAAATCATGCTTAACTAACCTCATAGAAACTTTTGATATAATTTCGTCCTCCATAGCATCTCACCAATTTATTGATGTAATCTATTTTGACTTTGCCAAAGCGTTTGATTCTGTACCTCACAACAGACTTTTGTTAAAATTAAGATCTTTCGGAATAAACGGCAAACTCCTACAATGGATTAAATCCTTTTTAGTGGGCAGAAAGCAACGCGTTACAATTAACAATACCAACTCTGCATGGGTTGATGTTCTCAGTGGTGTTCCTCAAGGTTCTGTTCTCGGCCCGCTCCTCTTCATTCTCTACACAAATGATCTTGCAAAACTCACTGAAACTTCTGAGATATTTGCCGATGATACTAAACTTTTTTCTAAAACTTTATTGCAATCTAATTTTGTTGATCTGCAGGATCGTCTACGCTTGGTATACGAGTGGTCAAACACTTGGTTACTTAAGTTAAACACCTCAAAATGCTGCGTCATTCATTACGGTCGAAACAACTCCCATTACAATTACTTTCTGCAAAATAACCAAGGAATCAACTAATGTCTAAGAAGCTCTACTAAAGAACGTGATTTAGGAGTCATTTTTACATCTAACCTCAAATGAAGCGCTCATATTAAAACAGTTGTCTCTAAGTCCTTACAAATTCTTGGTATGCTGAAAAAGACATTTACTTTCATTGATGAAAAAATAACTCTCAAATTATATAAAGTATTTATAAGACCACATCTTGAATATGGAGTGTCCATTTGGGCTCCTTATTTAAAAGCTGATATGGCTTTGGCTGAATCTGTTCAACGCAAAGCAACAAAATGGGCTTACAGCTTGAGACATCTTCAATACTACGAAAGGCTAAAAAGATTAAATCTACCATCACTTGAGTTTCGACGCCTTCGATGCGATTTAATCCAAAATTTTAAATTAATACATCGTTTTGATATAGTTAATGATACGTGGCGGGATAGGTCAGATGGTTAGAGTGTCAAAGGAAAAGTTAAAAACCGGAATGTTGAACGATAAGAGTTCAAATCCCGCCACCGCCAACTCAGCGCTTGAGTAGTACTTCGGTACGCAAAAATGTTGGTCAATAACGGACACTACTTTGGATTAGTCTTAATGACTATTTGTGGCTGTTCCTATGCTAAGCCAACAATATCTTCGGATATAAGAACATTGTATAGAAAAATATAGCATGAAAACTCAAATAAATAAAAATCAATTAAAAAAAAAAAAAGAAAAGATAAATATCTACCAAAATATATTAACTCCATGTCTCGTGGTCACCATTCTAAAATAAGGCGTGAGTATGTTCCAAACTGTCTTCCAAGATATAACTATTTGTATAATAGATCAGCAAAATACTGGAACGAACTACCAGAGCAAATAACTTTGTACTCCACTGTACTTTCCTTCAAAAATAGACTAGACTCCTGGTTGTGGAATAAGTTTGGAACAAATATTTATAAAACTGGTTGTTTATAGTGGGGTGTTTTCCCTGCTCGCTGAATGTGTACATTCTATGTAAATTTACGGCTACAACTATAATAATAATAATAACAATAATAACATTTGTTTTATGTAGATTGTTAAATCATATTAAGAAAAAAATTCTATATCTGGTTTAATAACAGGTTGTTGTAAAGATCTTTTAACGGTGTTTGTGCTTTGGGTACATTTTTTTATACTTTAAAAATAGTTTTTTTCACTACTTTATAAACTTCTATATATTATTTTAACATAAAATGGCAGAAAAAGAATCAGCAAAAGTCTATGGCGCAAGAATAACTCAAAAAAAAATTAAAGAACTAAATTACAATTAAATACTGTACAATGTTTATTACCTTCAGGTACAGTATAGGTACTAGTGTACCTAGAGTGTACCTACTGAACGGTGAGCGCTACCGTTAAATAATACCTAACTGCCACAACGGTCCTAGCATTCGCAAATCATTAACCTTCAAAACAGTTCAATGAAACATATAAGTTGAGAGGTCTGAGTCTGATAACAGCAGTAATATGATTTTTATTTTTTCTTTATTAAAATTACTAGTTATTTTTATATTCTCTGATTCTGAACTGCAAGATAAATCAGCACTAATATAAATGAAAATAATGGCTAATAATAATAGCTTTCATATAATATCAATGAAGCGTAAAAGTGGCAAATGGAAAGTATCTTTAGGGAAACAGAGCAAAAATGCTAAAGTTTATAACTAAGATTACCCATATCAGAAAGTATTGAGATTTTAAGATACTTAAGGTAATTTACCAAAGAATATATTATATTTGAAATCAAAAGAGTATATTATATTTGAAATCAAAAGTATTAATTATTTAGGTGTAACTAAAGAAAAAAAAGAAATCAATCTTCAGTTAATAGAAAACGTCCTGATTAAAACTAAAGGATAGTTTTGATATACAACAGAACTTCGATTTTCGGGACAGTAGAAATTTGGGAACTTTTTCCAATTAAATTTAGCTATTCAAAATACTCTTGAAATTTATTTACTAAATGTGTAAATCAAATGCCTTTTTTGGAAAGGTTTTCTGCAATAGACACCGGCCAATAACGCAACGTTTGGTCAACTTAATTGTGCAAGTCAGACAGATTTAGTTATTATCAACTACTTTTTTAAAATACTGTTATATACATTGTATATAAGTTCAAAGCAAAAAAAAAGTGACTCTAAAAAATAAAATAATTGAAGACTGAATTTAAAAACCAGGTTAAAATTTTAAAACAAAAGGAAAAAACATTTCAAAAAAATCACACTTTAGACTTTGAAATTTTTAAAAATCAATTTTTAAACTTTTCTGCCTTAAGTTGTTGTAAAACATTCATGAATATCACTCAGTCCGGTTTTTACTGTAAAGTGTTTGGCACATAGAACACATTTTAAAATCAATTAAAATTTTTTTCTTTTTTGGCACCTAGCCCGGATTTTATATTTAGTTTTCAATTACTGAACAAAGTACACAAACCAGAGAAAGAGTGCTTCAAAGTAAATAAAAAGAAAGATGACTGCTGAGCTTTTAAAGTGTCTTTAAAAACATTACAAAAAATTTTAAAAAAATCTAAAAACTGGCGAAATGGCAAAGTCCTTTAAAGACAGCAACAGAATAAAAAACAACTGAGTTTAAAGAGAAAAAGTTCATTTAAAAAATAAATTAGTTAGAAACTTTTACATCTGTCATACTTTAACAGAATATATATAAAACCTATAAAATTTCATAATGGAAATATAAAGAAAATATATAAAATCCTATATAGGAAATAAAACTAAAATTTCGAAATACAATAAATATATAAATGATAAATCGTTGTAAAAAGCAAAAGTAATTTTAATGATATTTTATAAACAGTCTGCAATTTTTACATAAAAATTTAAATACTAATTTTTTTATCACACCCAAGTATTTTTATGTCCCGGAAAATTTTCTTCGCAAATCCATTTATGGAATTCACGAAAGTGGGCGGATATAAGCGGAAATCCCGCATCAATTTTTAATTCCAATGGAAAAAAGTCGCTAGTGTCAGTTTTTTTACGATATTTCAATTGGAAAACTAATAAAAGATTGCTCGTAATTTTCTGAATATCTTTAATAATGAAATCGTGAATTTCGGTCCATTCATCATTACTAGGTCTTACGATGTTGCAAATTGGTTTGTCAATTATAACAAGATCCTACAAATACAAAAAATAACAACCATTGTAAACGTATACCAAACAAAAACATATAAACGTTACATTTTTAAACACATATAAAGCATAATCAGATCGCATGTTAAGTATTTTATATGGTAGTAAGCAAACTAACGAACTAATGAAATTTAGAAGTAACAAATTCAAACTAAAAAATAAACTTTAATTAACTTAAGGCTTATTAGTTGACAATAAATATCAAATGACTCAAAGTGTTTAAGCGCATTGATAGGTTTTGTTTGTGTAAAGTTAAATAACTGTGATTTATATAAAATGGCTAATAATGTAATATCATAATAATGTAATATAAATATAATAATGTAATATAATATATTATATTATCAATTACCAATTGGGTTATGGTTTAAAAAAATCTTCACCACTTTGCTATTTGCATTTAAATAATTTCTTTTAATATTTACAAAGAAACTCTTTTTAAATATTGAAAAAAAAAAAAAAAAAACATAAAACATTTGAATATATTAAAGTTTAACGTTAAAAATTTTTTAAATTTATTTATGAAATATTAGCATTATTTATAAACAAAGCATTATCTAATATTAATATTAATCTAGAATTATTTAATATTATTAATAATGTAAAGTATTATTATTACATTATTTAATAATACTTTACATTATTAAACATTAGTATTAGCCTAAAACTGTGTAACATTATTAAATAATTAAATAAAAAATGAACTAACTGATCCATTTAAAAGTTGAACATCATAAAGTTCTAGAGGCTGCTCGTTGAAATTTTTCATAAATATGTTTATTCGAAGTTTGTTGCTAAACAAAGCTTGATACGTAAACATAAAAATTACAGATTCTTCGTTTTTTTTGAAAATTTGCGGTTCTGGGGGAACTAAAATAAATACAAAATATAGCAATTTCTCAAATATAAATAATTTTCATTCAAAATGTCAAGATTAAGTTCTTGACGATAATTTAATTCAATATCAGTAATATATATTCGATAAATTAAAATTTCAATTGGAATCTTTTTTTGAGATTTAAATCTTATATAATTATATAATTATAATGAATTATTTTCATTATAATTATAAATTATGTAATATAAAACAGACAATGACTATTACTTTTAGCAGTTGTAATATTATACTTTTGTTTTAAATACCTATCATTTTACAATAATGAATTTTACGTATTATAAATTTTATTTACTTAGAAATGAAATTAAACGTAATAAAAAAAAAGAAGCTATATCCTAAAAAACTTAACCAAGCTCAATTCCGAATTAGAGATTTAATTTTCAATTCAAAATATTAATGAAATTTCTTAGCTTTGCAGAGATATATTTATACAAAAAATATGCTTATATATATATATATATATATATATATATATATATATATATATATATATATATATATATATATATATATATATATATATATATATATATATATATATATATATATATATATATATATATATATATATATATATATATATATATATATATATATATACATATATATATATATATATATATATATATATATATATATATATATATATATATATACATATATATATAAATATATATATATATATAAATATAAATATAAATATATATATATATATATATATATATATATATATATATATATATACATATATATATATATATATATATATATATATATACATATATATAAAATATACATATATAAACACATAAAAAGATAGGAGATATAAAGGAGAGCTTATAGCTAGAATATATGAGATCTTTCATGCATCCAATGCATGAAAGATCTCATATATTGTTTTTAGCAGAGACATGGTAAATAAGCATAACCTTTAATACGACTAATAGGAGTAATACAACTGTACAAGTAATACGACTAATATGAGTAATACGACTGACACAGTTGTAAAAGGATATGAACTGCACTGAGCAGACAGAGATAGCAGAGGAGGCGTAGCTTACATTAGGTGTCATTAGAAATGATACAATCACAACAGAAGTTAGAAAAAAGAAAAAAAGCTTGCTCAATAGATTTAAAGCTTAACTTTAAATCTATTGAGCAAGTATGTATGCAAGTATGGTTTATAATCAGATTTGATGACGATTTTTTCTTAACATCATCACTTCCAACAAGGCTGCAAGCAACAACTATTAGAGTTGGAAGTTACTGGAAAAGAAAATATGAGACCAAGATAACAAATGACAGACAACTTAAAAGATAGCAAATTATAAGAATCAAGAAAGCAAGATGAAGTAGGCGAATTCCAAAAAACTGATGTTCGAGGAAAAAACTAGTAAAATAAGAGTTTTTGGAGCATTTAGGAACAGTCACAGAAAAAGGATGAGACTTAATTGAATAACAAATAACTAGAGGTGTACTGGGTATTTTTGCCAGATATGCCGGATAGTGAACTTTTCTAAAGTTCAATAAGTGTTTATGAAGAAAAAACAAATCTTGCCAGTCTACAATAAATATTATTCAAGTTCTTACTTTAAAAAAACAGTGAGAAACTGTATGACATAGTATATGTGCTGACAAAGTATAGAAAATAGTAATTTAAAAAAAAAAAAATTAAAAAAAAGATTTCTCTGTATACATTATTAACGCATATATCTGTGTTATACCAGTTATTTATTGATTTTATTTTTTTAAATTTTAAATGGTAAAACTCGTTTTTACTTCATAAACACTTATTAAACTTGAGAAAAGTTCACTATCCGGCATATCCAGCAAAAAATATCCAGTACACCTCTACAAATAACACAAGAATGAATTTTAGTAGATGGCACAAGAGACGCTAGCTTTTTAGAGCAGTGCCTATTAAAGTATTTATAAAAAAGAGAAAGAGAAGCAACATTATGACGATTTGATAATGGTTGGAGGTTAGCTGCAAGAGCAGGTCCAACTATGTTTACAATGCGTTTTTGCACTTTAAGAGAGAAAAGGCATCATTAGAAGATCGACCCCAGATATGGCAACAATACCATTCCATAAAAAGACGGATATGAAATTTATGAGATAAAGAATAGAATCCGGAGTGAGAAAGTGTCGAACTCAATAAAGAGATGCAACTTTGGCAGATGCTAATTTTACAATGGATTTGATATACGGTTTCCAAGAAAGATCAGAAGGAAGAGTTAATCCTAGAAGATGAAGGGTAGATGACTCATCGAATACATTACTGTTCATAAATATAGGAAGATCTAAATTATTGCAATAACAATTGGCTGAAAAATATTGGGTTTTATCTGAATTAAAGATCACCAGCTGCTGTGAGCCTCATACTAAAGCAGAAGTGAGATTCTTTTCAAGCTTAAATGCCCCAGAAGCGATCAAAAAGTGTTAGCTTCTTATCATGACAAGAATAAATGGTAGTATCATCAGCGAATAATGCCACCTTAGATGTGAGAATATCTGGAAGATTGTTAATGTAAATTGAATAGAGTGTAGGGCCAACGGACCTTGTGGAACCCCTGAAATTAAATGATACGAAGAATATACGATGTCCATCAAGGAAAACTTTTATAGTACAATGATTGGAAAGAAAGGACTCAATAATATTAATTATGTCACCAGATACACCTTAAGAAGAAAGCTTATGGAGAAAACCAGCATGTTAAACTTTATCAAAATCTTTAAAAATGTCAATAGCCTTAACCTCTCGACCTATATCTAATGCACAATAAAACCTATCGGTTATTACTGTTAGTATATCAGCTTTGGAACAAGATGATCAAAATCCATATTGATGA
>NC_061160.1:56704810-56742310 GCF_022113875.1 Hydra vulgaris
CATTTGGTTAAAAATTACTTAAAATAAAAAAACGGGTTTTGAAAGAAAAAAGAAATGCCTAAATGTATCAATATTATTTGAATCTTAACTCTATCAATTTATTATAACCTGAATAATAAAAACACAATTTTTTGTAAACAGCTGATACTGTCAGTTAGAAGAGCGTTTTTGTGTTTTTGTAAAAGTGTTACAAGAACGAACATATCTAAAGTTGAAATGTGTTTTTTTAGGATGATCTAGTTTTTAAGCCACTACTGTATACATTCCTAAATACAAAAAAACAAAATTGTGTCATCTTAAAATTTTAAATCACTTTAAAAAAAAAAAAACAAACTTGAAGATTCACTCCACATATCAAACCGTTTTGATTGCCAAAGAGCATTGTTCGCATGACCATCAATTTTACAAGTTAGTCTACAATCATCTGCAGAATCAGTCTCAAAGACTGGTCTTTGCGTAATTATAGGGTTCCTATTAACAGCTTAAAAAAAAAATTTTATAGCAACTCAGTGATAGAAATCAATATTTAGACTAACAGAATGCAGCAGTATTTAGACTACCAGTTACAAATAATTTTTTTTTTTGATTAAATAAAAAATTAACTAAGTGAAAACTGAACAAACTGTGAAATTAATAATACCGGTATTGACATCCATTAGTATGTGCTCAATTCTACAGTCTCTTTTAATATGCTTCAAAAGCTCTGTCATATAAACACCATTTTCTTCACCAACAATTTCATAAGCTTGAGTCGCAGGCTGGCTTAAGTTTGAGAAACAAAATAATTTAAATAATTGATAAAACTTTCTTTTGTATTATTTCATGCATACAAAACTATATCTTAGAATAGTATCAAAAATTTAAAAACATTTATTACCAAGAGTAAGCCACTATAGTATTCCCAGAAGAACCATGACCAAGTCTACAAGAACGAGACGCGTCTGAATTATTTAGCCTAAAAAGTTCCATTAGATGTAATAATTTTATAAAACTTGCTGATAATTCACTTTAAAATGTTACTATTTATAAAATGTAGAATGTGTACATACTCATTCCCTATCACTCGACATGCATCTATAATGCATAAATTCAATGCTGTTTCTCTAAGTTGCATTTCGCGCAAAACCTCTTGAGCTGCTATAAACTCATCTCTGCGAGAATATGGCGAAGCATCAACTGGTATTAGAAAATTTTCACCATTTTCTTCAAACCCATGACCAGCAAAATAAAACACTGCAAATACGCCAGGGCCAAGTAACTTGCAAAATGATAGCATTACAGTGCGCATCTCTGTTAGATTTAAATCAACTAAAGATAAAACTTTGAACCCAAGTTCTCTTAAAGCGATAGTCAATGCTTCAACGTCTTTGCTTGGATTGCAGAGTGTACTACGGTGTCTGTACATCCGGTTTCCAATAAGCAATGCAATTTTATCACTTGCTAAAACAAATAAAAATAAAAAAAAAAAATTAATTTTTAAAAAGCATGTAACATCAAAAAATAAGCAACAAAAAAACAAACAAATAAACAAATTTATACCAACAACTGCAGTACTTTCGTTGCTTATTATTTTCTGATTTACAATAGGTGGTGCTTCTCTTGTCAAAGAAACTATGGTAACAAAATTTAGTATGACAAGAAATATATTTTTTATAAAACAATAAATTTAAAACTTAAAATAAATAAAATTTAGACTTTTTAATAATATTCTATCCTGCAATAGATGGATAAAAGTGAGGTAAAAGCAATTTCTCTAAACATAACAAAGATTAAGTCTGGTTTACCGGTCTTTTCCATAAGCTCTTTTCATAAAGTCTATCTGGAGTACTCTTTAAAATTATTGAATCTTTCTTTTATAACCAGAGCATTAAAGTTTTTCATTAATGGTCAACACACTTCTTCAGTTTAAGTAGCATCTGGAGTTCTAAGAAGCTCCTAGAACTAAAGAAGAATGTTGCCTAATAATGACATTTAACCGCAAAGTTCCATCATTGGTTTTATGTTGTTTTTTATTTATATTATTAATCTACCTAACAATTTTATCTTTAAAGTGGCTAATCTTTATATGTCACTGTCATGATGCACAACTATGTTATATAGTTGTGCATCAAAATAACTTAGGGGTTGTCCATAATTACGTCACACAGTTTTTGACATTTTTTGACCCCCTCCCCCCCTTGTAACACATCCTTAACACTTTATTGACCCCAAAGTTTTTTTAGAGAGGATGGGAGAAGGTACAAAATTTCACAAAATACAAAACGATTTTAAATATAATAATGTCTAATTCTCTGAGCTTTTTTGAGTTAATTAATTAGTACTTTTCAGTCTGTTTAATGTTTTTTTTCACCCCAATAGTTCCATGTAAAATTGTATATATTAACATTGCTCTCCTAAACATAATACCAATTTTAAAAATCTATTTTTCTGATATATAACACATGCAAAATATTATATATATATATATATAATATATAATAAATAAAAACATATTATACATGCAAAAATATTAATTTATAAATACAATTTTCTTCCAACTAGCAACATAAGCGTGGTCAAGTGGATTCTGCCTCTGGCTAGTAAACCGAGGGTTCCAGGTTCGTTTCTCGGTATCGAAGAGTTTTTTTTTTTAGTTATTGCACAAAGATTGTTTTTTTGTTGCTGCATACTTTTGTGCACAAATTAAATAAAAGTTCTGCACTTGAACCATATAAATTCAAAGCGCAGAACGTGCACTGCACAAACAGCCGTAACAGTTCGTTAACAGGCTGTAACCGTTAACAGGCTGTAACGGAGTGTATACATTGACTAAGTAATATTTAGGCGTAGCTAATTTTAAAATCAACATGTAGATACATCAACTGAGGGTTGTAGATTGGTCAGATACTCTTTTAATTAAAAGAACTTCTTCTCAAAAAAAAAAATTAAAAATGTTGGGTCACAAAATTGAGACCCCCTCCCTCTTTTAAAAAATTGTCACAAAATCGCCTACCCCCTCCCTCCTAAGCGTGGCGTAATTTATGGTCGACCCCTTAGTTCAAATAATAGAAAATAGCTCCAAAAAAAAAAGAGTTTAATAATTAGTTTTGATTGGAAAAAATTATTTTTTTAAATATTTTTTTCTAAAAAACATATATTTCATAATAAAAGTGAGTTGAGTGTTTAAATATTTAAAACTTTTCTTCTTTTTGTTCTAAATAAACCTGCTGTTGATAATACTCTTTAAGAAGATTGTATTGAGATTGGGCAAATAGTTATTAAAGCGTTATACAAAATAACCCTTTTTTGAAAAAATCTAATTGACAAACTTCTTTTTTTAGTTCAATATGAAGCCTTTACCATAAAATTTGAGACTGGCTTTAATTTTAAATAAAAACTCAAATAAACATAATAAAAAAAGATTATTGGTATGTAAATGGAATAAGATTTGCAGAACACTTTATTCCATTCCATTATTTTTTTTTACTACAAGACTCCATACCTTCGAATATGATCAAGTCTAGTATTGTTATCAAACTTGTTATCCCCACCACGTCCCTGGTAGTACCGCGCTCAACTCATTTCTCCGCGCAGCGGCCTTGTTCGTCAAGGTTCGTGTTTCGGAGTTATAGAATTGAGAGAGGGTTATAGCCACAAAATAAGTAGCCTCCTCGTTTGTAGTGGCCTTCTCGACCTTGAGGAGGTGAAGTAAAATAAAAAAAAAAACTAAAAAAAAAAACTTTGTACAGCATTTAGGTCAAATCTACTAGCACAATAACAAATCCAAAGTTTTGATGTGTTTGACAGTTTGAAGTTTTGAAGTGTTTGAAAGCTTGATTTGTAGACCATCCATCCTTGCTTAAGCCCCAAAATCCTCGATAGCAAGAACTTTTTGCAAGTTTACTGGATTGTCCTTTTTTTGAACAAATGTATTTGGGTTTTCAGCTAATTTGTTACTGAATTAGCATAGAAAGATAATGCCAAATAGGGCCAAAAGATTTACTTTGTGTCTCGATAATATTTATTAATCAAAGGTTGCAAGCGCTTTTGTAAACACTCTTTTAAATAGATCTCTTGGTTTATTGCATGGCCAGAAGGCGCGATGTAAATTGATGTCACCCTTTGTATGTGTAAAGTGTATGGTGTCAAACTTCGATCATATGAACAATATGTATTATTACTAGCCAGTGTGCTATTCAACAAAGTAAGACTCATTATCAATAATAAATCTGGTCTCGATATTTTGAAGTCAACCAAATTTTCGGCAACTCCAAAGCTTCTGTTCTGTTCAGTTCTGGCCCTTTTTTTTTTTTTTAAAAAAAAAAAGACTTTTTAAATCATTCAAGGATTGCTTCGATTATGCTTTTCTTACAACCAAGCCTTTGAAAGTGACACACCTCTTTGATGATTAAACATTTTCTTTTACTTTATATGGTTGTTTTATGTATTAAAAGTAGACCTTCTACTTCCAGCTTTCTGACCTAATGATTTATTTTGATTGTAACTGTTCATATATCTATAAATTGTAGCTTTTGTAGCCTTCCATCTTGAAATGGTTCAAAACGATGTGTTTTAACTAACTTCATATTTTTTCTGATAAAAATCATACACACAACTTTTAGGGCTTGTTGATTTGGCATTTTAAATTGTTATTTAAACAAAAAATAATTAGACATGTCTTGATAAAGACAAGGTAGAGCCAAATACTAATTATTTTATCACTTAATAATTATTGCTAATTACAGCTAGTCTTAAATTTTATGGCAAAATATTAATAATTTAGCAATGATTTTGTTTCTTTTGTGGATCTGAAAAAGAACTTATTGTGTTTCAAACAGGGGCGTGGAGTCGTAAAAAAAAAGTAATGACTCCGACTTTAGTTGTTGAAATTTTTTGAGTACAACACCGACTCCAACTCCAAAGCAAAATTTTTGAAAAATTCTTTGAATTCTTTAAAAAATATTATGCAACAAGTTAAAATTTTTTTTTGACAAATTTATGAAATGTTCTTTGAGGTTTAGTATGAACATAAGGTTAATTGAATGTTTTATACATGCACCTGCAATACCAAGAAGTCTTACTATTGGAGTCGGAGTCGCGATTTTGTGTAGCAACTCTGACTCCGCTAAAAATGTTGCAACTCCGCAACTCCGACTCCACAGCCCTGGTTTCAAAGTTCTTTTTACAGTTCTTTTTGGATGTCTTTTTGCAATAAAACATGTGATGCAATTTCTATTTAATCATGTACACCAAGTGAAGACAATAAAGCAGGGCTAGGGATTTAAAACTGCCCAGCGTGTTATAATGCGCTTGTAAAATTGAAATAAGTTGTCATCAAACATGATTATGTGCACTTGAGATAATGTCTGTAAAAGCCATCATGAGATTCATGAACACTGTCTTCACCAAAAAAGAGGTGAAGACTGTGCTCACAAAAATTTTCTATATGTTATGCAAAGTTTTTTTTTATTGAAAGATGTTTTAAAGTAGTATCTACAACAGCACACACACACACACATTTCTTTTTTAATCTGATTCGCTCCCAACAAAGCTGCAAGCAACCACTATTAAGTTGGGAGTTACCAGAAAAAAAGAATAGAGTTATAGAGCAAGGAAACAGTTGACAGAAGACTTGAAAAGTTGAAGGTTGTATTAGTCAGGAAAACAAGGAGACGAAAGGGAGTTATAAAGCATTGAAGTGCAGGGAAAAAAAATAGATGAATAAAAGTTTTTAGAGCATGCAGAGACAGATACAGTAAAAGAATGAGACTTTGCTGTATAACAAGTCAAGCGAGAGTTTTAGTTGATGGAACTAGAGATGATAGCTCCTTTAAGCAGCGAACATAATAGCATTTGTAGAAAAGAAAAAAAGATGCAACTTTATGATGATGGAAAAGAGGCTCAAGATTAGCAGGTAGTGAGGGTCCAACTACTATTTACAATGGGTTTTTGGACCTTGTTTATTAATATAAACTGTTGACATTTTTATATTTATTAATATAAAAATGTCGACAGTACTGTGATGTTTTTGCTGGGTTTTGTTGGAGTTAAAACTTACAAGCCATTGTAAGCCCGAATCTGTTACAGAAGTGAGATCAGATTCAAGATCAGATGTCTATTCTAAGCAATCAAAAAGAGAAGACTTTTTGTCAAGACAAGAGTATAAAGTTGAGTCATCAGCAAAAAGAGCTCTTATAGATGTATTGTTGTCAAGAAAATCATTAATGTAGATAAAAAACGAAACAGGACCAAGTATAGAACCTTGAGGTACCCTAGAAGTTACTGGAAATAAAGAGTGTTGGCCTTTGAGGATGACTTTAAAATGAAATAAAGCTGTTAGAAAGAAACGATTTGATAATCTCAAAAACTTTTCCAGACTATATGAAACAAACTTATAGAGCTTATAGAAGACCTATTGCCAAACTTTGCTAAATGCTTTATATATGTCAAAAGTAATTGCCCTAGCCTCTCCGCCTCCATTTAAAGCACAATAAAATCTTTCAGTCATAGCAGTTAGCAAGTCAGCCATAGAGCAAGAGGATCGAAAACCATATTGAATGTCTGACAGTAAGTTATTTGACTCAAAATGGGATGTGAGAAATTTGTTTATCAAAGACTCAAAGACCTTGGTTATAATAGAAACAAGACTTATCAGACGATTGGAGGGGTCAGAGCGTTTTTTAGAATTTTTGAAAATTGAAACAACAGTTGCCATTTTCCAGCAGGCAGGAAAACAAGACTCATTCAAGCACTTTTAAATAGTTTAGAGAGATTTGAAGAGAATTCTGGAGAACAATTTTGTAAGACTAAATAGGAATCTTGTCTGGATCACAAGCCATAGAATTAATCGAGATATGAATGTCTAACACTGGGTGAACCTGTTTAATGGAATGGAAGGAAGAGAATAGCCATATAATTTGAGAGTTGAAATAGAAAAAAAGTTCTTTGCAAACATTTCTGTCTTATCCTTGGTAGAGGTAATAAGATCAGTCCCATGAATGAGAGATGGAATATTAGAACTCTTTTATTAACAATGCTGTTAAAGATTTTCTAGAAGCCTCTAGAGACCAACTTCTGATGCAAGATTTAGTGAACTGAGAATAATGGAGCTTAACATTAGTGTTGTCAGAAAAACGAGTCACAAAGTTAACCATCTGAGTAAGAGATTGAGAAATACATAAGTTATAGACTTAAGTGCCAGCAAGGTCAGTGGCGTTAGAGCCAAGCCATTCAGTGTGATAAGCATTAAAGTCATCAATAACAACATCATTGGCAGAGGGGTAAAGAGAGAGGGGATGGTAAATTTGATCAGAAATAACATCGAAAAGAGTACAGTTTTGGGAAAAAGGAGAATGATAAAAAACAAAAAGAAAGGTTAAGAGGTGCTCAGTGAGTGAAGAGGTGCTAAGCAAAAGCACATAAAAATATGATCAAAGGGTTTGAACCTGATAAATCATAGATGAGTATTTGACTTTATGAAAATTCCCCAAGTTTTTTCTATGGAAATCCCAGAAAATTATTTTATTAAAAATTGATTGTATTAACTGACAACAAAAACTTTCATAAAATTTTAAAATGGTGTTTAGATTATTTTACTTTTTACAAAAAGGAATTTCTAATATTCAAAAAAGTTAATTTGAATGAATTAAAAAGCGAAAAAAAAAGAAAAAAAGTTGTTACAGAAATTGATCTCGTGAAAATTTTATTTATAGAAAACATATTTGTTTAAATGCAAAAGTTGTCATACTTAAAATTTTACGTAAAAATATAAATTTTTTTTTTCAAATTAATAACAAAAAAACATCTGGAAATTTCTGGAAAATTAAAGGAGTTTTAAGTTAATTTCTGGAATTCTGGGAATTCCCGTAAAAAAATTATTTATGAAATATAGGTGAATGATGTGTATGCATAGTCTTAAGCCAAGTATGTAACTATTGGAGTCTTTACGAAATAAAGGATAATACCCATCAACACTGAGATCAGAAGAAGGAATAGCTGAATTTAAACTAGTCTTATTAAGAGCAAGCAAGTCTAATGAAATTTGCACGAGGTAAGATTCAACTGACAAGTCTTCGAAGTAACCTTTCATCAGTTCCACCTTCCATCTTCCATTCAATCTTACCTCAATAGTAAGAGATATCTCACGAATAAAAGGAAACTCACAAATAATAGTAAAAGATATTAAAACAGTTAGGTGGTGGAAATAGTTTTTATGTTTAATATTTTGGGTTACTTTGGGCATGACATTGACATGACACTAAATAAACAAAGTAGCTCTTTATACTTCCCAACTTCTTGTATGTTAGTGCCTTATTGCAATTTTTTTATACTATTTATGGTAGAATAAAACGTGACCGAACAAAAATGCAATTGTTGTTATTGATTTAGTATTTAAAATAAATCGGCGACTTAATTTTTTGCTTTTGTTGCTTTGATATATTTATTTAATACACTGTTATTATTATTTTATTATTTATTAAAACACAATTATACACATTTATACTTATTATACATTGTTATGCATTATTTTATTATTTATTAAAACACAAGAAATTTATTTCAAAATCTCAAAACTATTATCATTTTAGTAACTGATTTTCACCACAACTGTTGTCAATGTTATGTCCTCTTTTTTTGTTTTGGAAACTGAATGCTGCTAATTTGTCAGCGATATCTTCTTTGGGACTGTTTATTTGATTATCCTTTAATTTAAGATAAATGATAATTAATAAAATAACCTATACTATACACAATAACTAATTTGAAAAGTTTTACTATGAAAATTTATTTTTTATTATAGAATATGTGTAGAATATTTAAAAGAATAAATCAAATAGAGTTTAGTTGACACTTTACAAAGTTAAAAAAATTCTGAAGTTTTAATTTTCTTATAGTAATTTTTAGAAATTGCGATCAGATCATATAGTAATTTTCTATTCACATTTCATTTGCACTTTTTTCTATACAAACTGCGTTTCCATGTGCGCTTGGTTAAAATAGTGAATATTATATGATAGAAATTAGCTGTAACGATTTTAAACTGTTTATTATATTCATGCAAAACAGAAAAATCGTTCTACCTTACAGGAAGTGATGTAATGCTAATATTTTATATCAGTGATTTGTTAATTTAAGGAAGACAAAATTTTACAATTTTTAAAAGAAGAAACTTTTAAAAGAAGACTTTTTTTTTAACTGGTTTTTTTAAAGGTTTTTTTTTTAGAGCCATGAATTTTACAATGGAAGAAAATTTTTTTACAATGAAACAAGTTTTATCTGTAAACTTTTTATCAATTTTATAAAAAATTTAAACAACCTATCATTTTATCCCAAACAACTTATCATTTTATCCTAAACTCTTGAATGAGGATGATTTTATACACTCATAAGCTGAACAAGTGTTTCTTATCGCGCCTAAAAGTTTTGAATATACCATTTACGGGTGTGTTTCATGTGATGGGAGTGATCACACCCACTTTATCACAAGCCCTGAGGAAGCATCATTAATAATATTAAAATGCTCACCTATAAACTTTTGCTCAATAACTCTATACTCAAAATGATAGTTTGAACTTGGTAGAGTTCCACATATTTAGATAAATCACCAGAATCACTAAATCTAGATCTATTCTTATATCAACCATTTTTTTTAATAACATTTATCATTTTTTTGTCATTTCAGTTTGCATTGGTTGCAACTTTTTAAAAGAAATCGTGTAAACTCCTTCAGCTGTATATAAACTTATTATCATTAACTCACTTCAGAATGGACAATTTTGACTGGTGCAAGTACTTTAACAAAGTTATTGCAGTTTAAAGGGATCCCTAAGTGCTCCTAACATATAATCTCATATGAAAGAGCATAAAAAAAAATATGTAAGTTTTTTTTCTTTTTCACTAAGTTGTAATAATAAATGCATGCTAACAAAAAGCAATTGCCGAAATCACTAAAAAACAACTCCATTTTGATTTTATTTTTTCACCATTGAAACTCGATTGTTAGTCGTTAAAAATCACGTTAGTACGTCACAACAACTTTAGCATATCTACTTCGATTTTCAAGTAAAAAAAAGTCATGATTAAATAGTTAAGTTTTAATCAAGTTTTTTTAATTAGTTTTGCAAAAACAGTATAATAGCATTTGGTTAAACGACGTCGTTAAAAAATAAGTTATAAGTAATAGTTTTAAATAGTTTAGAACGATTTAATACTATTACTTATTACGCAATTGCTACACTCAATTTTGTGATTAGTTTTTTCTTAAAAAAAATCTTTTTGCGACTCGTTTTTTTTTTGGTTGATTAATTACTTTTTTTCTAGCTTAGCATTTTTTTAGCAATTCTTAAAAGTAATCTTTTTATCATAAAAAACGTCACACAGAATTTATTATTCTGAATAGATAGATGTATAGATGATTTGCACTTTCGCGCGGAGATTTTCTTTTAACGTAAAACATTTTTGAATTTAAATTACTTTAAATCTCTGCGTGGAAAATTTTTACAGCGAAAAGTTGAAAAGTTGGTTTTTATCTTTGTTTATCAAAACTTCATGTTTAAAATAAGGCTTAAAAACGTTAGAGCAAAAAAATTACTGACTTTTATTTGTATTTTTATACTGTTTGAAAAAAAAAAACTAATAAAAAAGAAATAATATATAATTATTTATTAATATATTATTAGTTAATTCTTTTTTATTAGTTTTTTTTAAACAGTATAAAAATGCTAATAAAAACCAGCAATTTTTTTACTTTAACGTTTTTAAGCCTTATTTTAAACATGAAGTATAATTCGATTTATTAAACCAAATTTTTTTGTTTTATCTTTTATTGGAAAACTTGAAATAGAAAAATTAAATAAAAACATCAACTATTTAAATGAAAAACTTAATTATATTTCAACTTTTATTCAAGAAACAATAAATTATAAAAAACCAGATATCTAATTTTTTATTAAGTTTTTGACGATGTTTTTTGATTTATTGACGATAATTTTTTCCCCCCATTACCGCACATCGGCGCGAACTATAAGAAAGAAGGGGGGGGGGGGGGGAGAGAGCAAAAAAAATTTTTTTTTTCGCGATTAGATTTTTTTGCGTTAATTCGAGCCCTGTCTTAGTTTAATTTCTAATAAAAGGTCTTTTCAACCTTATCAATTTTAACCAAAAAAATATAGCAATTTAACATAAATGTTAATTTAACTAAAACATTTTACAATCATTATTTTTTTTATCAAGCAAAAATGAGAGTAACCGTCACTTTTGGAACCATAAAAATTACTGAAATAAATTTATTTTTTTATTAAGTCAATATTTTAAATAAACTTTCATATGTCTAAGTCAATATTCATTTGTTTTCAACTGACTAAAAAGAGTTTAAAATTTGACTTCTATTCATTTTTAGCTGTGGAATTGCCCTTATAACACAAATATTAATATTATAAAAATATATAACAAAAATTAATATTATAAAAAAAATTTTATTATACAAATATATTTTCACAAAATGCTACAAAACTTATTCATGTAAGTAATTATGTGTTAGTTGAAAAAAAACGACTTTAATTTTAAATTTAATTACCAACTAATAAGTTTGCAATAATGACATTTTGTCTACTTTGTTTAATTTGACGTACTAACGTTAGTTTTTTGAGGCAGTAGAGTCAATAAACTTTGGACAAGGCGCATTTTTTTTTAAACGAAGAAAAGCGTTTTTTTGAAAATTAAATTTGTTAGTGTGTGTTAATTATTACGTTTTAGAAAAAATAATATGCGTAAAACCTTTTTTTTTTTAATGCTCTTTCATATGAGATCATATCTTTATAGCACTTAGGGATCCCTTTAAAAATATTATTTTCTATAATAGAATCCAAGGTTAATTTGATTAATACATTTGGATAGAATTAAAAATTCTTAAACCACTTAAATCTCTTAAATCATAAATCACTCAAGAAATTCCACTGAGTTTTTGTCTTATTTTAACTTTTCTCCCATTAATTTAGTTATATTTTATTGCAAAACAGAAAAGACTTTTGATTTTTTAAACACTCTTATATTACCACATAAACTGATAATAATTTGATTAAAGTGTCATAACATAAACATTTTCTTTACCAAAATTTAAATTGTAATCGAAGTGTATCATCAGAGTACATAATCAGAGTACATCAGCTTCTATATCATCAATGTTTTACAACCTTCTATATCATCAATGTTTTACAACCTTCTATATCATCAATGTTTTACAACCTTCTATATCATCAATGTTTTACAACCTTCTATATCATCAATGTTTTACAATATTGAAAGATTTGTTTGATGATGATATGGAAGAACTAATGCAAGAACACAAAAACACAAAATAAAAACCATACAAAACTGTATATATTTTTTAAAATCTTTTTGACAAAAATATATTCTTTTTAATTCTAATATTTTATATTTATATATAAATATGCTTACACACACACAAACACACACACATATATATATATATATATGTATGTATGTATGTATGTATGTATGTATGTATGTATGTATGTATGTATGTATGTATGTATGTATGTATGTATGTATGTATGTATGTATGTATGTATGTATGTATGTATATATATATATATATATATATATATATATATATATATATATATATATATATATTAGGGTTATGACTTTTTATCAACCCCATGCTCCTGTTTTGTAGTTTGATGAATTTTTACCTAAAAAGCACGAGATGAACTATTATTTGCATATCTTTTCAAAAAAGTTCACCCTGCCATTGAAAAATCCATTTTGACCTAAGTACTCAAATGTATTTAGAATGTCATAGTCATGTAATACAATAAATATACAATCCAATGACTCAGACCGTTGACCTTGCACTTGCTTGTTGCACAGAAGCAATTGAAGGTGCAATTTGCACAATGAATAAATTTCCACCATTGCTTTGATAGCGCGCTCTGCGCATTGATTACTTCTGGATATCTGTAATATGGATGGCTCTTGCTGCCAGTGATTTTTCAAAGAGCTTAAAGCCTTTTTGTATGGATTCAGTATTTCAGCCAAGTTATTAAAGTCGTTTTTGTTGTACAGTTGGTCTGTAAACCAATGGTCTGTCCAGCCGTACGATATAAATCGACAGTTCTTTGCAGAACTGTTCTTGTTGAAAAAATTAAAATGAATTACTATTATAGCTCTGGAGTTCCACTTTGCTGAATTTTCACTTTCCACTAATTTTGGGTATTTTCTGAAACCTGATCAATGGAAAATGTTCCTTTTTCTAAAAAATCGGAACACTCAAGTGAGAGGAAACAAAAATTTCATATCATCTCTCCAGCTTGATGTTTCAAGAATTACTTCTGTTCTGTTATCAAACAGTGCTTTCAGTTGTTCGTACTCCTTCAACAGTTGAGATACAAATGAATATTCGATGTTTGGCAATTGTGTTTTACTTCTAAGTTCTTCGTCCATCACCAAAAGGAGGATTTTATCTAATACTTGGTATTGACAACTGATATTTGTTGATGCATTTCTCAGTGAACATTCGTTGCAATATTACAACAACACCATTCTTTTTTTCAGTGTTAATGCTGGTAGTATCTGCAACAATCATGTATATTGAATTCCATTGGTGATATTCATTGAGGACTTTAGAAATTCCTTGAGCAATAGTTAAAGCCCAGCCATCTACAAAGCCAAGGACATTCAATTTGATTTCTCTTCATTTATTTTTAAGGACAACCACTTGATAATCCATTCTGTCGATGTGCTTGCCACTAAAGTGTAAGGACCAACTTTCCATATGCAACTTTTCAATCATTTCTTCCTTCAGCTTGATTGCCTTTTTGATTGTTGACTTGTAAATAGCTGATTGACATGGAGTTAGGATGTAAATGCCTTCACGTGACAATTACTTGCATATGCTAGCAGCTTTGTTTGTTCATACTCTTGTGGAGGTCACCAGGTTGACTGCAATTTTGCATTTATGATGTTTTCTGCTTGGTATAGGAGTTGTCTCATCTTGATTGTTTACATATTCACTGGCATCAGCCTCAGAATCACAATCACTAAAACCAGTAAGATGATGAGTTGGATGACTCATTAGAAAGTTTTTGTCTTTTAGAGGGATGGATCATTTCTTTATTGGCCGCATGGTCTGTAGAGTATCCTACTGTTCTTTTGCTTTTCACTTGGAGATGGTACAATCGCTTGTCCTCAGAAGATAACCATGTTCCATCCACTTTAATATTATTAAAAATTTTATCAAAGGGTTCGTAGCTTCCCCATTTGACACATTCATCATAACATTTCAGTATTTTATCAAGCTTTGCTCGAAAAACTTGATCAGATACAAGAGGAAAATTCAGTTTATTCTTCCACAATCTGGTGACTTCTTTGAAAATTTCTGCTATTCGCTCCTTTCTTTCTTTGATTTTTGGTCAAAGGAAATGGTAGCATCTGCTAATTTGCTTTTGGAGAGGCATTCTGCACTTTTCTTCTGGTGAATATTCTTCCAAAGGGACCATGAGTCCCTTTTTTGGATTCAAAATGTTTGAAGGCCGACACCAATAAGGGAGGCAGAAGCCATTGGTAACCGCCTCCAAATAAAACTTTGGAGGCAAAATGATTTAAAGACTGCCTTCAGTAGCTTCTTTCTTCCAGCTGACTGTGGCCACCTAATTGAAAGCAGAAATATTTGCCTCTTGCTGGAGGTTGAAATAAAAAATAATTTCATGTTTGTTTGTAAGTTAACAAGCAATTATTTATTAGAAACAAATGTTAAAGTTTTTGACATGAAAGGTTTGTTTGATATGATTTCATATAAAACAAACCTTTGAATAAATTTATTGAAAAAGTTTGACTACTTAATAAAAATTTTTGAAAATTTTTTTATTGAATAAATGCAATTCAATTTTGTTGGAGTAGTTGTTATCGAATAAATTCAAATGAAATCAAATAAAATCAAATTAAATTTTTGAATAAATTATTAGTTTTATAATTGAAATAAAAGTTAAAATTTGGAAAACTTTTATGCCTTATTTCTATACCTTGGGCAAAAAAATCATTTTGAAAAAAAAGTTTATAAAAAACAATTAAATAGTCAATTTTATGATCAAAATTTGATATATTGTTGCCCATTCCTCTTACTAAAACTTCCATTCCTCTTACTAAAACTTTTATAACCATAGCATTAAGTTCTTAACTTTATTCATTTAATAAAAATAATTGAAAAATACAACAAGCCTTAATATTCATTAAAAATGAATAAAATTAATTTATTTTGATGTCGGCTTGAATTCAAATTTTCCAATATTAAAAACTTTTATGAAAAGTAAACTTGTTTTTAAAAATTTTTTTTGTAACATAATTGAAAATAAAAAAAATGCTTTAGTCAGACCAAATAATATTCTATGAAGATTTTATTACCTGTATAAATTCTGGTGTAGTATGAGATTTTTACTAATACATTTTTAACTAATAATAAATTTTTACTACCTTGTAAAAAATTTTTAGATTACTTATTCACTTGTAAAAATTTTGAGATTTTTAAGCCCCAAATAAAAATGTATTTTGCAACCATGTTGTATTTTGTCAATACTATTGACTCAATAGTATTGACGAAATACAACATGATCACAAAAATAAATTTATAATCAGGTTGAAACAAGCCACAATCTTTAAAATGTTTAAAAGTGAAATAATTGATATACTGTAAATATTTTGATTACAAACAGTGTCATATTCACAACTACATGTTTACAAACAGTGTCATATTCACAACTACATATAATTATGTTTACAAACAGTGTCATATTTACAACTACATTTACAAACAGTGTCATATTCACAACTACATTTAATTATGTTTACAAACAGTGTCATATTCACAATTTTTTTTTGGTTGTTTATTTACTTTTTTTCTAATTTGGCATTTTTTTTTTGGCATTTTTTTTTTTGGCATTTCTTAAAAGTAATATTTTTGTCATAAAGTACGTCACGCAATTTAGACTTTGAAATTACTAAAATTAATGTGAAAAAAATGGATCAGTATCCCAGTAGCAGTACACCAGTATTATCTTCCTTAGACAATAAGCAGTTGCATTTATTATTACACTTTATACAATCAAAACTCGAAAAGGAAATGGAACTTTGTCATTGGTAAATGTAATAAGCCATCTATGATGAAAAACTAATTATATTTCATTTTCAACAACAAAACTTTATAACAGAAAATTTTAGCTTGAACTCAAATTTACCTTTATGCTGTTGTTGCTGCACCACTGTGTTAAGTTTATTTACTTCATTAAGTTGAGCAGCCTGCGAGTTATGAGCATTGGTGTAAAAATCAGTGCAATAACTAATAGTTGATGAACTTGCTGATGGAGATTTTGTAGACAATGAACTTGCTGATAGAGATTTTGATGAGTCTGATTGGGAAAATTTTAAATTGTTATAAATATAGATGGGATGTATATCTAAAAAGAATAAAAAACTAAATTAAAAAATTATAACCAAAAAAAATGTATGTATGTATGAATGTATGTATGTATGTATGTATGTATGTATGTATGTATGTATGTATGTATGTATGTATGTATGTATGTATGTATGTATGTATGTATGTATGTATGCATGCATGTATATATTTTTTTATTCTTATTTACTCCCAGCAAAACTGCAAACAACCACTATTAAGTTGGTAGGTAATAGAAAACAAACAAAGAGCAGTTAAAAAACAAGGAATTGGTTGACTTTATAAAAAGTTATAGGCTTTATGAGAATGAAATTTTATAGAGCATACAGGGACAAAATAAAAGGATGTGACTTTGCTGAATAACCACAAAGCAAGAATGTTCAATTTTAAAGCAAGCACATTTTTGCCTCTATTTTCGTCTGCAGCATTTGGCTGTTACCTCCCAATTATATTTTAAGATCCGAAATGTTCTTTCTTCTACCTCCAGTGACTTTCACCTTTCTATTGGTGGCTGCAGCTAGAATTTTTTGGAATTCAAAATGTTTGGAAGCTGACGCCAACAAGGAGGCAGAAACCATTGGTGGCCGCCTCCAAAAAAAACTTTAGAGACAAAATGATTTGAAAACTGCCTTCAGTGGCCTTCGAGGATGACTTTAGTAAAGCAGTTAGAAAGAAATCATTTGATAATTTCAAAAATTTTCCAGGACCTTGCTAATAATAGAAAATTGATTGGAAAATGGTTGCAGGAGCTAATTTTCAACAGTTTTAAAATTGGAACAACAGATTGCATTTTCCAGCAGGCATGAAAAGAAGATTTAGTCAAGCACTTATTAAATATAAGAGAGACTATGAGTATATTAACACTATGACAAGAATATTGTTTGGACCACAAGCAGTAAAAATATTAAGACAAGACTTCATCAATGAAAGCTAGAGTGACTTGAATGTCTAACAGTTGGATAATCTGTTTAACTTGAAGAACAAGAAGAGTAAAGCCATTAGATTCAAGAATCGATTTAGAAAAAAAGCTCTTAATAGACAAATAAGGCAAACAGTTTAGCTTTATCTTTGGGAGAGGCAATAAGATCATTCCCATAAATTAAAGGTGGAATATTTGACTTTGAGATTACTATTACTCTGTCAATCAATCAATCATTTTAATTCTGAATTAAGATTTCACATTTTTTTTGTTTAAAAATAGTAAATTTATTAATATAAAGTAAACACCTACTAATGTTAATATTTAATTAAAATAATTATAATGCTAATTTTCACAATATATAATAAAAAAAATAAAACTTATAACATAAAAATAATGATGTTAATAATAATAATAATAATAATAATAATAATAATAATAATAATAATAATAATAATAACAGTAATAATTACTATAATAATAATAAACATTATTTTTATAACATAAAAATAACGAATTCAATAATAATAATAATAGTAATAATAATAATAATAACAAAAATAACAACAATATTAATATTAATAATAATAGTTAAAAGTAGGTAATAATAGTAATGTAAATATTTATAAAAATAACAATAAGTGATAGTAATGACAACAAAATATATTATAGAAATTAAAAAGACAATGCTAAAGACAACAAAAATGGATTATATCTAGTTAAAAGAATTTTATGGAAAATTTACGATTTCCCATTAACCTCTACAGCCTGTCTTCTGAGATACAAGATTTCGAAAACTGGTAATAATGAAGCTTGGTATCAGATAGCACTGCATTGGTTTCTTAATATATAATAAATAGTCAAAAAATCAAAGATTTATAGAGATCACTGCATGGTCACAACCACGAAAGAAGAACAAAGAGAAAGTGAACACAAAGATAAGAAAATAAATTGAAGAGTGAAAATAAGTGATTAGGGTTGTCTGGAACAGTAACAAAATTAAAAAGCAAGAGATTGAGAAATACAGAAGTTATTTAGTGCCATCAAGGTTAGTGGTATTAGGTCCAAGCTTTTCAGTGTGATGAGCTTTAAAATCGCCAATAAAAACAATATTGGTAGAGGGGTAGAGAGAAACTTATTTGATAAGAAATTTTATTTAAAAGATTCTTGAGAAGAAGGAGAATGATAAAGAACAAAGAAAATGATCAAAAATAATGATAGAGTGAAGAGATATCAGTGTATACATACATATATGCATGCATACATACATGTCATTTTGCGAATCAATGATAGTACCCATCAATACTGAGATCTGAAGAAGGAAAAGTTTAAATTAGTCACATAAAGAGCAGGCAAGCATGGTGAATTTTGCAAGAAGTAAGATTCAACTGATGGAAAGTTACTTTGCGAACCACAAATATTGGTTAAAGATATACTGAAAGTGTTAGATGGTGGAAATGATTGTTCTATGTTTAATATTTTTGGTTACTTTACTTCAAATAAAATCAAAATTGAAAGAGTTAATAGAATGATGACTACTTCACTGCCTTAAAAAGCTCAATTTATAAGTTACAGCAATGTAATGAGGATTTTGTTCCAAATAACTTGACCTACAAAGACAATTTAACAATCAAAAGTAATCAGTGAAAGTTAAAAGTGGCATTAATGAACTAGGTAATAACAAATGAAGAAATTGTTAAAAATATGAAGGTAGTCAAAAAAGAAGTGCAAAAAGTTAAATAAAACACTGAAAAAATAAATAAATAAATAAACAAACTGAAGAGATATCTTTAACAATTAGTCAATCTTTACACAAAGTGGTGAAATTCGATGCTTCTGAATGCTGTTTGAGACAAGTTATATAAAAAAAATTTCAGACTTTTATCCATAGTTTTTTTTATTGTATTATACAGTATATCATTTTATTATTATTTATCACTTTAACTATTATTATTATTTATTATTATTTAACTATTATTATTATTTTATCTATAGTTCACATAAGATTTTAGAGTTCTAGATTAATTCATACAACGTTAATATATTAAAGAAATTTGAAATATAAATGTTCATAAGATTCCTTTAAGTATTCTCAAACATTTTAATATACCAAAAGCTTTGCTCAATTAAGTCATTCAATAAGTTGAACAATATGGCACTTTTCTTTAAAGGTCCAAGTTAACAAGACTTTATTGCATATTCAAAGGACTAAGATACTCCTATCTGTTTCAAACAGATAGGGGTATCTTAGTCCTTTCAGTCCAAAATTAGTAAATCCATTTTTCAAGATTTAAATTAGCGTTAAAAAATATTTTAGTCAAAATGAGATTATCAGATTTATTTCTACTTATAAAGCCTGGTCACCCAACCCATAAATAATAATAAAAATTAGAATGAATAGTTACCAAGAATCTTTCATATTATAAATAAACAAAAAGTTGCTTAATAAACTTTATGCAAATGTAAGCTATAGTTAGGTATTAGATTTTTATGATCTAATTCAACTATTAGCTTTAATTTTGTATATCTGTATGTTGAAACTTTTATATTTTTATGTATATGCAGGGCGTGACAAATCAAGAAACATGCAAACATTTGTTAAAAAAAGACAGAAAAACGAACATAGTGTTTCCTTACTTTTATTTAAGCAAACATTGGCATTCGCTTAAAATTTTTAAAAACAAATGCATAACTTCTGTAATTTTTTTTCCAAATAATTATGTAATTGATAGTTTTTTATTTATTATAAAAAGAACATTCATTATAAAAAACAATTAGATACTAAAATTTAAAATGCATTTTCAATGACTTCAAAAGAAACCATGCTTATACTTTCTTCAATAGCGTTACTTGTAAGTTTAATAATTAAGTACGCAACTAAAGGAAGTAATTATGTTTTAGCATGGTTTTTACATGCGTTTACATTAAAATGAATGCAAATTGCAATTACTTTAAAAGAAACCATGCTAAAAACATTGCTTTTTTTAAAACTGTGCCTTTTTTTTTAATTTTTTTATTATCGTTAAATTAAAGTAGTGTTTGCTCTTTTTAAAGTTTTGAAAATTTTTTTTAAGATTTGCACAAATATGTAAATTAATAGAATATAACCTGACTTAAGGTCAGGTCAGGTTTTCCTACTACTGGTAACATGTAACCCAGTACAACCTGCTCCATGTCCTGCTGCCTTGTAGGATACACTTTTTTAGGCAAAGGCTAGGAGAAGTTAACTCCGAATTAAAACACTCCCTGCCTTGGGGCTCTTGGTTGAGTAAAGGCTAGAGATGGTGTCTCGATAAAAATACTCATCTTGGGCAGATGTTACATGCATCCAGCTGCTATCTTGTAGAAGGCCTCCTAGGCAAAGACTTAAGGGGTAAACAGATTCTATCTGTTGACCAGCCTCGCACCCCTTCCTCATCTATTACGCTGGCGCAGATGTATTTTTAATACATTGTTTCCAGTTTAGGATGTTGAACGCTGGATCTTCTTGACTCAATGCGTGGGTATTGCTTGTGTCTCTATTTTTATGACTGGGCAACTCATTCTATTATCTCCTAATGAGGGTACAGCTCTAAAACTCAGTTTTATGGTTCTGAGGCCGGCTGGTAGTCAGGTTTCCCGAACTCTGTGGTAGCTCTCAGAGAGGCTGATTCCATCAACAGCCGAAAAATATCAGAGTACTAACAGTGCCATGTTGCGCATGGATGGTGTCCCTGTTTGTACTTTTGGTGTGCATTGCAGAGGCCACATTTGGAGCCCTTTGCTACGGCTTAGGGTTTATTGATAGTAATGAGGCTATTGCTTAGTTGTTAAATAGTGTAATGAGTACTATCTATACTTGAGTCAAGTTCTTTATAAATTTAAAATGACTAAAGTACCTAAAACTAATAAACACAAAAAACCATCGTCATCACCAAGTTCTCTAAACCTATCATTTACTAATATTCGTGGTCTTCGAAGTAACTTTTCTTCTGTTAAGTCTTATCTCTTGCAAAGTTCACCAGACCTACTTGCTCTTTGTGAGACTAATTTGAGTTCGGCTGTCCCATCTTGTGATCTTAGTGTTGATGGTTATCTTCCTTTAATTCGTAAAGACTCCAATAATCACATGCTTGGCCTGGGCATCTTCATTCGTAAGAACTCACCCATTTATCGTGAAACTAGGTTTGAATCTCCAGACTATTCATTTATGTGCTTTCGTTTAGCACAACTTCACTCTATCGCCTTTCTCTTTGTTCTATATCGCTCTCCTTCATCCCAAGATTGCACTATTCTTGATGTTATTTCTGATCAAATTGACCAAGCCCTCTCTCTTTATCCATCGGCCAATATCGTCGTTGTTGGTGACTTTAATGCCCATCACACTGATTGGCTTGGCTCTAGTGTCAGTGACTCTGCTGGCGTTAAGGCCCTCAACTTTTGCCTTTCTCAATCTCTTACTCAAATAGTCAACTTTCCAACTCGTTTTCCAGACAACCCTAATCATTTACCTTCTCTACTCGACTTATGTCTTGTTTTGGATCCTAGTCAGTGCTCAATTTCTCCACATTCACCCTTAGGTACTTCTGATCACGGTCTGATCTCTCTAAAACTATTATCAAATTCTTCTACTTCATCAGAATCCCCCTATCATCGTACCACATACAACTACCTTAAAGCTGACTGGGACTCTTTCCGTGATTTTCTTCGTGATGGCCCTTGGGTAGAAATCTTTCATCTTCCTGCTGACAAATGTGCTTCTTACATAACTTCGTGGATTCAGGCTGGCATGGAATCTTTTATTCCCTCTCGACGATTCCAGGTCAAGCCTCACTCTTCTCCTTGGTTTTCCTCACATTGCGCTGCAGCAATTTCTAATCGAAACCGTTACTTCCATATCTATCAGCAAAACAATTCTCCAGAAAACAGACATCTGTTCACTATCGCCAGAAACCATTGTAAAAAGGTTTTGTCTGACGCCAAAGCTCGCTATTCCCAGGTCATTAAATCTCGTATCTCATCACAAAAATTAGGCTCTCGAGACTTCTGGAGAATCTTTAACAGTATCAATAATAAGGGCAAATCTGTTATTCCTTCTCTCTTGTATGGTTCAGACTTTGTCACCTCACCTAAAGACAAAGCTGAATTGTTTGCAAAGAACTTTTCATCAATATCATCTCTTGATTCCACTAGTTGCGTTTTACCTGACATAGCCGTCAAACAGGTTGATCCCTTGCTTGACATTTGCATCACTTCAGCTTCTGTATCTAAAGTAATTTCCTGCTTAGACTCTTCAACAGCTTGTGGTCCTGACAACATTCCTGTTGTAGTCTTGCAGAGGTGTTCTCCGGAGCTTTCATCCATACTTTCTAAACTATTTAACAAGTGCTTATCAGAGTCTTGTTTTCCATCATGCTGGAAAGCAGCATCTGTTATCCCTATTTTCAAAAATTCCGGAGAGCGATCTGATTCATCTAACTACCGTCCCATTAGTCTTCTTCCTGTCATAAGCAAGGTTTTTGAATCTTTAATCAACAAACACTTAATCTCTCATCTTGAATCAAATAACTTACTTTCTGATCATCAATATGGATTTCGGTCTTCTCGTTCTACAGCTGATGTGCTAACAGTAATAACCGATAGGTTTTACCGTGCATTAGATAGAGGTGGAGAGGTTAAGGCTATCGCACTTGACATTTCTAAAGCTTTTGATAAAGTTTGGCATGCTGGTCTTCTCCATAAGCTTTCTTCTTATGGTGTAGCTGGTAACGTTTTTAAGATTATTGAGTCCTTTCTTTCCAATCGTAGTATAAAAGTTGTCCTCGATGGACAACACTCTTCTTCACATCCTGTAACTTCAGGGGTTCCTCAAGGTTCAATCTTTGGCCCTATACTCTTTTTAATTTACATTAACGATCTTCCAGATATTCTCACATCTAAGGTGGCATTATTCGCTGATGACACTACCATTTACTCTTGTCATGATAAGAAGCCTACACTCTCTGATTGCTTGGAGGGGGTATCTGAGCTTGAAAAGGATCTCACTTCTGCTACAGCATGGGGCTCACAGTGGCTGGTGAACTTTAATTCAGATAAAACTCAATTTTATTCGGCCAATCGTTATCAGAATAATTTAGATCTTCCTATATTTATGAATGGTAATGTACTAGATGAGTCATCTACCATTCATCTTCTAGGATTAACTCTTACTTCTGATCTTTCTTTTAAACTGTATATCAAATCCATTGCAAAATTAGCATCTGCTAAGGTTGCATCTCTTTATCGAGCTCGACACTTTCTTACTCCAGATTCTATTCTCTATCTCTATAAATCTCAAATCCGTCCCTGTATGGAATACTGTTGCCACATCTGGGGCGGATCTTCTAATGATGCTCTTTCTCTTTTAGACAAGGTGCAAAAACGAATTGTAAACATAGTTGGACCTGCTCTGGCAGCCAATCTCCAACCTTTGTCACATCGTCGTAATGTTGCTTCTCTTTCTCTTTTCTACAAATACTATAATGGGCACTGCTCTAAAGAGCTAGCGTCCCTTGTGCCATCTACTAAAATTCATTCTCGTGTTACTCGCCATTCAATTAAGTCTCATCCTTTTTCTGTGACTGTTCCTAAGTGCTTCAAAAACTCTTATTCTTCTAGTTTTTTTCCTCGAACATCAGTTCTTTGGAATTCGCTTCCTTCGTCTTGCTTTCCTGATTCATATAATTTGCAATCTTTTAAGTCATCAGTCAATCGTTATCTTGCTCTACAGATTTAGTCTTTTCTCTTCCAGTAACTTCCAACTCTTATAGTGGTTGCTTGCAGCCTTGTTGGAAGTGAAGATGTTAAAAAAAAAAAAAAAAAAATATCCTATTTAATTAATGACTTAAATTTGTATAAAAAAAGCTTCATACCTGTAAAAAGTCCCTTCTATAAATTAATTAAATATATTTACCTTTTGTTTCACAAGGACCTGAAATTTTGCGTAGAAGTTTTTCATCTTCTAAATTATAATGAATGATATTAAAAAACCATGTTAATCAAAAAAAAAAAAATTACTTAGGTAAAAAAAATTAAAACAACCTTCACTCTGAAGATAAAAATTCAGGTCGTCATCTATAACAAAAATATTATCTTTTAAAGATTTATTTCAAAGTAAAGTATTATAAACTATATATATACTATTAATAATAAACATTATTAAACATGACAATATTAGCATACAGGGCAATTATTATCATTTTTTAATCATAATTAATATCAAAATATTTAGCTTATAGTCAGTTAGGCATGAAATCATTTTTTTGCACAAAACCTTTTTACTGATAGCAGAGAAAAGACCTTAAAAAGACTAATAGTTCCAGTAATATACAGATTGTTCATGTGCTGCAAAATTTGTGGACCACCAAACACGTTTGTCATAATTTTTTCAATTTACAATCAAGACTAAAATAGCTGACAATGCTTTACAAATTATTTTATAAAACTGACCTGTGTGATCAATGTGACATGTGCAGAATAAAATTTTCTTGCCAAAAAGTAAAATTGTAAAATTTTAGGAACTCCAGATTTAAGTTTAAATGTTAGAAATTTTTTCTTAATCCTATGAATCTCTTAAGCTCTTCTATTCTAAATAGAAAGCAACAAGATACTTTGTATTCATGTAGCTGAAAAAAAAAACGTTCCATTTATGGACCAACACAGATGATCCGTGTTGTTCTAAAGGCTGACAGAATATCTAATTAAGTTCTAGATCAAATAAAATGTTAAATTAAAAAAAAAAATTCAAGCTCTGCTTTCAACTATTAATAGTCATAGTCCATTCGTTTTAAATAAAAAGACTTTTTCTTATTTGTTTAGAATAAAAAGACTTGTTATTTGCTATTGTTATTTGTGCAACTACAAAAAAATTAATAAGTGTCAACTTCAACATTACTGAGACCATTTAAAAAAATTAAATTGTAATTTTTAACTGAATTAGAGCAGATTGCAGATAAGGATACATCAGTTTAACTTTATTTTTCCTATTAAAATGTTAAAATAATGCTTGCACTAAACAAAAGAAACATTGTGTAATACTTTTTTTACTTTTGTAAATCATCGCGATACAAAATGCAAATTTTTTATTCTCCTTAGGTTCTCATCTGTAAACTTTTGATGCACTGCTTGTTAGAGACAAATGGGTTGTCTTGGCCACTGAGTTCTTTTTTAAACACGTAAACTAAGCTTGCTCAACTGCTTTTTTTTAACTGAAAGTTATAAAGCTAACAAAAATATAGCAAAAAAAGTCAGAGACGCATCCCTCTGAATTAGAACAAACAAGGAACTTAAACTATTTTTGGTCGGCATAAAATCAGCACAAAATTTTAACACAATAGTTTAACCATAACAACATAGAAACAAGGAGCTGAAATACTTTTAAGTCAGCAGATAAGTTAGCATTGCAGAATGTTAACCCTAATTCTAAAGGCTGGATATGTTTTGACATGATTTGAAACAAAAATAAAATAATAAAATGGAACAAGTACTAGCTACCTTTGAAAGCTAAAAACAGACAGAATGAAATAAAATAAAACTTGCATATTGATTATACTGATTTATTTGATTTAGACACACTTCTCACCACAGTCTCAATTATGCTAATTAAAAATAACACAACTTAACCAATAAGCAAGCTACAGCCACAATTTTGTGCATTAACAGCCATGCAGTAAACCTGCCTAATGTAAAAAAAGCTTTACTATGGCTATGTAAGTGTAATTATCTTTACCTGGAAGATGGGGGGGCTGTGAATAAAAAACTCAGTGCTATAAAATTAGAATTAATGTACCATTTTAGTTAAAATCAGTGTAAAAAAGTAATAAAAACTTTTCATTTTCAAATTTTCTATTCTGTTTAACTCAAATTCTCTATAAATGTATATACACAAATATCGTACTTATATGTATATTAAATATATATATACAAATATGTACTTGTGTGTATATCAATTAGATATGTTTATGTTTATATAGATCCTGGAAAAATATTTGTACTTTAAATATTCTATTTATTTTGTTGTTAATAAAGGTTATTCTTGACTAGAAATAAATATGTTTAAAAATTTTAAAACCATCAAATATTTATGAGAAAAAACTTAATGAAACTTTATGAGGTCAATATAAATACTTAAATAAACTACAAAAGTCTTAAAAACTATGAAAATTATAATAATATTAAAAACCTGGATCTCCTTCATCCCGTGTGACAGTACTTAATTCAGAGGGTACAGTGTTACATATAGATTGCCTGTCTAAAAATCAAAACAAAACAATTTGTTTAAGAATTTAAAATAAGGGTAGCAAAATTACTATTGCATCAATTAAATATTATAAAAAATATCTTAAATAAACAATAAAATATAATGTGAAAAAAATGTTTTTATTGGAACCAGTTTTTTTGTTCTAATGGAAAATACTTTCTTAAAAAAAATTTATAATATTAGTGAAATAAAATGATTACAGTTTCATAGAAATCAAAAATATAAATGAAATAATAATATAAATGAAACAATAAGATAAATGAAATAATAATATAAATGAAATAAATAATATTAATGAAATTAATAATATAAATGAAATAATAATATAAACAAAATACAATCCAAGTAATAAAATTAGTGTAATCTTTGTTAGTTTTGTATATCTTTTGTTAAAACTTTTTTTATTTACAATAATTATCTAGAATATTCTAAAAAATAAAAATTAACAAAGATGAAAAAATATAAAAGTGATTAAAGAAACATTTTTTCACAATTTAAAAATAAATTTTTTTTATAAATAATGTTAAACTATAAAAAACAAAACAAAATTAAATGTATATTAAGAAAACGACAAATAAAAAATAACTTTTATAAAAAAGCTACTAATAAGAAAAATAACTTTAATTAAAAAAAACTACAAATAACAAAATAACTTTTATAAAAATAAGAAAAGTAACTTTATATATAAAAATACAATTAAAATAACAACTTATTTTCTAATTTTCTAAGTATTGTAAGAAAAAAATGCAAGTACATCATAATCTTGAATGCATTTATTTATATAGGATAACATTGTTTTGTTGTTGTTATTTTTAATAATAAAAATTGAATTGTTAAATTTTATGCTATTGGTTAAGCTTGTTAAATTTTATGCTATTGGTTAATTATTTATGATGTCTATCTACATTTCCCCTTCCTAACGCATTTCCCATTCCCAATTTCTCCATTGCATTTCCCCTTCCCAATGCATTTCTATTTTCCCTAACCTCATTGCATTCCCCTTTCCCCCTTGCATTTAATTTACTATTTGATTTCAACAATTATGGTAAAATGGATTAATCATTCAGTTAATTGATGTCAATTTGCAAATTGATTTCAATTTGCAATTAATCGATGTCAATTTGCAAAATAATTTGATATTTTTTGTGTTTTTTTTTTAAATAATAGATATGACCCAACATTTATAACAAGTATGAAATAATTTATTAACTGCCTCTAACAAACTTTACCACCACTACCAAACATTACCACGACTCAAACTTTACCACCACTACCAAACATTACCACAACTCAAACTTTACCACCACTACCAAACATTACCACCATTACTAAATTTGACAGCCTTTAACAAACTTAAAAAAGAACACAATGTCTTACATTTATTTCAGAACAAAATCAAAACCACGACTAAAGACGATAAACAAATAAATTTTAATACTGCATATTATGAGCTAATATCCTATTTATTTACAAACTGAAACTGAAGAACAGTAAATACAAAACTGAAAAACTCATTTCATAAACAAAAACAAAAATGAATGATAAATAATGCTTTTAAAATTTTAAAATATTCAAAATGTAAACAAATGTTGAGTTATGCTTTTTGAAACTTTTTAATAACAAGTGAGAATATGTCAAAACGAAATGAATAATTTTATTTTACTTAAACTTTTGATATTTTATTTTTTCTTAAAATGAATATTTACTTATGCGAAAGAATGAAACTATTGATTTGTTTAATGTTATTTCTATTACATTTTTTATTGTTATTTCTAACTCCATATTAAATTGAAGCGTTATAATGGAATTCCATAATAAGTTATCATAGAATCCTGTATAATAAAGATAAATAAATCATAAACATAAATGAAGAAACTTAGCCTTTAGAAAAATTTATTTGCTATACAACAGCAACAATGGATATTTCTTTAAACAGACTTCAATAAAAATTTTAATTTTTAAGTTTTATTTAAATTTCTATTTAATATTTTAACTTTAATAAGCGGTGAAATATTTAAAATGTAACTCATTTTATTATTAAATTAAATATTAAAGTTTAACTTATTGTTTCGTAGCTACCAACGCGGTATGAATGAGTTAAATTTGAAATTATTTAGGAAAATAAATGATGTTTTTCAAAATTTACATTTTTTGCATATTTGTTTAAACATTTGCCAAACATTCAACACATCTAATAATTTATTAAAATCACTGAGTAGTGTAACTTCACATAAATTTTTCATTACTGTATTGTAAGTACCATACTGTATGTATCTCAGTTTTAAAAAATTTTAATTAATAATAAATTAAAAATTTTGCCTGACTTCTATAGCACAAACTAATTTAAAAAAAACAAACGTTTTTTAACTTTTAGTTAAATTTAACAAAATTATGACTTACCAGTAGATCTATAAAATGAAATTTCTGATGAATCATGCTCTGTTGGCTCTTTTGAGCTGGTTGACACAGTGGAAGGAGGACGAGAACGAACTTAAATAAAACATTCTATATTTTAAGATATTGATAAAAATTCTCAAAAAACTCTCTTTTTTAGAACTATTTTATTTCATAATAAGAATTGGTGTTTTAAAATCTTATAAAATTTTTAAATTTTTTGACTTTAAAAATAATAAAGATAAGGATTATAATAACTTAATAAAAGTTTTATGAAGATCTAGTTTTTTTTAAACTTCAATGTCTTTCGTGCTTAAAAAGATCCAGAATGTAACTTATTTATTAAATGTAATTTTTTAAAATTATTCTTAATGAATAAAAAAATGTAACTTTTAAAACAAATATTTTTTAATAAAAAAAAATCATTTTTAACTTATGTTTACCGTAGTTATCTTTCCTTTAATTAAAATTTAAAGAAGAGATAATTACCTTAAAATCATTTTAAACCTTTAATGAAAAGTTGAACAAACAAATTTGCTAATATTAAAATTAAAATAGTAAATACATTTATTAAATGTTTGTTTTTTATTCGAATAATTAGTCTTAATTTTACAAATATTATGCAATTTAATATTTGTATATCACGTAATATTTGTACTCAAATAACATCAACCGGTTAATTCATGTATTCAAAGATATGCTTTTAAATCAACTCGTTATGGTACTGGTTTTGCCAAAAAAAAAATCATATAGATATATATATAGTCATATAGTATTTTAGTACATACATTAACTGAGAACTTGGACTGGGGTAAGTATTAAAAAATGGCATTTCAAAAATTAAAGTTTGGAAACTATGCAATACTAGACACAATATATAAATAAATATAAGTTATAGACATGAATAGTATTATGCATCTAAATACACATCATATACATACACACGAAAATTTTAATATAAAATATGTAAACCAATATAATGTGTGTGCGGTTCTAGCAGTTTCACTGCATCAAAGCGTTGTATTTCTTTGAGTAGAACTATTAAATCTTCAACTGTTCTTGATCCATTATCTAGAAATAAAATTTTTTATAGTTATTAAAAAAAATTAATTTATACAATAATAAAACCAAAAAAACAAATATAAAAATTAAATATATTATCTTATTTAAATATACAAGTAATACAATAAATAAACATACACACTTAATTTAATTACGGTTAAAAATAAAAAAAATATAAAAATTTTAATTTAATAATCAATAATTTGTTAACAAATTCAATACCAGAGATTGATGTATAATGTTGTATAAGTAGTTTCAATCCTGTAAACATTAAAAAATCTCATCCCATCAATGAAATTTTTTTTACTTGGAATCACAAAGTACTAATTAACTAGAGAGCAAAAGCAACTCAGAGATGTGAAAATGTAGAATTATTACAAACAAATGAGAGAAAATATGAAATAACAATATTTCATAAATGACATTTTATTTACAAATTATTGAAATGGTGTTTATGTAAATGCAGTAATATGTGTTAATGATTATAATTTTAGATTTGAATGGTTTTATTAGGTGGACAGTGAAATATTCTGTCAACTTTAAATTGTGATGTTTTAAAAAACAAACTGATTTTATTTGTTTGGTCTATAGATTATAGACTCCTATGGCATATAGGCATGTTTTTGTGAAAATATGAAGTTTAAAGCTTTATGACGATAATGTTTTAATTTATAAATTAGAACAATTCTATTTATTTACTTTATTTTATTTTTAACATGTTTTATGTTATAAAGGTTATAAATTGTATAAAACAGAAATAAAATAGTGTCACGTAGTTATTTACATCAACTTTTTATATTGTTAAAACAATTTTGCAGTTTTTTTTATTGTTGTTTTGTAGCTTTTTATAATAAAAACTAAATATTCTTTAAAATAATACATGTTTTATCATCAGCATCAACGTATTAAATATTTTTTTTAAAGACTAATTGAGAAACCCATTTGCAAAATGCGCTAAGTCCGAGAAAAATGATTCCAAGAAAACAACAAAAAAAAAACTTTTACTTTTAGTTGCGCATCAACAGAAATTGATATTTTCTTTGTCCATTTTTAGGACAAAAAATTTTTATTTGGTCCAATATTTAAATAGATGATAGATTTAAGTATATAAAACATGGAAATAAAATTAACTCAAAATTTTTATTTTTGTGACTTGGTGCGTTTTGCAAATGGGCTCCTCAATTATAAATAAACAAAATTAACACAAATATTACATTTGCGTTTTTTACTCTTACTTTTTTACTTTTACTTCAAGTATCAAGTAAAAATAATTACTAAAAGTAATACCTTAATAGCATTAAATGCTACTCGTTACAGTATAGCTATAACTTTAACTTTAAATTATAACTTAAATTATAAATTAACAGTAACTTACAGTATTTTAAACTCTGCTAAATGAGATAATTATAAGATAATATTTAAATATGAGAGATAATATGTTTAAAAAATAACAATTATGAACACGCACCTCCCTCCACTACCGCAAAACGGCTAAAGGGATGAGGAAGCATTACAGGCTAAAGGAATGAGAGGGCAATTAGATTTTTTTGCATTAATTAAAGCCCTATGATATATATGGTTATTAATATATGGTATACAATATCCTACACATTTAGGTAGTTTGGGTATGTTGAGCTATATGAAAGCAAAATTATAGTTGATCAGATAGCATCATAGGGTATAGGGTAGCATCATAGGGTATTGATCAGATAGCATCATAGGGTATTTAAAGTCTTAGAGTGTTTTTTTTAATAAAAACATTCTGAACATTTTTACATTTGAACTTGTGAGGAGTGCAACATCGATTATCTTATAGCATGCTGCAACAAAGATATGCTCCTACATTGACTGAGGGTTTGGTTTGGACAAACAGTATATTTAAGTTCTCAAACTTATATATATATATATATATATATATATATATATATATATATATATATATATATATATATATATATATATATATATATATATATATATATATATATACATATATATATATATATATATATATATATATATATATATATATATATATATATATATATATATATATATATATATATATATATATATATATACATATATATATATATATATATATATATATATATATATATATATATATATATATATATATATATATATATATATATATATATATATATATATATATATATATATATATATATATATATATATATATATATGTATAAATATATCAACCCTCAGAATTAGGAAAAAGGACCCTAATTCTGAGGGTTATAAAAAAAATTGTTTATTGGTAAAAAATTTAATAATAAACATAGTTTTTTATAACCCTTTACTAAAAAACTATGTTTATTAGTAACAAAACTTTGTGTGTTCAATTCAGAATGATATTTTTTTTTGTAATATCTTCACTTACAACAAGGCTGCAAGCAACCACTATTAGAGTTGGAAGTTACTGGAAGAGAAAAGATGAAGTTTATAGAGCAAGATAATGATTGCCAGACAACGTAAAAGATTGCAAATTATATAAATTAGGAAAGCAAGATAAAGAAAGCGAACTCCAAAGAACTGATGTTTGAGGAAAAAAACTAGATGAATAAAAAATGTTAGAGCACTTAGGAACAGTCAAAGTAATGGATGAGACTTAACTGAATGACAAGTAAAATGAGAATAAATTTTAGTAAATGCCACAGGAGACGCAAGCTCTTTAGAGCAATGCCCATTATAGTATTTATAGAAAAGAGAAAGATAAGCAACATTATGACAATGTGATAATGGCTGGAGGTTGGCTACAAGAGCAAGTCCAACTATGTTTATAATGCGTTTTTGCACGTTTTCTAAAAGAGAAAGGGTATCATTTGAGGATCCACTCTAGATATGGCAACAGTATTCCATACAAGAGCGGATTTGAGATTTACAAAGATAAATTAAAAAAGTGGCGAGCACAATAAAGAGATGCAACCTTAGCAGATGCCAAGTTTGCAATTGATTTGATATATTGTTTCCAAGAAAGATCAGAGGTTAGAGTTAATCCTAGAAGATGAAGGGTAGAAGACTCATTGAGTACATTACTTTCATAAATATGGGATGATCTAGATAATTGCGATAAAAGTTAGCTGAATTAAAGTCCACCAGCCACTGAAAGCTCCATGCTATTGCAGAAGTGAGATTTTGAAGTTTATTTTGGAGGAATGCTTTTAGTTTTTTGTTATCGAACAGACTTCAATATAATAATAACCAAAAAACTTGTCTTTAGTTTACTGTTAATATTCAAGTTGTTGCAGCTTCCAGGCTTTTTATTGTATTTATTTATTTGTATTTATTGTATTTAATGTATTTATTGTATTGTATTTATAAGCTAATTATTGTATTAATTATCAAATACTTATTTAAAGCAACTACACTTTTAGAAAAGTTTAATAACCAAAATTGTATCACCCACTTGTTGCTGTTTTGTTGCCACTTTTCTAAAAAAATTATTTTAACTGAAACACTAATACATAGATAACCGTTTTTCTACATGATAATATTCTGCAATTATAAGAAATAAAAAGTGTAAATTTTACCTAACCCAACCTTAAGTATTATCTACAAGTTACCAGCACTGTGGATAATTGTTATCAATAAGTAACCGTTACTGTGCATAAAAGTAACTTGAATAATGGACAGAAAAATATCATACATATTAAACAAATATCATAAATACATAAATGAAATAAGCAAGAAAAAATAATTGTATTAATGTCAGATGCAACAACCTGACCACCAATGCTCTAACAACGAAGCTGTGGGATCTTTTTGCATTTCCAACCAACGTACAACTTGAAAAGACTTTTTCATTTTTCCTGCCAAATTTCTGAAGTCCTTCCCAATTAATGGAGGGTTTAATATAAAACTCAACTCTGCTAAAATATCTGCAGGTAAATCTCTAAACAAAAATTAAATCAGTAAAAATATCTGCAACTAAATCAGTAAAGATATTTGCAAAAATATTTTTAAAGATATCTGCATATCTCTTAAGTTCAATTAAAAATAGATGTCATCAATGATAAATAATAAAAATCAACTTCATTTGATTGTTATAATGAACTTTAGTTAAACCATTTCTTAACTAATTTAAGTTTAGATCTTTCAGTGCGTATGCCATTAAAACCAATAAAAAAATAAGTTTTAAATTATATTATAATATAATTTCAAGAACATTAAATGCGCTGCTTTTATTTATAGCAAATAAGTAACTAAATAAATAATAGAATGTAATTGCTTTTGATAAAAAAAGTCTTCTACAGTGCTTTTTTTTTTTTTTTTAATTCTGACTCAAAAACTTTCCCAGATGAAACAAGCTTATGGAGAAGAAAAGCATGCCAAACTTTGTCGAATACCTTAGATATGTCAAAAGCAATAGCCGTAGCCTCACCGCCTCCATCTAATGCACGATAAAATCTTAGTCAACCATACATTGAGAGGATTGAAAACCATATTGATTATCTAACAGTAATTTTATTTGACTCAAGATGGGATGTAAGAAATTTGTTTATCAAAAACTCAATGACCATGGTAATAACAGAAAAGAGACTGATTGGATGATAATTGGAGGGGTCAGTATGTTCATCAGAGTTTTTGAAAATTGGAACAACAGATGCCATTTTCCAGCATGCAGGAAGACATAATTCAGTCAAGCACTTTTAAACAGTTTAGAGAGATTTAAAGAAAATACTTGAGAACAATTTTGCAAGACTATGACAGGAATGTTGTATGGACCACAATCCATAGAAGAGTTTAATCCAGATATGACTTTAGTAACGAAAGCTGGAGTAATTTTAATGTCTAACGATGAGTTAACCTGTTTAATTGGAATGAAAGGAAGAGAATGACCATAAAATTTGAGAATTGAATTAGAAGAAAAATTCTTTGCAAATAGCTCTGCCTTATCCTTGGGAAAGAAAATAAGATCAATCCCATGAATGAGAGATGGAATGTTAGACCTACCTTTGTTAATGACTCTATTGAAGATTTTCCAAAAGTCTCTAAAGCCTAACTTCTGAGATAAGATACAAGATTTAGTGAACTGAGAATAATGGAGCTTAAAAGTGCTGACAGTACCTTTTTACATTGATTTTTTGCAATAATAAATAGCTTTTTGCTTTCATGAGAGTTGATGAAAAAAATGATGAAAAAAATGATTGCGATTAGATGTCGCAGCTGCACAAGAGGAAACCATGGAGTAGAAAAAGGCTTGACTTAGAACCGATGAGAAGAAATAAAATTTTCCATTTCTGCCTGAATCCAGGAGATTATGTTGGAGGTACATTATTCAGCTGAGAGGGAAAAAACATCGACCCAAGGAGCCCCACAAAGAAAATCAGGATAAGAATCCCAGTCAGCTTTAGGGTAGTAGTAAGTTATGTGATGATAGGGTGAGTCCAAAAAGGAAGTACGAGATAAAAGATTTAAAGAGATCATTGTATGGTCAAAACCACCTAATTGAACACAAGCTAAGATCAGAGACTAGACATAAATCAAGGAGTAAAGGTAAATGATTAGGATTGTCAGGAAAATTAGTCACAAAGAAATGCAGAAGTTATAGGCTTTAGTGCCAACAGGGTCAGTAGCATTATAGCCAAGCCATTCAGTGTGATGAGCATTTAAATCATCAATAACAATTGACAAACTCAGGGACTCAACTTTATCAGAAATTACATCTAAAATAGTGCAGTCTTAGAAAAAAAGAGAATGATAAAAAACACAGAGAAAGATTGAAAAGTTGATAAGTGGAAGCTTATAAACAAATGGTCAAATGATTCGAACCTTAATTTATGACAAATAGGTGAACTGATGAGTATGTATAGCCCCAAGCCAAGCATATGACTATTGCAGTCTTTGTGAACCAAAAGATAGTACCCATTAACTGAGATCTGAAAAGGAATAGCAGATTTTAAATTAGTCTCACTAAGAGCATGCAAGTCTGGTGAATTTTGCATGAGGTAATATTTAACTGATAAAAGGTTGCTTCAAAAACCACGAATATTGGTAAAAGATATATTAAAACAGTTAGGTGGTGGAGATGGTTTTTTATGTTTAATATTTTGGGTTACTTTTGGCATGTTTTAAGTTTAAACAGAACTTGACTCATTCATAGATAGAGTACAGCCTCCTAAGCAACAAGCTATGCAATTAGCTCAGTCCTGTTAACTAACCCTATTTAATATATAACTCATAATATAAGTAATAAAATAATTATTAATTTTTCTATTAAACTAATGATATAAATCCAATCAATTTCAAATGAAAAATATGACATCTCAGATGTTCAAGCGATGGTAAATCCAATCAAGTTCAGGACTTTGTAGCAAAATATGATTGACACCTCAGACTCTGAACTTCAAAAAAATTTTGTATTTTTATTACTTAATAAAAAATTATTTTTTTATTTTATGAATGAAAAAAGAAACAAAGTTATTTTATAAAGTTTCCATTAAGACTACATATTTTAATAACAGATTTGTAGCCTTGACCATACAGAAGCTGTCAAAGAAAATAAAAAGTAAAATTTAACAAACAGTATATAATAACCAAACCTTATTGAAGAAACTGAAATTTAGAGGAAGAAAGCTCAGGTCGTTTAATAAATCATCACACATTATATATATGTAATGCCATTTTCTTTATGAAAAAAAATGTTTACTCTTTGATTATTTAAATTATTTTTTTATATTGTTTAAGAGACATTTATATTTATATTTTAAAATTTAATATGGATTAAACTTTGCATTAACAAATATTGTATAAAGTACCACTTGCATCTTTTTAGTTAATTAGTTGTTGAGTGTAAAGCTGTATTATATAAAGTTCTGGTTTGGATATTGATTAATAGTATTAGCAGCTTTTTCTCAATTTCAATCAATCTTAAGATAGCTGCTAGCTTTGCATATATATATATATACTAGGTTGGTTGAAAAGTTCGCGGAGCGGCACCTATGTTGCAGTAGTAGAAACAAATTTATAACTGTATTAAACGTATTCATTCTTCGTATGAACGCATAAAAAATTTCAAGTCGATATGTCATTTCAGTCTTTGTTTACAAGCTATTGAAATTAGACGTGTCATAGTATTTTTTAAAATGGAAAATATTGAACATCGTGCTGTAATAAAATTCTTTGTGAAAAAAGGTTTAAAGCCCATGGAAATTCATAATGAAATGGTAAATGTGTTGGGTGATGATGCTCCTTCAAAAACAACAGTATGCAAATGGGCTGCGGAGTTTCAACGTGGGCGTTCAAGCCTTGAAGATGACCCTCGCTCTGGACGTCCAAAAAGTGCTACTACTGAAGAAACGATTAATGCTGTGCATGACATGGTTATGGATGATAGACGATTGACCAAACGTGAAATTGCTGAGGCTGTGGGCA
>NC_061160.1:56747310-56869810 GCF_022113875.1 Hydra vulgaris
CTCCAGAAAAGTTTTTTAAAAGGCCCATGCGAGTGCATAAATATTGCCATAACATCTTTAACAGATGAGAAAATTTTCATATTAAAATCTGCCATCATCATGAGATTTTAATATGATTATTTTTCAGAAAAAATTTCATTTATCATACCAATCCAATGAAACGTATCATATTAACACAGAATAAACTCACTAAATTTAAATGTATTGATGTTAATTTGTTGATTAGTTTGAGTACTTTAGATGCCATAAAAAGAAAAAATATGTATTGTATTAACATCTTCACTTCTTTGTTTAATGCTAACAGTATTTATAGATTTTGAGTTAAATTGATGATAGTTCATAGCTCTAGAAATTGTTTTACTGTTTAAATCTTTTCATGATGATGGCAGATTGTTATTAATTCTCAGAGTTCCCCAAGCCTCATGGATTCAATTATTTTTCTCAATGAAGTATTTAGTTTTATGCAATAATTTATGTGTAAATAATTCAAGTTTTAGTGGAAGAAACTGACTGATAATAGGTACCTGACCTATTTTTGAAGATGCTGAACCTAAAGTAGAGGTATGCTGAATCTAAAGTAAAGATAATAACTTAATTCAAAATGTTTGATAACAGTATTTTATTTCAAAATGGTAAAAATGATCTGTTTTAATCTATCGAATTTAGTTTGTTTTGGTTTTGGTATATAAATAAAGTTTTGTGAACTGAATTGTCATGTAAAAATATAGTTTTGCTACATCTGCTGTGAAAAGAATAAATATAGTTTTGTGATGCCAGTTATGTTATTTAAATATATTTTGAAACACCAGTTGTATAAACATAAAAACTATTTTATTTTTAGATTATACAATTATTTAGTCTTATTTGGTAATTGAGTTTCTCAGTAATGACAACAGCCAACAGTGCTCCATTGTACAGTGGGAACATTCTATTGATTTAGGTGGCCAAAAATATAATTTTTGTAATTATGTGGATATTAAGCCTTATTTGAGTAAAATAGGGACTTGATAAAATATTTTTTATTTTTGTGTTTAACTTGCTTATAGGCGCAGAAAGAGGGATGGGAAAATCCACTTAAGCACCAATTGGATTTTTTATATATGATACTTTTAGATATTGTTTAAATAATGGATAATTTTCCAATGCTCCAAACTTGTTATGTTCATGCTTAAGTCAAAGTATAATGGTTTGCAAAAAAAATTGTGGTGATTGAAGCCCGATATTAAAAATAACTAAAAAACTAAGCCCCTTTTTCAACCAAATATGAGGGTAATGCGTCCAAAAAAAGATTTTTGCGGCTATATTAAACTAAACTTAAATTCGTTGACAGGTTTTAACTTTCATTGAATAATCTTTTATTTTCTGAAAGTTATGATCATATTAAGTTTACAACCCAATGATTTAAAATTTTCTTTTCCTGTAGTTTCGCAAGCCACTTGGATGTGTGATCCATAAGATTCTGTAGTTTAACTTTGGCCTTTGTTTCAGTAACTTCAATGGATGTTTTTAAAGGTGAGCACTTGTTTTTTATTTTGGAAGTTACTCAATAAGATTGAAATCTGCATGGTGCTTCTTTATGGGTATTTTCATTAACACTTCTTGAAAGTTTGTTATCCAAGAAATATGCAAAAGCTTCTTTAGACGTTATTTTCTCTTGCAATGTGGTTAGTTGAGAGTAAAGCAATAACGATTTGTAACGCTTTTTTTGTAACAACACTAAGTAATTTGACTTAATTATAGTCACGTTTATTAATTGCTGTTCTTTGTGCCACTAAGAATATTTTGACGGATCCCGTTTTTAAATCAAATGATATATTTGCTATTAACCGTCTTTGGTTCGAGAACTTGATTCATCAGGCCTTTTTGTTGGTCGACCTCTTTTGCTAATTGATTTACTAAACTCTCTTGATTACCTGGTGATATAACTAAATCAATTGTTTTAAAAGCTTAAGCCAAACTTGAATCATACTATCAAGAATTTTTTGATGCATGCCATAGTGCAACATACTTTGCAAGAGTTAGTTTTAATCTCTTTTTTAATACATTTGTTTTGTCTTCTCTGACTTGAATCCTAGTAACAATGTATTTAAACTCATTGTTCACATTTACATGTTTACGTTTTCAAAAGTATTTTTTGAAATCTGAAAACATAATATGACTTTTCATAAACATTAAATTGATTTTCTCCATTATCTTAGTTCACAACAATAAACTTACAAAGTAAAAAGAAATTTATAACAACATTTAGAAATTCATGTGGTTTTTGGTCGATTAGTGGGACATTAAAAATGCACTTTAAAATTATTTTATCTTAAATTAATTATGTATTTTAAAACCATAAACTCATGAAATTAAAATAAAAAATAACTTTTTTCCTTTCAATAACAACACGAAAACAAATTTACATTGGTCTTTCATGCCTTAAAGTAGTTTTTTTTTTAAACTTTTTGTAATAAATGAAAAAAAAAAAAATTTGATTCAAAGAAGTTTTTTATTTGTTTAAAAAAACATCAATTTTTTAAAATTATTAAGTGCTCAAGATCGCAGATGATCGCAGCTACACTTCTCAGGGTAGTTAGTAGAGACTATACACTAAAAAATATCAAAATATGGAAAAGGTACAAATTGGAACAATTTTTTAATTCTTCATCAAAGTTAAAATTTAGCATTTTTGCGACGGAATTTTTACTTTCAATGCTAAAAAATGTAGTACCAACTTTTTCAAGAATTTTTTAATTTTTTGTTTTTAACAGTCTATATTGTAACCTTGTCAATCATGTGTATATTCTCAATTTTTCAATGATCTGTATATTAAAAAAATAGTAATTAATAAAACCCAGCACCTTGAGAGTTTTTATTGAAAATTCCTTAAAAACCTAACTTCAAGAAGCCATTACCATTGAGCCTGTCACATTTAGAATTTCATATATTGGAAAATTCTTAGTGAGGGTATTAGTAACAAAACCCACTATCAGGCATAATGATTGAATAAAGTCACTTTTTTGATTTTTGGCCATGTGATTTCCCACTGTGCGTTGGAATCAAGCAAGAAAAAGAATATAATCTTGCAACATATACATCATTGCTTGGAATCAAATCTTTTGAAAATATTTCTGAATATGAAATGAAAATTTTAATGTGGAGGACTGGGCTATCAGTAATCAATGTCAAACCAATAACTTGTTTCCATCATAAACATGTTTATTTATAGCGTTATGCAACTAAATTACTACGGTGCTGCAATCCATTTAATACTCATAACAAAGTTATAAAAGGTATAGTAATCACAACTTTTAGTTTTGTGAAAGTGTTGGGAGTTACAATAATGAAATTCTTGGCCAAATTCTATTTTAGCTATATTTAACCTTTCTTTTAGCTGACTTCTGAAAGTATTAAATGTATTAAAAGTATTAAACAACTTTAAATGGTTTTATTAACATTTTTATACATATTAAAAGAGTTCCTCCCTTTTTTTAGGCAGTCTTGGTGAAATCAACTTGGATACATAAAAAACTTTGTCCATGATGCAGACATAAATTTGCATCAAGGGAAGTATAAGTATGGAAAAAGAAATAATACTTGAATCAACAAGATCATTGCTCAACAATACTTTGTGTGAACTTAAAGTGTCTCCTCTAAACGTTCATTTACCCAAAACCTCTAACAAGCCTTTACTTGGAAAGAGAAAGAGAAAGCAAGTTCAAGAAACAGTTATTAAGAAACTTGCTCTGGATGTCACTAAATCTGATTTTGCACCAAACAATAATGATTTAACATTTCATTCAACAAGGAAGTCTAGATCGCAAGCTTTGGTTTAAATTTTATTTAGAACTCTAGAGGAAATTTAAATCAAAGCTGGCAATCTAGACTTTCTTGTTGAATGTATGAAAAAAAAAACTTAAAGTTTCTAACAGAACGCAGCAACTTCAAATTTTGAAATTGACCCCAAAATTTGGTCAATCAGAAAAGCAGCAAAAGTTCAAACACAAAATTCAAAATGCAAAGTTTTTACGCAATCAAAAAGGCATCATAGCATACCCTGATGTGGTTGAACAGAATCAAATTATCAAATATGTTATAGAACTTGTAAAGCTTTTTTACTGTGACAATGAGTATTTAAGACAAATGCTAAGTAAAAAAGATTGTAAGTGTTGGGAAAATAAAATTAGATTTTTTAAATTTTGCAGTCTTCAGCCTATGAAGATGCATTCATGCTGGTCCAAAATATACACATTCTGTTAGTGTGTGTATATCACACCAAAATGTTAAACTAATGTTAAGTGCTGTAGGCCTTAAAACATCTTACCATGAAATCATTGAATTGTCTACAAAAGAAAATCAAAAGTTTTCATTATTCACTGATGCAATAGTTGTCCTGTCATACAAGCTGCCCAAAATTATTTCCAGCACTATCTCACACAAAATAATGATCCAAAAAAGCAATATGGCAGTGTTGAAAATGATCTGTCAGTGGATTTCGAACAGTGGACAACAACAGATAGAACTGAACTGAAACAATAAAACTTCCATTAATGAATTCATAGAGCTCCTGTGTGAAAAAATTGATAAAATTACTTTATTTTTTTTATTTATAAATTCATTCATAGCAAATCACAATCTAAAGCATCTCAAAGAAACAATTAGTACTGATGAGGCTATTGTATTGCAGATTTAGCAAGAGTCAATGTTCTCTTCATCCAGTTGTCATCTACTACAAAAAAGTGAAATTGGAAATATCTTCTTTTTGTGTAATTTCAGATGATTTGAATCATGATGTTGAATTTATCAATGAAGTTATGCATAAAACCATTAATCATATAAAAATTCATCTTTGTCCCACGATTACAAAATTTCATTATTTTTTTGATGTCTGTACAGGGCAGTATAAAAACTGCAAACATTTTTACAATTTATGTCGCCATGCTCAAGATTTTTCTGTTCGATGCATTTGAAATATCTTGGCAACAAGCTATGGCAAATCTCCATACAATGAAATATGTTGCACTGTTAAAAGGTTTGTTGCAACAGCTCACTTGCAGAGTCTAACCACAGGTCAAATACTGTTTTCTCAAGGTCAAATACTGTCTTCTCAATGTTGAATACTGTCAAAGGTCAATCAGTAGAATTATGTTTGTATATCACTGCTGAAGAAATGGAGCTAGTAAGAAACAAACTTACTGATAGTCTTATAATAACAACCACTAATTCTGGGACAATAAGTTTCAATCAATTAATACCTTCTTCTCATTCAATAATAAAAATGCAATGGATATCAGATAATGACAATTTGCTCTAACATTTGACTTCCTCAATAAACAAAAATATGAAACTATTAAAGCTGGACTATATCATGATGTCACAACACCTATTTTACAAATATGACGAATTTTACTGGCTTGGTATGGTTGCTGAGGTTGATAAAAAGAATGATGATTTTATGGTAAATTTTATGCATCCACATTATCCGAGTTGATCGTACTACTGGCCAAAGCGAGGTGATAATTGCTGGGTGCCTAGAATGTATGTCATTTCTCTCATAAAAACATTTGAAAAAATTTGAACAGCTTTTATCTTGTCAGTGAAAGTTTATTAATATTTTACTTTTATTATTTAAATGATATCAACTTCAATTTTAGTAATATTTGATTAATTCATTTCATTTTTATTTTTGAGATTATTTTAACCTTAAGACTCAATTTTTTAGGTTTGACCACTCAGCATGCAGTATTTTTAGCTAAATTTGTAGGTATATTAAAATAAAACTTTGTTATGTCATTGTAATGTCTTAACCTTGAAGTAAAGTTTTTCTGAAAGGCAAATTAATTTATTTACATTATATATTTACATTATATAACTTATATAGATTGACACTATACCTATCATTAAGTTTATACAGTGTTAGTCTAAAAAACATTTTTTTTAAGAAATATTTTATGCTGTACTTTTTTCAATAAAGATATTTCCGGCGGAAACATTTATCTAGGTAATAAAAATGAATTTTTTATCATCTTATTAACATATTTAAATAAAACATATACTAATAGTACTTTTATTTTTTCACATTTTGAAAAATTTGTAGTTTGAATATATAATCACCAATGTCCTTATTTAAAAAAAAAACTCTTCATAAATCTTTCTTTTTCCTGGTACTGCCATGCTTTACTTTTTTCTCCACATATTGGCCTTGTTTGTCAAGTTTCATGTTATATCAGAATGTATTTAATACTTGAGAACATAATATTTAAAAAAAACATACCTGAAGATAAAAAAACTAAATTAAAGTTTAAACTATGAGTAAATATTTAAGGAAACCAACAAAGTACTTTGTTGTTTTGAAAATATATTGACACTAAGAAAATGAAAATACATTTTTATAGATTACTTGTGTTTTACCTTAATTAAATATTTATTACATGTTTTTTAGTACTTTTTACATCAAATATAAGTACTAAAACGTATTACACATAAAACAATGTTGATAAGAAGTGTAAATAACATTTAAGATTTCAAATCATAAGCTTAAATTAACATTATAAGGTTAAACAAATAGAAAAAAAATTTATATGCAATCATGAGAAATCAGTTATTTATCATTAGAATCATTATTCTATTATATTCTACTACTTTTCAGCTCATCAATGATGTTTTTAACTTGAGATTTTAACAATTGGCTACCTCAGGAAATTAAAATGTAACTGGTTTTCACAACTTCTTCACAATAAAAATATAACCAAAGTTTAAATTAAAACCATGTGAAGTTGTTGTTTTTCCAGACTGCTGTGGACCATTGATTTAAAATTGAAAGTCAGAAATGTAATGCAACCTTTAGTTTTTGAGTTTTTGAGTAAAATATATAGTTATGTTTAAAAACGCCAAAAGACGTACTTCAGAACTAGCGAAAACGTCAATGTAAGGGTTATAAAGCAGGTTTTTTACTATTTTTCAAAAAAGTTTGCATTTTAGTTTCTTATTTTTAACACAACATTTGAACATGTAACCTAAAATTTGAGCAAGCAGCCAATATTTTGAAACAATACTTAATTATTAGACACATTAAGTAATAATGTTAAGTTAAATTATTAAAATTAATAAATAAACTATATTTTAAATGTGTTTTATTGTAAATTATATTTCCATGTATACATTTTAAAATATTGATCATAAATATGCAAGTTACGCAAAGCAATATAATTTTTTTATTTTCTTCTAGAGACCTAAACTTTTCTAAGACCTCTTATTTCACAATTAGAGTAAGGCAACTCCAGAAATATGTAAAATGTAAACCGTGGTTACGAAACAAAAACTTTGACCGTTGATATTTTAAAATAAAAAAATTATTCTCAAATATTAAGAATTTGATTATTTTCTATTTATCTTTGTATTCAAAACCATAAAAAAAGGTCAGGTACCAATTTTCAGCCATATTCCTCCTTTAGAGCAATGAATAATTCACAAAAAAAGTGTGAATTATTTTCACACTTTTTATTGCTATAAATTCTATAATAGAAAATGGTGACCAAAAAAAGATTTTTTTGTTTAAATTTCAAAATGACATATCTTTATTATACACTAAGAAACCAAAACAATCTTTTTTAAAAAGATAGCCTGAGATTTACTATTTCATTTGAAAAAAAACTGAATCCATAAGACTTAAGCAACTCCGGGAGTTAATAGTCACATGCTAGGTTTAGGGGTATACATACGCATTAATTCCCCTATTTGTCCTGAAATCAGGTTCGAATCCTTTGACCATTCTTTTATGTGCTTTCGCCTAGCACCTCTTCACTCTATCACTTTTCTCTTTGTTCTTTATCGTTCTCCTTCTTCCCATGATTGCACTCTCTTAGATGTTATCTCTGATCAAATCGACCATGCCCTTTCTCTTTAACACTCTGCCAATATTGTTGCTGTTGGTGATTTTAATGCCTATCACACTGAATGGCTTGGCTCTAACACCACTGATCCTGCTGGCACTAAAGCCTTTAACTTCTGCGTTTCTCAATCTCTTACTCAGATAGTTAACTTTGTGACTCGTTTTCCTGACAACCCTAATCATTTATCTTTCTTTTCATACTTCTTTTTTGGGCTCACCTTATCATCGCACCACCTACTACTACCCTAAAGCTGACTGGGATTCCTTTCGTGATTTTCTTCGTGATGGTCCTTGGGCTGATGTTTTTTCTCTCTCAGCTGACAAATGCGCCTCCTATGTAACCTCCTGGATTCAGGCTGGAATGGAAGCTTTTATTCCTTCGCGTCGGTTTCAAGTCAAGCCTCATTCTACTCCATGGTTTTCTCCTTCTTGTGCGGTTGCTATATCCAATCGTAATCATTTTTTTCATCTTTTTCAAAAGAACAACTCTCTTGAGAACAAACAGCTTTTTATTATTGCAAGAAATCGATGTAAAAAGGTGCTTTCTGATGCTAAACTCCATTATTCTCAGTTCACTAAATCTTGCATCTTATCACAAAAGTTAGGCTCTAAAGACTTTTGGAAATCTTCAACAGCATTATTAACAAGGGTAGATCTAACATTCCATCTCTCATTCATGGGACTGATCTTATTACCTCTCACAAGGATAAGGCAGAACTATTTGCAAAGAACTTTTCTTCTAATTCCACTCTTGAATCTTATGGACATTCTCTTCCATAACATTCCAGTCAAACAGGTTGACCCATTGTTAGACATTCAAATCACTCCGGCTTCTGTTGCTAAAGTCATATCTCAATTAAACTCGTCTACAGCTTGTGGTCCAGACAACATTCCTGTCAAGTCTTGCAGAATTATTCTCCAGAACTTTCTTCAATTCTCTCTAAACTATTTAACAAGTGTTTGACTGAGTCTTGTTTTCCTGCTTGTTGGAAAATGGCATCTGTGGTTCCAATATTCAAAAACTCTGGAGAAAATTCTGACCCCTCCAATTATCGTCTGATCAGTCTTCTTTCTGCTATTAGCAAGGTCTTTGAGTCTTTGATCAACAAATTCCTCACATCTCATCTTGAGTCAAATAAACTACTGTCAGACAATCAATACGGTTTTCGATCCTCTCACTCTACGGCCAACTTGCTAACTGCTGTAACTGAAAGATTTTATCGTGCATTAGATGGAGGCGGTGAGGCTAGGGCTATTGCTCTCGACATATCTAAAGCTTTTGACAAAGTTTGGCATGCTGGTCTTCTCCATAAGCTTGCTTCATATGGTGTTTCTGGGAAAGTTTTTGAGATTATCAAATCATTTCTTTCTAACCGGTTTATTAAAGTCATCCTTGAAGGCCAACACTCTTCTTTATTTCCATTAACTTCTGGGGTTCCCCAAGGTTCCATCCTAGGCCCTGTTTTGTTTCTTATCTACATAAACGATCTTCCTGACTACCTTTCATCTAAAGTAGCTCTTTTTGCTGATGACTCAACTTTATACTCCTGTCTTGACAAAAAGTCCTCTCTTTTCGATCGCCTAGAACAAGTAGCTGATCTTGAATCCGATCTCACTTTAGTAATAGATTGGGGCTTGTGAATTTCAACTCTACACAGTGGCTTGTGAACTTCAACTCTAAAAAAACCCAGTTGCTTACTGCAAACAACTACCGTACGTAATATGGTCAACATTCCTATATTAATGAATGGCAATCCTCTTACTGAGTCATCCTCTTTACGTCTTCTTGGATTATCACTTACTACTGACCTTTCATGGAAACCATATATACAATCGATTGCTAAATTAACTTCTGCTAAGGTTGCTTCTCTTTATTGTACTCGCCATTTCCTTACTTCTGATTCCATCTCTACCTCTACAAATCTCTTATTCGTCCCTGTATGGAATACTGTTGTCATATTTGGGCTGGTTCTTCTAACGATTCACTTTCTCTTCTTGACAAGGTCCAAAAACGCATTGTAAATGTTGTTGGACCTGGACTATCTGCTAAGCTTGAACCTCTTTCCCATCGTCGTAAAGTTGCATCTCTTTCTCTTTTTTACAAATACTATCATGGTCACTGCTCAAAGGAGTTATCATCTCTAGTTCCATCAACTAAAATTCATTCTTGTTTTACTCGTAATTCCGCTAAGTCTCATTCGTTTACTGTATCTGTCCCTGCATGTTCTAAAAACTTTTATTCATCTAGTTTTTTTCCCCGCACTTCAATCCTTTGGAACTCTCTCCCATCTTCATGTTTTCCTGACTCATACAACCTTCAACTTTTCAAGTCTTCTGTCAACCGTTTCCTTGCTCTATAACTCTGTTCTTTTTTTTCCTAGTAACTCCCAACTTAATAGTGGTTGCTTGCAGCCTTGTTGGGAGTGAATGCAAATAAAAAAAAAAAAAAAAAAATGAAAGCCCAATTAATGGTAACAGAACAAAAAATTTGACTGACGATTTTCCCTTGGTTATTATGTTTTCGTGAAATGATTTTTTTAATTGAATAAGTTAACTAAACACAGCTTGTTTAAAAAAAGGGAGTATAAAGGGATCCTCAACTGTCGAGACAAGTTGTGTTCATATTAAAGAAAATGTTTAAAAAAAACATTTAGGCTAAATTTTTTTGATTGAAACTAAATAATAAATGCATACCAACAAAATTAAAATGATTGTTTTAGTCAAAGCTCACCTTCTCCCTTTTTTTTTGGTTCTCGGGGTCTGTATAATGTTACCCGCAATCTGCAGACTTGATAATTTATTTCATGCGTGGGTAATTCATAACAGTTTCAGTATATGACATCATCTTTTTAAGCATTTTTTAAGATAAATTTTTTTACTTACTTTATTATTACTTTGTTTTAGAAGCCAGTTAAAATCATGACACAATTATACATATTTTGTGATTATTAGAGTTCGCAGACAGAGAAAAAATAAAGGCAGTAGAATGCGCTTTCTTGTTTTATATTTAGTTCATATGGTTTAATAGAGTTGTTCGTTTTATGTTTAATTTACATTCAGTTATGATTTAACTCTTTCACTACCGCAAGCCTCTGGTAGCGGCTTTCGAGTATGCTTTACAATTTATACATAAATTTTCATTCTAGACACATAGAATTTGTTTGTTCTAAAAGTTTCATTAACTCTCTACACAATCAAGAAAAAATAAGAGTTATATTGTGTAATTATAAAAAAGTTATCACAAAGTTAAAAAATCTTAAATAATCCTTTATAAAAAAAACTTCTTTATATTTAGTTATAAAATAAAACAGTGTTAACACTGTAAAATTTAACTAGAAGTGTTAAGTATTTAGTTAAGTAATTAGGGATCGTCCATAAATTAAGAAACGCAAAACTTATTCAAAAAGTATAAATAGGAGATCATTTTGCTCTTTTGCGCAGCGGTTTTCACTAGACTTGCAAGATTGTTTATATACTTACTTTAATTAAAAACTCTGTGAGGGAATTTTTAATTAAAGTAAGTATATAAACCTTTGTCTTTTGTGTATTAGTTTAATTTCACGTTAAGTAATTTACGGGCGACCCTTTACCAAAGTATTTTGAAGAAAAAAATATTCTTTTTATTCATTAAACAAGGTTTGTTTTGGACTTAATGATTTAGTTACTACATATAAAAGCAATGGTTTTAAGCACTTTGTATTTCTTATTGCTTAATGACGCGTGTTAAAAACTTTATTAATATCAAATTTTAATTAACTGTCAATGTTATGCTATCAAAAAAACGTTGCTACAAAAAAGATTTTTGTTCAGCTGGTAGCGAACAAGTTAATGCGATTCCTCATTGTTATATTTATATTATAACTATTTTTTGTGTATTTTAGTACAAATACTTGTTTTAACTTTAATTTAGTTTGATTTGTACAAACTAAATTAAAGTTAAAACAAATATTTGTACTAAAAATATAAATATTAAACGAATTATTAGAATAATTCATTTAATATTTATTTTCTACTTAATTCAGTTTATATGTTTTATTCAAGTCACTTGTTTTATATTCAGTTTATACTTTAAATTAATTTATACGCTTTAGTAAAATTATTCTTTTAGTATCTAGTTTATATTTAGTTTAATCCAGTATGTTTTATGTAAATAATCGTTATATATTTCATTTTTATTTTTATAAATTTAATTTTTAATTACATCATAAACTTTTTTTTGAGATTTAATAAAAAGTTATACCATTAGCATGATTTGAAATTTGAATTGTGGCAAAAAAATAATTGAAAGTAAAAATTTATACGGTGACGTCATATACCGAAACTGTTATGAATTAAACACGCATGGAATAAATTATTAAGTCTGCAGATTGCAGCTAACAGACTCCGAGAACCAAAAAAAAAATAATGGTGTGCATTCATTATTTAATTTTAATCAAAAAAATTTAGCCCAAATGTTTTTTTTAAACATTTTCTTTAATATGAACACAACTTCTCTCAACAGTTGGAGATCCCTTTAAACAATAGAACCATGTTTTTTTTTTTCAAAAACAATGTTTTTTTTCAACCCTGCTATCAATTAAAACTTAATTCTGCCAAATCGTCATTCAGCTAAATCTCATTCTTTTCTGTATAATTATTTTCTGCATGCTTTAAAAACTTTTACTCTAATTTTTTTCCCGCACTTTAACCCTTTGGAATTCTCTCTCATCTTTATGTTTTCCTGGCTCTTACAACTACTTTTTAATTCTTCTGTCAACTGTTTCCTTGCTCTTTAACTATATTCTTTGTTTTCTAGTAACTCTTAACTGAATAGCAGTTGCTCACAGCCTTGATGGAAGTGAATCAGAATGCAAAAAAATAAAATAAATTAATTAAAAAAATCCATTAAATATCAATATTTTTTCAAACATAAAAACGTAAAAATCTTGGTAATTTGTTGGTAATTTAAAATCAAAATATATTTTATAATTTGTTGGCTTTAGTAAAAAGTAGTGGTTTAGTGATAAAGTGTTGGCCTCTCATTCAAAAGAGCGTTAGCTTCTTATTCAAAAAAGAAAAGTTACAAGTTTAATCTCTGCTACATTTTTGGTAGTACTGCACTCAGAGTTGAGAGAGGGTTGTAACCATAAAAATTCCTGTAGTGGCCCACTTGGTCTTAGGGGGGTAAATAACCTCAATAAGGTGCATAGATATTATCTACAAGGCTATACAATGGTTTATAATTGTCATGAAGATGGCATACCTGAAATGGCTGGAGCTAATTTTAAAACATTAATGCCATAAATAACTGGGTAATATTCCAGTTCAGACATTATTAACAAAATGTGTAGCCACAACCTAATTAGACCCTCACCAAATTCAAACTCTAAACCACTTTAAAGCTAGAGTTTTAACATTGTGTAGAAGTAGAAAGTAAACTAGCCAACTGTTGTGAAGAGTTGAAGAGGAGAAGCTTCCATTCATACTATTGTATGTCTAACAGAAGGCCAAACAATAATAAGACCCCCTCAGATTGATACTACTGCATTTATCTCTTCTATATGGATATCTTTTGTATCTGAGCATAATGTTGTGCTTTTATTTTGCATACCATTTTATCTTGTTGTTGTGCTATCTGTATTTTTTTCACCCCAATATTACCTGATTTAAGCTTGACAGCTGATGCTAGAGCTTGTATGTATTCAAGCAATGAGTATATAAAATTCAAGATAAAATTGATGTTTGAAAGAACTATCTATAAAAGTTAAAAAATATGTTATGAAAGTTATAAAATAAGTTATGAAATAATCTCAATCAAAACAGGAAAGGAAATTTTTTAAATGTTTCAGGATGCCTTTCTTAAGACTCTTTTGGCTCTGACTTAGGATCTGGGTCTGGCCCAATATCCAGGATTTGGATCTAGTTTCTTGTAGAGAAACCTGTCTCTTATTAGACTGTTGACAATGTGGCAAGTTAACTATCTAAATTAATTGCAAAAATTTTTATTTCTATCATTTTTTATTATTCTCAAACGTATTTTGGCCAGTAATTGGGTGATATTTCTTAAAAGCTTTTGACCTTTGATGTATCCATTAACTTCTTCACGGTCACAAAAAACTTTTTTTAATTACCTCCTTACCAATAACTTGTTAGTCATAACAATCACCATAAAAACTAAATTAAAACAGACTCCTCTATCAAAAAATAACTACTTGATCAGATTATTGAACAATACTTAATAATCCTTCATGGCAAGTGACAGTATGGCATGACATTATAGAGGAAAAGAAAATAATTACCTCAAATCACAACACTTTTACAAATCCTTTTCCTTCTGAACAAAATACCGATTCCTAACTCTTAGCGCAAATCAAGTCTGACAAAAAAAAGTGGTTTGTTGCCCCACAGATCACAATGAGGTCACAGTTTAAAACTGTCTATACAATTTCATATATTTTTCTAAATATAAAACATAAAAAAAATATAATGTTTTAATTACTAATACTCTTTTAAAACATTTTTTTAATCTTCCAGATAACAACCATGAAAGTCTTTCTTTGCTTATTAAAATATTTTCTTTTGTGTGTTAACATTTTTTTTACGCTGCAATAAACATAGAACTGAATCAAAAATTGAACTTATGCAGGAGTAAAAAATAATTCCAAACAAAAATCTGAACTAAAATTAAAATTTTATTTGAACTACACTGCAATTCAACTTTTACAACAAAATATCTTATACATAATAAAAAAGAAATTATTTCTTTTAACTTATCGGGTGGACACAGAAAAATCCGGTCAACTTTATATTGAGATTTCTCTAAAACCACAAATGCTTTTTTTTTTTTCAAATAAAAAGCATTTGAGGTGCGTAAAAAAGTTGTGAATTTTTTTTGCAAAAACCCATTTACTTTCTATCGCTTGATTGCTAAACGCACAAATATTCCAAAATCTACAGTCAGATATTATAAACAAGTTCAAGACTACTCAAAGCTTCGAAAGAAAACTTGGAAGTTTTCCATAAATTCCATAAATCCAAAAAGTCGATTTTACATTCAATAGCAAGAAATCCAAACCAGTCACAGCGAGATCTAGAAAGAAAATTCAAGACTTCTCTTTCTTATATCAAAAAATTATTAAAAAATGCTGGAATTAAAACATTTCATAAAAAAAATACACCTAAGAAAAGCTTAAAGTGTGAAATTAAAGGGATTTGACGTGCAAAGAAGTTGGTTAAAATAATGGTGGATAAAAATATGTGCATAATTGAAGACAATGAAACATATTGCAAGGCAGATTTTTCACAACTTCCTGGTCAACATTTTTACTATGAAAACAAAGATAAACCTGTCGATGATCAATTTAAATATATTCAATGAGAAAAATTTGCATCCAAGTTCCTTGTGTGGCAAGCAATTTGTAGTTGGTATGCAGTCCTCTTGTTTTGTCACTAAAAAGACCTTGACTGCCAATCTCTACATCAAAGAATGTCTCCAAAAAAAGACTTTTGCCTTTTATTAAAAAACACAAATACTAATGTCTCTTTTGGCCCAATCTTGCTGCCTCTCACTATTCTAAAAAAGTTCTACAGTGGTGCAAAGATAATAATGTGAAATTTTTTCCTTAAGATGCGAAACCTTCAAATCGTCCTGAAGAGCGCAAGATTGAAGATTTTTGGGCAATAGTTAAAGGAGTTTTTCGCAAGACAGGTGGAGTAATAAATAATAAAAAGGACCTTTATTCCAAAAAAACTGGATTAATGCCACCAATATAATGAAAAAAGAAAAAATCTGTAAAATGATGGCATTAACCCACTATAAAGTTCCATTTCTTGCCAAACAACCCATCAAGCCCCTTAAAATTAAGTTGAAACTCTAACTTATGTAAACACATTTAATAATAAAAAAATTGAAATAAAAAGCATTTATGGTTTTAGAGAAATCTCAATTTAAAGTTTTCCGTGTCCACCCGATAGCATAGTTTTTATTGTACTTAATTTAATAAAAGCTAGGCTAAGATTAAAGATATAAAAAACATTATTTTTTAAAAAAAGTTTAAATTTCACACTATTTTAGTTTTAAATTTAATTTATTTGTACAACTTACTAATTAAGAATAAACAATAAAAAAGTTAATAAAAAATAACTTTTTATTAATAACTTAATTTAGTTTTATCCTAAAAACCTTTTGCATCCAATTTTTTTTTGTATTTTCATATTATTTAAAACAAATTGGTTGATAACAACTTATTTTATTAATCTTACTTTTCTTCAGCTTTATTTTTTTATAATTCAAATTTTATAATTATAATTTTATAACTCAATTCAGTTTATAATTTATATTTTTATAATTCAAGTAATTTAAACCAAGTAAGACTAACTAATAAAAGGAAAACTCATGGTAAATTTAATCATGGGTAAATTTAATCTTTTAAAAAAAATATATATATACATGCTAAATTTTGCTGTTATACAAATGTCTGCTTTGAATAATAAACACAAGCATTCATTAATCAAAACAGATATTTTTCCAACAACAAAAACTATGTAGATTAACAAACTTAATGTTAAGCTAAAAAAACAAAAGCATAATGACAAAGAGACACAACAGTCAAAATTTTTGTTAATATTTCAATAAAATGTTTTGGTAAGAACAAATAATCTGATGTTATTTTTTAAAATTTATTTACAACAGCAACACAAAATGTCTTTGCACTTGCCAACCTTTTTAAAGTATATTAAAAAAATTATGGATGCAAAACATAACTTTAGAGAAAAAAAAATTGTGCATCTTTTAATAACCATCTTATTCCCTATTTAACATTTAAAATTCCCTATTTAACATTTAATAGTTGCTCCCTTTTTGGGAGATAATGCCTTGAGGTGAAGCAATCGCTATGAAAATTATTTAAACTTACGTAGTCAAAAACTGCTTCTATAATATAATAACATAAATCATAATTTATTAAATGTTGTAACAAACTATTTCATTAAGTTAAATTTCATGATCATTTTTTAAACATAATTTTCTTTTAACTGGTTAACAAATTTTAGTTGATGTTCTTTTTATATTTAGATAAATTTTTGAAAAAACCTTTAAACATTTTAAAACAATATAACTTAAATACAAGAAGTTGTAAATTGAAAAACTAAAATATAATACTCTGCATAATACAAATTATAATACTTGTTATAAATTACAAACTGCTTTATTATTACTTTATTAATTTTTTTTATTTATTATTTCATTAATTCTTTTTGTAAAAAAAATTATATTAAATGCTCAAACTTAAATTACTTTTTTAAATTTTAAATTAAATAATATTTAAGTTCAATTTTTTTAGTACTAGTAATGGTGTATCTGCTATGAACCATTTAGTGCGCTGTTAGCACACTACAGCAGCTAATTTTATCAATTGCTGCTGATCAAGCTATTTCATAAATTTTTAAATAAAATGTTCTCAAAACAAGCTTATCTAGTTAAAATGAACTTTATTTGAGTTAAAACTCATCAGTTATAGCAAGTCCAAACTTGTCATTGAGGAACAATAATATTAAATTTTAGTTATTATTCAAACGCTTACTAAATTTAATAAAGTAATATAATGCAAAAACTTTAATATAATAAAATTACAATTTTTGTTTAAATTTTAAAACTAAAAATTGCTATCTATTATTATAAATTATTGCAAATTTTTTCATAGTCCAAAATATACTATATAAGAAAAAAGTGCCATCATTTCACACTTTCGTAACTGTTATAACTATTTATACACAAAATGTTCACAATTTATAAGCAATAAAAATACAAAAATTAAAAGTTAATAATGAAACTACAGAAATTTATATTAAGTTAAGAAAAAAATTACTTTGCATCGGTGCATCTTATCTCTTGCTTGAGACTGTCATTTAGATCTACCATCTGCATTTTGCAAGATAAATAAATAAATTGCTACCATCAACTATATATATATTGATGAAGAACTAATATGATTTTTTTTTAAGTGAATTAACTAAAAACAAAAAACTTAAGTTAAAAACTAACCAAAGTACAACCGATTCTCTAATTTATTATCTAATTTCTCTTATTTGCCATAAACAATATAAGTACATGCACATACTCATGTACTCACAAACATGTATATGGTGCACATGTACATCAACAAAATGTTATGATTTGTATGTTTTTAATTACATATGTAATTTATATTTTTAATTACATATGTAATAAGAAATCTGAAAATCGTAACTTTTCAAAGTATTTTACTTTTTAAATTTGCTAAAAATAACCATTTTAAAAAAATCTAACATTTTTGTTAATAACTTTTATTAATTTTTATTAATAACAATTTGGTATATACAATTAACATCTTCTTGTTATTATTTTAAAATGAATAAAAGTATTGATTTAAAAATAGATTTAACTATAGATGGCGATATACAGAATTACGCAGATTTTCCAACATTCTTTATCCGTTTTAATCCGAGGTTGATTAATGTCTGCGGACACACACAAATCCCAGTCTTACTAGTACCCTTTATTTCATAACAAAAATATTGTTGAAGCCCTGGGCAATATACTTAAGGGAGCAGAAGTTTTTTATTTTAAATAAAAAGAGTTTTAATACTAAACTAAACGGCAAAGAATCAGACGAAACCGGGTGTGGTAAGTTTAACTAGGATTGTTTTGAATTAAAAATATATAAGTAATCACAAATCCGATTTTACATCACACGAATAAAACGCTTTAACAGCACACTTAATTGGTTCTTATCGAAAATTAGCATTATTACTGATCAAGCCCTACGTGCATTTGTTATTCAAAGTTACATTCTAAATGTCTTTTAAACTTTTTTTAAACGTCTTTCAAACGTTCTTTACGTAAGAATGTTTAAAAGACGTTTAAAAGACATTTAAAAGACATTTAGAACGTAGCTTTTAAAAACAAATGCCCGTTGGGAGGAATTTTATTAGTTATTGTTGCACATAGAGATTAGAACACTCGCGCGCACACACACACACACACACACACATACACACACACATACACCAGTGACACTTCTGCACAAAAATAATAAAAGTTTACCAATTTGTCTTTATTTTTTAATCTGTTTTTACATAAAAAGATTCTAAAGAGATTTTTTATCTATTCAAATATTTATATGCAAGGCACTCAAGATTGGCATGAGACTTCTTGCAAAAACCTGCAGTATTGAAAGATCTTTTAGCACATTACGGCGCGTCAAAACATGGAACCGATCTACAACGAGTTACGATAGACTAAGTGGATTATGTATGGCTAGTGTACACAAAAAAAGAATAAATAATTATCTAAATTTTATTGACAAAGTTGTAGACAAGTTTGAATAACAAAAAAGAAGGCTTGAGTTGCTCTTTTAGAAATAAAGTGAATGACTGTTTATGTATAGTTGTAAGTTGTAAAATGTAAATGTCTAATTGTAATTTAAAATTTTAAAAAAAAAACTATTTTTTCGCGTTTTTTCTATATATATATATATATATATATATATATATATATATATATATATATATATATATATATATATTTTCTCTATTTCCATTTTTTTTTTCAAAAGCCGGCGCCCGTGGATGCAATGCTTAAACTCAGAAATGGTTATTGTAGCACGGTTTTAAACTTTTTTTAGTGCTTCTATGTCTGCCCGTTGGTAAGGTACTCTAAGTGAGGACGAACATTCGTGGTGCACACTTTTTCACACAGTGAAAAACTACGGCTGCAAATAGTTTTTTTCAGCCTCTCTAAGCAGCTGCTAAAACTTGAGCATTACGTTTAAAATCATTTGAGATAAAAACTCCAAGATCTCTCTTTAACTGAGCAACTTTGATTGTAAGTGGCAGGCCGTCTGATCCTGTTATGTAATAGTCTTGTTTTGATACCTTTTTTCTCGGCAAGTATGCATGACTAGTAACTAAGTAAGTATACATGACTAGTAACAAAGTAACTAAATTTATTTAAAAAAGTAACGTTGTTGACGTAAACTTTTCTTAACCTTTCCCCCTTCCTCAAGTCAAAAATTGTAAAAAAATTTCCAGACCTACCTCCTCCCCCCCTATTTTGTTGACGTAATTAATGGACAGCCCATAATATCTGTTTGAGTAAAAAGTAGAGATTAATTCTCAATAAAAATGATATATTGAACAAATGCTAACTGCATCTGGATACTGTCTTGTTAAGGGACTGTTAAAAAAAGACTTAGGGCGTAAGCTGTTCTGTTATATATTCTTTATATATTCTGACTATATTCTTTACGTAATAAGTGTAAATAATCTTGGCGAAGATAATAAATCTTGAATCTGTTTGACTCTACTTATATATTTTGCTTGTGCCTCTATGGTAATGGCTACTGGCAGCTAATTTTAATGAACAGGAATGCAGAGAAACAAACATCAACTTATATGATTTAAAAGCTACTTTTTCATAGATAGAAAAAATGAAAAAAGAAAAATTACAAGTAAACATATAACTTAGTGCTATAGAATCAGATAAAACAGTGAAGTGAGCGAAGCCTATTCCTCTCTATAAATCAAAAGGAAACATGGATCCTTTAAACATCAATTTCCACTGAGTTTGATGTTGTCAAAAGCAAAAATATGGTTCTTAAAGCATCATCAGTTAAAGAAAACTCAAAAAATATGAAAATGCGTTTATAAGCTGCGAATAATGTGTATATAGGCTGCGAATAATGCGTATATAAGCTGCGAATAATGTGAATATAGGCTGCGATTTTAAAATCTTGTCAAAAGTTCTTTCTTAAGAATAAAATAAAAGAACAAAACGAAAAAAACAAGGATAACAAGCAAAAATTTATAACGGCCCGTATTTTGTTTATAACGGCCCGTATTTTATTTAGAAACAACTACGTTGTTCAATTTTTTCATAAATAGCCACTAAGGTAAAAATTCTAATATCAAAGTCCCAAAAACGAAATTCCTATCATGACTATATTCAAACGTTTTTGACTTAATCATTTCATTTTTTTTCTTAATCATTTCACAGTGTTTTATTTTTCATAATTATTTCTCATTGTTTCATTTAAATTTTTATTAAAAGTTTTAAATTTTTAATAAAAGTTTTTATTTGTTACTAAAAATTTTAAAGACTGAAGATCTCATTAAATAATTTCAATTAGAACTTTAGTTTAATTTGTTTAATCAAAAACTGGATTTCAGATATAAAATTTTATTACAAGTCCAATTTTATCTTGCCCAATTACAAAGCCATTAGTTTTTTCTAAAACAGGTTGTGATAAATGTTTTTAAAGAACTCGCTTATAAAATTAGATATGATCTGTCGTTTTACTTTAAATCTTTCACATTAGATCTTTCACACTTTAAATCATTCACATCTTTCACACTTTAAATCATTCACATTAGAAACTTACAACAAATCATCCAAAAATATTATCGTAACAACTACATACCAACCACCAAATAATTTTAATTATCACTTTTATGTAATAAAGTTCTTTATATAATTATTTTTAAAAAAATAATTACTTTTAAATAAAATAATTTTAAAATATTTATTTTTAAATAACACTTTTAAAAAAATTGGTGTCAGATGATTATTGGCTTAGCATACTAATCGGCTATATCTATCGTTATCCATACATCAACCAAGAGTTAATATAGTTATTAAAAAATCAATTGCGCGTACAAAGTTATTGGTCGACAATTAAAAATACACTAACGCTTAAATTGTTGACTTCAATCACAACGATATTATTATCAATCACAACGATATTATTATCAATCACAACGATATTATTATCAATCACAACGATATTATTATCAATCACAACGATATTATTTAGTCTGATTTTGGAGGCTAATCTACAAAAAATAAACAACCAAGTCATAATTTTCTTGATTTTGTCAATGACTGTTTCTATACGCATTTTGTTCGCGAGCCAACTTTTTTAAATAATATTCTTGGCCTGATGTTCTGCGATAATTTAAATCAAATAAATAAAGTCAACGTTGGACCACTCCTCAGTTGGACACAATACTCTTTTTTGGAAGTTCAAATTAAAAACATCGGTAGAATCTATTAGCTTCAATAGTATGAGGGACTATTACAGTAAAGAAAATACATTGAAATTAGTAAATGTCTTGTTGCCGTCATTTGGATTAATTTATTTTATGGCAAGTCAGCTGACGAATGTTTCGAACTTTTCCGTTTAGAATACAATAAAATGCGCGAATCTAGTAATACGGATATATATCCGTATTACTAGATTTTGTTACAATAAATGTAATCCTAAATGGTTTAATTCTGCTATTAAAGAAGTTTGCGGAGAAGTTTCGTCTGTTTAAGAAACTATAAGGCGCTTCATCTAAACAAAATAAGCGTTCTTTATAATAAACAAATTCGTATCGTCAAAAAAGCTAGTTACAACTTCTATCAATAAATACGAGAATTACCTTATCTCAAATTTTAAATCCAATCTAAAATAGCTTTATTCATATGTAAACAGTCAAAGATCTTGTAAAAGTGTAATTTGTTCTATTTTTGACTTAATTGGGAATCAACTAGTTGATGAAAAACAAATCGCAGAATGTTTCAATCTTTGTTTTTCCGAATCTTTTTCTCCTATCAAAAGTAACTTAAGCTTACCAGTGTTTAGTATTAGAGCTAATGCAATCTGTTCTCCAGACGTCTGGTCCTTATTCTCAAGCAAAAATCTAGAAGCTTTATTATCACCCCTTGATGATTCAAAAGATATGGGTGTTGATGGTATACACGCTTATATTTTAAAAAGTTGCTCAGATAGTTTCAGTGGGCCTTATTTATTTTAATTTAAATGCTCCATAGTTTCTGGTCAAGTTCCATCATATTGGAAACTTGCAAATGTCTTACCCAAGAAAGGTTGTCATACTGATCCAGAAAAATATCAATCTATTTCACTTACTTCTGTCGTTTGTATAGTTATGGAAAAGTTACTTCGCGACTTTATGGCAGATCATTTGTACACCCAAAATTTATTATCCTATCATCAACATAACTTTGTTCGAAATCGTTCGTGTACGACTAATCTTTTAGAAGTATTAGACATTACTACCGAAGCTCTTAATGATCGCTGCTCTGCGCTGCTATTTCTTATAGACTTCCCTAAAACTTTTGATTGTGTCTCATGCATTTTTCTTCTCCTAAAACTAAAAGGATGGGGTTTCAGCGACATAATCCTTAATTGGAAAAGAGGTTTTTTGAGCAATAGAAAACAATGTGTCATTCTTGGTAAATCCTCTTCTGATTAGATAAATGTACTGAGTGGAGTTCCTCATGGCTCGGTTATTGCTCCACTTCTGTTTTTAATTTTTATTAATGACATGCCTAAATTTTTATTTAATTTCTGTAAGTTATTTGCTGATGACACTCAATTAACTGCAATAATCAAAAGTTCAGCTGATCAAGAACTAGTCCAAAAAGATATTGTTCTCTTACTACATTGGTCTAAACTTTGGGGCATGGAATTTAATATAAATAAATTCAAAGTAATAAGCTTTTATGGTAGTTTCGATGTTTTAGACTCTTTTTTTTTCGACTCTTTTGGCATGTTTAACTCATCAAACACTCGTATTCCTTTTGAAAATGTTGATATTGATAAGTCACGGAATTTAATTCATTATTATACTAACGTGGTCAAATCAGTAATGCAGAATTAAAAGCTAACCAGATGCTTGGTATTCTTAAAAGAACTTCTATTAACTGGAATCCTATTATGTTTTTAAAACTATATACTACCTATCTTTGTTCGCTGCTTGATTTTCGCGCTCCAGACTCGAAAAAAATCAACGCAGAGCAACTAAACTTGTTCCTCAATTAAGAAACATGAACTACGAATCTCGATTGGCAAATTTAGGGTAAACAACACTTTCAGAGAGACGAATGAAAGGCGATTTGATTTAGTATTTCAAAATTTATAAGAATTTTAATGAAGTCAAGTTCCAAAATTAAAATATAAAACCTACTTGTTTTTCAAATTGTCCTGCAGGAAACTTACGAAACAAAATCTACAACCATGCCATTGTCAAAGAAATTTCAAATAAAATTCATTGACATTGTGAAGGCAAGGTTTTCAATTGGGATTCAATTCTATTAGGTAAGAAGTTATTCTTACCTAATAGAATTGCATCCCAATTGAATGCCTTGCCTTCGTTGTTTCTTCACATTCTGTAAACGAATTTAAAAACAAATTCGATAAATTTTGTCGCTCCACGAGAGTAAAGTCTACTATAGTAGGGTATTATTAGATGTCCAATAATAATAAAAAATTGTGTGCAAAAACAAAACAATGACATCACGTGTTTATTTGTAAAAAACTATAATGTGGATTGTTTATAATTTTTTTTTTTTTTTTTTTTTTTATTATTTGTCATTAAAAAAAAAGAATACAATGCCGTGTTATATAAATAAAATCTACATGACCGGGGCTAAAAGAAGACAATATTTGCCTTATCACTACACCCCGACGTGCTTTCATCAGTAAGCGTGTATAACCATTAAAATGTAAACATAAAACATAAAATTACTTTGTACTATTTAAAAATTATATACAAATATATACAAATATGTTAAGATCAGTTACTAATCTATAATTAAAAGAAAATTGTAAAAACAAAAAAAAAAAAAAAAAAAAGCAACCACTCTTAAAAACTGAAAATAAGCTAATAGGATAATTAAAGAAAATTTAAATTGGTTAGACTAGTTGATAAGATAGTTGTTAAAAAAGAAGATAAAAGAATCTTAAAAAGAATTTAATTCACTAACATTGTTAAGAATTTTTTGTTTGAGTTTTTGTTTAAATAGAGAAAATGAAAAACAATTTTTCAGCTGGTTATTTAATAGTGTTTCATAATTTAGGACCTTTGATGGCAATAGAAAATTTAGTAGCCAAATAGTGTATTTTAGGTTGCTCGTAATTGTAATTTGAAAATCTTGTCGGGTACACGTAACTAATTTTATTGAAAAATGTATTAAAAATTATAGGAGTTAATTTATTATGTAGTTTGTACATAAAAATAAGAATTTGATAAAGGTTTAACTAAAGAACATTGAGTATGTGATGATTTTTGAATAGTTCTTTAGAATGTGCGAATCGACCTGCATTTGAAATAATCCTGACAGCGTGTTTTTGTCTACTAAGCAATTTTTTAACTTTACTTACATTAGAGCTGCACCATGCAATATTTGCATAGTTTATATAACAATGTATGAGGGAGAAATATAAGATTTTGAAGCAGTTTTGGTTTAAGATTTGCTTAGCTTTGTATAGTATGCCAATATTTTTCGAAGTTTTATTTTCAATTGTTCTTATGTTTTCTCTCCATGTCATGTTTTCGTCAAGTATCACTCCTAAAAACTTTAATGATGACTCTCTAACTATTTTAGAGTTGTCAATGTAAAGATCAGGAAGTTTTAATGGAATATTTTCTTTATCGTGAAATCTTTGAAAAAAAGTATACTTAGTTTTTTGGTGAAAGTAATAACGGTTTTTTGGTGAAATAAACAGTTTTTTGGTGAAATTTAATGAAAGTAATAACAGTTTTACGATCGCTTTAATAAATATGGAATGATGTCTATAATAAATAAACTAATAAGAGTCAAGCATAAGCATGTTATTCTGCAATTGACAACATTTTCATAAACATCTTTTATCATTCCGCAATTATATCAGGCATTGTTAGAAGTGGCATAACTGACTATTTTCCAGTCTTAGCAATTTTCAAAACACAAAAATGATATATAAATAAAGGCTTCTAACATAAAAAAAAAATCTTTACTACACAAGGAAAAAAAGTATTCAAACTAGATTTGTCTACTGTAAATTATAAATTCGTTTTCTTTTAGACTTGTGCTGGCAACATCTTTTTTAGAGAAATTTTTAAGTTGGTACATTAGGTATGGTACATTAAGTATTTTTCTGAAAAAACATGTCACGGGTTAAAATCTCTAAAGTTAATTAACATGCCATTTTAAAGTAAAAACATTTCTTAATCCTTGGTTTTCTAAAAACCTCTTAATGTCTTCGAAACGAAAACAAAAACTATACTAACGCTATATTCAGTCTAAGAAAGTTCGCGATAAAGCAAATGTAACGCTACTCTTGGCATAGGGAACACTGCTGTACAAAAAAGACTCCAGACTTGACCCAGAAAAATACAGGCTAATCTTTATCACCTCTGTGCCATGCAAAAGAATGTATAAAATTGTAAAAGACAAGATCAAGAGTATCTTGTAGCCAACAAACTAGTTGTCGATTGTCAACACGGCTTTATCAATAAAAACACTTTTTGTCGCGAATCTGCTCAAGAGAATGAACTTTCTAACCTAGAGCGTATCTCATAAACTTCCTGTAGACGTGCTCTTTTTTAATTTTACCAAAGATTTTGACAAAGTTCCTCACAAAAGACTATTGCAAAACTAGAGTCCTAAGAAATTGCAGGTAAAATTCTTGGCTGGGTTAAAGCTTTTATTTCAAATAGATCACTACGCGTTCTTCTCGGTAACAGCTCATCCAACTGGGATCAATTCAGCAAGGTTTAGTGCTTGGTCTTACGCTCTTTATAATATTCATCAACAACTTACCTAAACAAGTAAGTAGTAAAAGCCTCTGTAAAATGTACGAGACGATACTAAAATTCTGAGCGTCTGAAAAACTCTCAAGACAAAGGTCGTCTGCAAGCTAATATTGACAGCATTGTAACCTGGACTCGAACCTAGTTGATGGAGCTCAACTTTAAGAAATGAAAAGTTATGCTCATCAACAAGTAAAACGTTTCGCTACTCATTTACTTAATTAGTATTACGCTAAAAGCAAAGTCAACATAATGAAACTCGAGTCAACAACATCCAAAATAGACCTAGACGTTTAAACTACCAACAACTTAAAACATGAGAATAAAGCCAAAGTTGCCACTGCAAGGTTAATAATGTCCTTAGAATCTTAAAACACACTTTTATCAAGAGAGACATCAAAATATAAAAAAAGCATTACAAAAACTATATACGTCCACATCTTGAGTTTGCAGTTACCGCGCAATGCTCTTACCTCAAAAAAGACATAAATACCATAGAATGCATCTAACATTCGGCTACCAAATTATCACACAAAATGAAGCATTTCGACTACAAGACAAGATGTATCAAACTCGGACTCACCTTACTACTTAATAGACGTATACGAGGAGACCTCATCTATAAATACAAAATCAAGAACAACATTAACTCAGTTAGCTGACAAGTTGCTCCACTTAATATCACACTAAACTACGGTCATAGCAAGCGCTTTTATCGCAAAATATATAACAGTTGCCTTGTTTGATTCAACTTTCTTTGACAATCGTGTTGCTCACCCATCGAACGCACTACCAAAAAAAGTTGTGAGTGCTAATAGAGTCAACTGCTTCGAAGAAAAACTTGATCAGCTATCAACATAATTATTACAGCGCAACATCTTCCGTGCAATCATGCCGTTCAACCCGGCTAGCTGTTGATGGGCTTACGGAACACGCCAGTTTCTTGTAATTTAACAAACTGATTAAAAGATAAAAAACGTAGGATACAATTAAAAAGATTCTTGGTAAAAAAAAAAGGTACCACAAAGTTTTGTTGAGCGTGGTTACCGAGAAAAACACTCAGATCTCCGTAGTCCGTAGTTTTTTAAAACTATATATTGAAGTCTTTTAAAATGTTTTTGTTTAAAAACCTTACTTCTAGAGTACCATCTGATTTTATTAGAAAAACTAATATATTTTGGAATTTCGCAGATATATCATAGTCGTTCACGTGTTACTTAACTGATAAAAAACAGTTAAACTTTTAAATGTCAATCTTCAAACCAATAATTTTACAATATTATGTCTTATGTCATCTATTATTTTTTATATATGTTAACAATCTATATAAAACATGAAACACTATGTCCAAAGGCAATTTTACGGGAGATTGGGGCTGGGGTATGTGATACCTCCCCACTCCCCCAAAGAAGGTGATTTTTGACACATTTTAGTCGGATTAACTTTAGTTTTGAGGACCTTTTATTATTTATTTTTTAAGAAGAAGCTCCTTATTAAAAAAAATTAAAAAAAGGTCGTCAAAACTAAATTTCACCGGACTGAAATGTGTAGTAAAAAGTACCGACTACTTCAAAGCAGTTGGTACTTTTTTAAGGCACATTTCAGTACTAGTACTTGTTTAAGTCTACTCTCATGTTTGCCGTTGATACCGCTTTATTTTATGCTCATAGTAACGTCACTTCAAGTAGCAAACAATAAATTAAAACAAGTATCAATTTTGCCAACAGTATTTCTTTAAAAACTGATAAAACTTAGTTTTCCTCATTCTATTTACTATAAATGAAAGTTTAAATATATTCTGCATATTTACTGATGTTATTTATGAACAAAATCAAATTTTTTCTTTGAAAAACTTATTTTTAATTTTAGTTATTAGGGTGCTTCCAGAAGTCCTTACGGTCTTATCAGAGAGTTAAGGTCTTATCACAGAGTTACGGTCTTACCACAGAGTTACGGTCTTATCATAGAGTTACGGTCTTATCACAGAGTTACGGTCTTATCACAGGGTTACGATCTTACACAGAGTTACGGTCTTATCACAGAGCACCGCAAGCATTAAATTGGAAGTTCATGTATCCTTCCTTACGAAAGTTGCTTATTGTGCTAGAGCCGGCGTAAAGCCCCGGTATTCTGGGTTCTGAGCTATAACTCAAACCATTTTACCATGTGTGCGCTTTTTTAAATTACTAGTTATTTTAATAGATAACCTTCCTAGAGAAAACATATTAAGTATATTATCAATGGTCTCTATAAATGACTGTCTCTATAAACAACAAAAATACAGCATGAGTTATTTATTTTCAAAATTGCTTTGCTAATTATAAAAATGACTTGATATTTATGAAATAAATGTTTTCGAAATTATGCAATTTATGTTTCAACATCAAACAGAAAAAAATTCCAAGATTTTCAAAAACATGTTTTGTAAAATATCAGACCAATACAATACTTGACCTAGAAAATGATTTAAAAAATCTTAAAAAAGATTCTCCATTTCTTGTCGTGATCTTGTAAAAGTCAATGAGCTCAAAACTTTAAGCACCACATAACTGAACACAGTGTCAATCAAGATTCGTTAACTGATTTTTTCTACATATAGAGGAAGACGGGCAGGATAACGAATGTTTTGAAAATCTTGATTTTTTGCAAAACTGTCAGTCATGAAGCAATGACTGTCAGTCATGAAGCAATGACTGTCAGTCATGAAGCAATGACTGTCAGTCATGAAGCAATGACTGTCAGTCATGAAGCAATGACTGTCAGTCATGAAGCAATGACTGTCAGTCATGAAGCATGAAAATTCATAGCCCAAATAAGTTTTCAGTTTGCAAGTAAAAAAAATCGAATAAAAATAAGAATGTTAAATTCATAAGTTCATCTGGTCATGCGACGAGAGAAGCCAATTGGTAAGAAATTAGTTTTTTTAATTAATAAAAGTCAAAATATACTTATTTAGTTCTATTTTCAAATCTTGAATCTAATTTTTTAGAAGAAATAAAAAGCAAGAAATTTTTTAATGCATGTTGGAGAAACGAGAATAATTCTGCTGCATTGTTTACGCCAGGGATAGCAGAACTTATGTTATAAGCCTGTAAATTTTGTTATAATTATTTTGATAGTGAGTTTTAAAAAGTAAGCCTAATAAAAGGTGCTCAATGTATTTAAGGAAAGTTAGTAAAACTTAAATCGCAAATTTTGATAATAATCTCTTATTTAGTAGTTTACAACTTAGGTTTGAAATGAAATAAATAAAATTTGTTTCAAAAAACAAGTACTTCTGCATTTAAAAAAAAACATTAAAAAAAAATTTTTTGTTTATACAAAATTTAAAACTTTTACAAAATCTCTTTTTTAATATCTTTGAGATGTTGCTTAGTCGGTTTGCTTCAAATTGTTTTAAATAAAATCAAATAACGTCCTATATTCGCACATATCAAAAGAGCTAGAACTTGATTATATATCAAAAAAACTTGATTTGGATATAAAGAAGGAGCAAGAACTTTCACAAAATGTTTAAAGTCATAACTTTTCCAGAAAACATGTTTTTTTCACTTAAAATGATAATGTTCTCCATTTAATAAGTAAAAGTAAACAAAAAATTTATGCTGGTAGTTGTATCTCTTTTTCTAAGATTTCCTTGAGGAATATTTTATTGTTTAAATGTCTTTGCAATAGTTAAAATAACTATAGCACCTAGCAAAAAATTTTTTGCAATAGTTGAAATAATTATAGCACCTAGCAAAAATTTTTTTGCAATAGTTGAAATAATTATAGCACCTAGCAAAAAAATTTTTGCAATAGTTAAAATAATTATAGCACCTGGCAAAAAATAATTATAGCACCTGGCAAAAATTAATTATAGCACCTAGCAAAAAATAATTATAGCACCTAGCAAAAATAATTATAGCACCTAGCAAAAAATAATTATTGCACCTAGCAAAAAATAGCATTCAAGAACTTGAGATTTTACAGTTCTGAAAGTTAAAGATTTTATTATTTTGACGCAATTATTTTATTTTAAGTTATATAATATCTATAAAACTTAAATGCGCTTATTACATTTTAATTAAATTTTGAAAAGTTGCAGTCCATGTTAAGATCAAAATTCAAAAGGAAAAAGAAAAAACGAGATAAACTTAAAACGAATTGCAAACCAAAATTTTGTTCCTTCTACGCTAATGTTAACAACATTTTCTGCAGACACTCAGGTACATTATCACAAAAGGCGGTGGATTCATGACCATTTACCAGCTATATCTCTAAATTCGTTTATTGGTGACGAAGATATTAATAAAAAAGCAGCAACTTTGGGCTTCATAAGCGTTGTAAAATAAAAATTAGCTTAGAACTAAATTTTATATCAATTGATTGGGTTTCTGAAGAATCTTCAAAAACATAACCAATCGCTACGAAATTTGGTTATCACAGCATTTGCATGAACTTCCCATAGAAATTCAATCTTCATCAGCATTAATAAAGTTGTAAAAAGATTCAGAATTCTTTTCACATTTATATTGAAATTTCATCTTATAGTTTTTAGATATGAAAAACTTCAACAGTTGTTTCTGTATCTTATGTACAGCAACAACTATTAGAGTTATCTAAAAAAATTTGTTGATAGTTTTGCTAAGTTATTCAGTGATTTCTATCTGCAACAATATACTGGTGTTTAATACACTATCGTTATCAAGTTAATTAATCTGATAAATGATAGAATGGAATTAAGGTATGCAACTGTCGCAAAGTTAAACCTTGTTTTGCAGAAATCATCACATGAGTTAAACTCTCATCCTTACCCATTAAACGCAATGACCAGCTTTTTCAAGTTTTCTCATAGACTTCAATAGAGAAACTTTGTTTTAGATTATACTAAATGCTTTGTTTACATTATATCTTAATTGCACTTTTTTTTAACGGTAATTTTTTAACGGTAGTTTAGTTTTCAAAACCATAAGTTTAAAATCTTACTTTACCAGAATTTGCAATGCGTTCTTTCAGTTACATTACGTTACATTGCTCAAAGGTGAGCCAGGTTTTTTTTATTATTTTGGATAAACACAACCTGTCCAGAGAACTGCTATCACCATTAACACTTAACAATTTTAAAAATTACATTTTTTTTTTTGTAGTATAAAACTAATTTATTCTTCATTAATTCAAGTTTCAATTAAAAAATCTCGCCAAATATTTGCAGTTAATTTTTTTTTATCTTCATATTTTTTGAATACTTAAATAAGTATGACTTGACTTTAACATCACTTTAACTTAAAAAAAATAATAAACTGAGAAAAATAAACTAAATTTAAAAATATTAAACTAGAAATAACAGTCCAAGAAGCAGTTTTGAAGCCAAGAAGTTGAGTAAAATAAACGAATAAAAAAAGTTTAGATCAACCCTGGTTTTTATTTGCAGAAAAAAACAGACAAAAATGTTTATGAGAAGCAGCCCTTTCGTTTTTTCATTAAAGTCGCCCGAATCAGTAAATTTAAAAATAGTAATAATAATAAAAAAACTCCAAGAGTTTTTATAAGAATCATAAAATGTCAATTTTTTAAAATAAAAGATTAAAAAAATTATTTTAAATAAATCCAACAAGTAATTCATGCAAAGAAGTATCTGCCTATCTTTTTAACGCCAGAAGTTTTGCAAATGATGATGTCATGTTGTCAATTAAAACTAGTAGATAACGCAGCCTAGCAATTTTAAAAGATTGGACATTGAATTTTTATTAAGTAACATGTAGTTTTGTAGCATAATGAATTTCTAATACATATCACAAAAAATTTTAATAGTTTTCAGTTAAGTGTTTGCTTTAAATTCTTCCTTCAACCAAATTTCATCATGTTTTGACTTTTGTAAAACTTCGAAAGTACTTCGAATTTTAAGTTGATGATGATGATCATGCTTTGACTTTTGTAAAACTTCGAATTTTAAGTTTAAATATCATGTATTCAATTTGGAGATTTATAAAATATGATTTATTCTAGATATTAAAAAATTCTTAAAAAATACACTATGGAAATTAAACCGCAAAAATGCTCTGCATTCTTTTGAAATTACCTAACAGGGAAAGAAAAAATATTTAATTTGCGTTTTTAATTTACCGCTTTGAACGAGTAAAGTTTTTTTTGTGTTTTATTTAAACACAAAATAATAATAATAATATAATAATAATAATAATAATAATAATAATAATAATAATAAACAAAATAATACTTTAATACATGTTTTAAACTTTAAAACATCTATTAAAGTTCTTTAAACTTATGATCAAATACTTTATATACTTACTTAATGACGTCATATTATACTATAAGTTGGTATATTTCATTGAAAAAATATAAAAATGTAACTTAGACCCACATTACTCCACTAAACGAGGTAATATGGGTCTATAGAATACAACTCAAACTAGTGTTTCTTAGACATCTTTCAAAATTATGTATAATTTTTTTTGATGTAGTTTACTAAAAATATCACCTCGTCATAAATTTAAGATGTTTTGTTTTGCTATATATATTTTGTACTCAACGTCAGAAATAGGTAAAAAAGAGGTCAGATTACCCCTTTTTTTTACCAATTTCTGACGTTGAGTATAAAATATATGTAGCAAAATTACCCCACCCTACCCTATTTCAACTAATAGTTAAAATTTCAATAGGTTTATCAAAACTATTACAACTCTAATAATTACATACCAGTTTCACTCACATGCACTTGGAACCGAAAGAGTTATCAGCTAGAACGTCATTAAGTATTTAAGTCACAATAATCTAATAACTCATAATCAACACTCAAAAAACATATTTCTCAAAAAACGATCTACATGTACAATTCTTTAAGAATCTGTAAATGATATAAATATTACACTAGACATCTAACAACAGATGTTACATATTTTGACTTTAAAAATGCATTTGATTCTAAATCTTATTCTAAATTATAAGCCAAATTTGCTTTGTCTAACTATGGAAGTATTATAGATATACGATATACGATATACACTTAACGTAAAATTTATTTATCGTATATCTTATAATACTTCGATGGTCTTACATATAGAAAATTTATTAAATTAAATCAAGTCAAATATATTTTGAATAAATTAGTAACATCAACGATATTTAAAAAGTAATAAGTACTATTACTTGTGCGTGTGCGTGTGTGTGTGTGCGCGCGTTTATCAAGGTACTCCAAGAAGTTTATATGATTTTATTACAGAGCGACCCTCCTCGGCTGCTATAGAATATGAATTGGTACTAGGTGAAGACATTGAAAACAAGTTAGTCGAGTGGTTTCTAACATGCACCAGAATTGGATTCGCCCTTTCTGTAGTACAGCTATTAGATACTGCGTAAAAATATTTGAATTCAAACAATATAAAAACACAATTAACTAACAACAACCCTGCAAAATGTTGGTCTATGCATTTCTTCAGTTTTGTATCTCAAAAACGAGGTGAATGCTTAAACCGAGTTAGAGGAGAAGTAACTGGAAAAATCCATAAGAGATTGGTTTGCTGAAATTAAGAATCATTTTGGAAAAAACAGTAAATATTTAAATGATTCGATATGGATAAAAGTGGTTTTCAGTTGTCACCAAAATTTAATTTATTAACTGGTGAACGATGAAAAAAAAAAACATATGAAGAAAATGCTCGAAGTAATAAAAAAATCATCACCATTTTAATTGCAGTAAACTGCGGAACTTTTGCTCTATCATTAACAGTTTTTAAATATGTTCGTCTTCTAAATAGAATTATGAATTCTGCTCTATCCGGATTTTGGATGGGGTACTAGAAAAAAAGAAAAATGGTTAAATGACAGCAGAATGTTTTTTTAAGTATAATATAAATGTGTTACATCCATTTTTGATAAAAGAAGTGATTCCTTTACAAGTTATTATTTTTTAATGGTGATGCGTCACATTTTCTATCGAACTTGAAAAAAATGGAATAATTTTGGTTGCTTTGTTCTCAAATGCAACACATATTATGCAGCCGATCGATGTATTAGTTTTTGAGTCAATGAATGCTTAGTGGAAATCTTTTTACCAACAATGGCGCATTGACCATGAAGAACAAAAAATAGGTAATGAAAATGTACCAGAAGCATTAAATTAATTTAAGATTTGATGCTAATAGTGTTAACTACTTAAAAATTGTTCAAAGATTATCTGAGTCAACTGTTGCTTCAACTCTTTATTTAGAAGAGAACCATTCAAGTGTAACTTTATCAACTTCCACTCCCATAGTGTAACTTTATCAACTTCCACTCCCATAACCTTTATTAAAAAGTGTAAGGATCCAAGTACTTTAAAGCAGTTTAAAATAGCTGTAGAACATTTAGGTTGGAAAGATGATCTTAAATACCTCCAGATGTATCATTTTTATAAAAGAGCCTTATCTGAAACATATAAGACCATAAATTTACCTGATGAAATACAACAGGGTAATAAAAATCTATCAACTACGTGTAATTTTGAAAATGTGCAAGTTATAACCGAAATGGAAATACCTGATTGCAATCAGGTATTTAACATTAAAAAATTCCCCCTCCCCCGTTTATTAGATCTGGACTAAAATTCCCATCCCCCTCTTTTTAATACCACTCCCACCCCTCTTGTATTAAGGACTCGATAGTAAAAACGTTTAACTAAATGTTACTTGTGCATTCAACTTACATTTGAAACCGCATTATAAACCAGACACTAAAGCAGATTTTAAGATATACGATAAGTGTTAAAAATATATACGATAATTATGAAATACTAACGATAAGAATGGAAAACTGCGTTATAAAAGTTTTATTAATTAAAATTAAGTACATTATTGATTTAAAAAGTGATTATTGATTTCAAAGTGAGTATAATTTAAACTAACTCTTATAGTATTACAATGAAGGCTGCAAAAATTCGTTTCCAATGTATTTCTACTTTTTAAGTAATCTAACATAGGGGAGAGTAGGGTAATGGCAAATGCTGAACTTGGTCAAAACTCTGAACTTGGTCAAAACGGCATAATAGAAAAAGATAGTTGACAATTTCTTTTTGCCTGCTGAGAGGAGGTCACAAACTCAGTTTGAGACGTGCAATAGTGTAAAGAAGTTGCGCTCGTTGTTCCCAATAAATTGATGATAACTTTTTCTGTTAATTTTATGACATTTTTTGCTTGAGAAACCTTCTTGTCGCAGGTACTATGGATTTAAAACCACTTTTTTGTTGTTGTTCCATGTACCATAAACAATTTTTTACACGGTATATATTTTGAGTATGTCAATACAACCTCAGTAGATTAATCCTACTCCATTTGTTAGTGTACGCGAGGAAATAACAAACAATCTTAGTGAAGTAATTTTGAACGTCTAAAGTGTCATTAATAACACACGGCGGCCAGAACTCTAAGCAGACGTGGCGCAGTGGTTACACACTTGCCTCAGAAACGTAAGATCCGTGGTTCAAACCCCGCCTCTGGGCAAGTTTTGCGACATCGGTTGGGAAGGAGGCGTGAACTTCCTATTAAAGGCTCTTCCGCGGTGCTCTGCGATAAGATCATAAGGACTTCTTGGGACACCTAAAATCAACATAAAAAAAAAAAAAAAAAAAAAAAAAAAAAAAAAACCCTTAATGTTTCTTACTTTTATCACATTTAATTTTAACAGATAAATTGTTAGAATTTCATTTAATAGAGTGAAAACAATAGAACATTTGAGAAAGAAATATTCTACTATTATTACTAGTTCGCCAATTAGAAGTATTTTAGAGCAAAAGAAATGTAAGAAGAAAGAAGTAAAAAACACTAATTGTAAAAGTAAAAAGAGAAAGAAGAACTTTAATTAGAGACTTACTATGTACCATCATCTAAAGAAAAAAAGACAGCCAGAGGTGATATAGAACTTTTTTATTTTATTCGCAAAGAAAAAAAAAAGGATTGACCTACAGGAGACTGGAACTTGTGTCCTAAATGCTAGTTGCACATATGTGCCATAAATCTTGGTTGCACTAAAGTGCACAAATAATGAATACACGTCCCGGTGTTTAACTTTTGATTTTTGTTTCTTAATTTTAAAAGAGTGTTGTTGTATTTAGTTGCAATGAAAGGTTTCATGATCTGTCCATAGAAGACTGGATTATGTGTTACAATTGTAAGGACTGGTGGAGGTGAGCATATCCTGAGGTTTTGTCGGTGATTTCTGCGCTTAATTATTATAATTAACATTTTATTCGTTATTACACAACAGATTTGTGATTAACCCAAGTTGTTTTCAGAATTACCCAACCTACGTAGGGTCATTTTGAATACCAATGGTTTTGTATTTGCCCTAAACTTTTATTCCATAAGATATCTAAAAATTGCTTTTGAGAAATTTGGTACTTAATAGTTAGGCTAAATGATAAGCAAAAAATATCATCAATTTTGTATAACTGGTGTCTTTTATTCGCATTCCCGCTTTGGTGTTCGCCAATACCACACTCTCCCCTATTATAATAACTTTGGATAAGTTTGGATAAGTGTGGAAAAGACCTTATTTAAAAAAATGTAAGAAAAAGAAATAAAAAAATTAATTAACAAAACGGTAGTGTAACGTAAAAAAAAAAAAAAAAAAAAAAAAAAAAAAAAAAAAAAATTAAAACGAAGAAAATTGTATTACTTTTGAGCTTTGTTTTGTTTATTTACTTTTGATTATTTGTTTTCTGTCGCGTTTGTTCGTTGTTCTTTTGTGTTAATTCGTTGTTCTGTTGTATTTGTTCTATGCGTATTTATGTTGGGTTTGTTCTTTGTGCATTTGTGTAAATTAACGTTTTTTGTTTGTATAGAATCGGAAATAAGTATCAGCTTTTCTGATTTTTTATTTCCGTTTTTCATGATTTGTTTTTGTTTCTATTGAGGTTTGTTATTGTTGTCGTCGTTTTAGATTAAAAAAAAAAAAATACGAACCCACTTATTTCTTTACCTTTACTTTCTTTTTTGAGTATTTTTTGAAGGTTATTCTTAGAAGATTAATTGATTGATTTGGTTTTTTTTTCTGTCTGTTGAGTGTCTAATTTTAATATTGAGTGTTGTCTTTAAATAGCTTAAAAATCAATGTTGAGAATTAGTGAAATTGCCAGAACTCAGTGGGTTTGTTGATAAAAGCAGAACTGTGCAACATTTTGCAAGACACTTTAAAAATATTAGTTATGTCTAGAAAAACATTACAATGTGTTTAAAGATTTCTTTACGTAATACGCATAAAATTTATTTTATCTAAACTTGAATGTTGTTTTTTACATATTACTTTTATTTGTTTTTAAATGAAGGGTCGGGGGAAAAACAATGAAATTCTATTTTTTCTAAAAATGAGTTAAGGACACCATTTTGTCGCTTGTAAGATACAGTTTTCAAATACGACATGTTTAATAGGAAACAACGATAAGAGTCCACTTAAAAATACAATCAAAGATAAATATTTATGTTACAATCATGCCTTTTTATGAGACTGTAAACTTTGTTTCGCGTTTTAAAGAAAATTAGTAAATTGTGACTCTCATTGTTTTTCCCCCGACACTTCAAATGTAAGAATTTACAAAGAGCTCGTCTTGAAAATATATAACCAGTAAAAATCAATTCACTTTTTTTGCTTTATAAATAATTATTTGCACTTAAAGAAGTATGTTATTATTTTCACTTTTTAAATTTTAAATTTTATTTTAAACATATCAAATCGATTAAGAGAACTTATAAAAAAGTCCAGTTGCTTTTTAATAAATTTTTTTATTAATTTGTAATTTTTGCTAACCTATTTACACCTAATATATTTTTGTTACATTTAGATTAAAAATGTTTTTGTACTTTAACCTTATTTAGTTATTGGGCATGCGACATAAAATTTTAAATCAATAGATGTAGTATATAATTATAAGAGCTTCAATGCAGTATTTAAGGATAAAAATTATCAAAATTAGGTATTTCTACAAAAAGTTGTTGCATTTAAGTACGTAACTTTTTAAATTATGATTTTGTTAAAAAAACTGTGACCTGATTTTGAAAAAGTATGAAATTTAAAAGTTTTTCCTAACTTAGAATGTCATAACTTTTTCAATTCTTATCAAAGTTTTTTTGTTTTTGTTTGTTCGTTTGTTTATTTTGCCGTTTAATAACTTTTACAATTTAAAAGTATATATATAAAAACTCTGGCGGGGCAAGTAGATGACAATATTTTGTCTTATCGGCGAGCCCCAAAGTTCTACAATGTGATATCACTTCAACCTGCATAACTTCTTAAAAATGGCGCCAACCTGCATAACTTCTTAAAAATGGCGCCAACCTGCATAACTTCTTAAAAATGACGCCAACCTGCATAACTTCTTAAAAATGGCGCCAATCTGCATAACTTCTTAAAAATGGCGCCAACCTGCACAACTTTTTAAAAATGGCGCTTTACAGTAGTCTTATAATAAAAAATTTTTTATAAAGGTGAATAAAAAAAATCCGCACAACTATCAAAAAATTAAAATCCAGTAACCAATTACTAAAATAAAACGCATAGAGCTAAAAGTTATCAAGTCACACTATAAATATTTTGAGAAAATTTACTTCGATCAGATATTAACTTTTTAAAATAAGCATTTAAAGGCCGTTTTCCACAAGACGAAATATTCGCGCGAAGCGAATTTTTTCGTCGATAAGCATGCGCAGATAAAACATTTCTGACCATAATTGGCAATAATTGCCAGAAATGTTTTATCTGCGCATGCTTATCGACGAAAAAAATTCGCTTCGCGCAAATATTTCGTCTTGTGGAAAACGGCCTTAAAATGATTGAGTAAAATTAGTTTCCTCGAGAGATTTGTTTATCTTGCAATCAATCCAGTCAAACGTAAAGGAGGTATATGAGTTAGTAAAACTAAAAATTTAAAATCTAAATAAATAAATAAATGACATACAATCAATTGCTTTGCATATATGTTTTTTGTAGTCATTGGCTATCCCCCCTTCTCCCATAACTAATCTAGAGCAGTTACTTGACATTAATATTTAGAATTCTATTTATCTGAAAACCTTGTTGTAATGTCTGAAGCATGAGTAAAATAACTGTTATAGTAAATTCCACATCTCTGGTATAATGCATAGTTCAGAAGTCATTTGTTCCACAGTACTGCAATGGTAAAATTGTACCAATATTGCACTAATTTATTACTTAATTTAGAAAGCATGCTGTTTAATATTTGGGCAAGTGAATAAGGGATCTGGTCGAGCTTTTTTCTTATAAAATTTAGTAGGTAGTAAGAAATATTTTAAAGGTAAAAGAAAAAGTAGCAAAAATAGCTGTTGTTTAAAATTGTGCTAAAGTCTATGTATAGTTGTTGCAGCTGTAAGTCAACTCCTTTGCGTTGAAAAAAACTTTTAAATAACTAGTTTGTAGGCTTTGAAAGCTGTAATCGAAGTAAACTACACTCTTAAAAGTTAATTGGCAAGTTATTAAGTTTTTGGCAACTGTTTGAACTACCTAGAAGAATACCACAACAAAAATCACGATTATGATGAAACAATTGTTTTTTTTTTGAATACCTCGATGATAGTTATATATATCAAAGTTTTAGACTCTAATAAATGCCCAAACCTTATTTTTTGCTTCCTTTTAATTAAAAATTTGTTACGTCCTTAAAGAACGCTTTTTCGGCAAGAAACTCGTTATGTCTCTATAGGATTTTGTTTTGTTTTGTGTTTTAGTATTTTAGTAGTTGTAGTATTATGCCGGAATCCATAAATCCAGCAAAAATGCTACCAATTTTAGTCTCTACTTTAATTAATTTAAGTAGTTGTCGCTTCAAAAAAACACAACATAAAGAAATAACTATAAACGAACTCTGTAAATAACGCAAGTTTTATATATGAGCCGTTTATTTTGAAAGAAATTAAATCTTTTTTTAAAAAAGTGATTTAACTTCTTTCCAAAATATTTCAATAATTTTCAACACAGTTGGTTTAAATTATTTTACAAATGAAAAGATACCGTTACCAGTGACGGATCCAGGAATTTTCAGTGTGGGTGTGTGAGGGGCAGGTGGATGTTCAAATTTTTTTTTGTATTTTGAATCACATTTGTGTCTCCAAAAAAAAATTGGTCCTCCGTTTCTAAAATTTTTTAGGACTTTCAAATACTGGTAGGGAATGGGGAGGGGGAAGCACCCCTATACCCCTTTCCTCCTGGATCCGTCACTGACCATTACATTGTAATCATTGTTATTAATAACTTAATTTTTTTGAAACGGTGACTTATGCCACTTTCAAAATAAACGGCTCATATTTTGGACGTATTGTTATTTTTGGTGCGTCCTTAAAAACCAAATTTCAACGTTAAAATTTAAGATTAAGATATTTTTTTTCTTTCAATATAAAGAAGGCAATAGTCTTTTATTATCTGAAAAAAATCATTATTTATCAATTTTGTACTAATAAAAATAATCTTTTATTGTTTTTGAACTAATAAAAATCTTTTATTATCGTTTTTGAACTGATATTCATTGAAAGTATTATTGTAATGAATTATGTAAATCTTGCTAAACTTAGAAATAAGCGACCTCGATGGACTGCAGTAAGTTTTTTTTTCTAGTATTTGCATTAATACTAGTATTTTTTAATCTTAAAGGTTAAGCTAAAATTTTGAAGTTTAGCTTAACGGCCTAGGCAGCCGCTGCGGGGCCAGGGCGTGTGGAGAGGCGAGCCAGCTAGAAATCAATTTTTTTTTTAACTAGATAAAAAAAATACTTCAAATGAATTATGTAAATTAAAAAAAATAGTCACAATTTACTCATCACAATTTATTTCTAAATCTGAGTCTTGCAAGAAAAAGTCCGGAAGCAAAAGAAAGAAAGACAATGCGTTTAAACTTAAATTTTTAAGTTTAAACGCATTGTTCATTTCTTTTAAGGTTACTTTAAAGTAACCTTAAAAGAAATGAACAATGACAAAACGATATAGCCAAACAAGATAGAAGAAGCCACTTGACATATCATGAAAATGGATTATTTGGAGACAACAGTCATGATAGTCATCATGAGCAAAAATATGGAAAGTCGCAATAAAGTGAACAAAATGCATAGAGTAGTTAAAATCAGAATAAAAGTGGTAAATGAACTCTGTAATTCTTTGTCTATTTTTGTTCAAGGAATCAGATTAGGTTTTACAAAATTTCAAAAAAAAAGCTATGACATTGCTAGGCACCAATAAGTATTCCGTTGATCAGAAACGAAAAAAAGCACACAAACTTAAACATAAGAGATTGATGTTTATTGAGGCATAAGGCTTTACTGAATGAGGAGAAATAATTGCTGAAGTTAATATTATCATTGAACTAAGATGATATTAACCTAAAACTTTTAGCTTAGCTTGATAAGCAAAGGCAAGATTATGCTCTATTTTTTCCTTGTTTTAAATTTCTAGTCCATCTTTCAGGTATGGATTCTGTTTCAATTATATTGCACGCCCTAGAGCTTTAAAGTTTATTCAAACAATGCAGATATTTTCCAAATAAACGTCTGCATTTCAAAGCTTTGTTTATACTTCAATTGTTTTTCTGAGGATTTCAATTGTTTTTCTGAGGATTTCAATTGTTTTTCTGAGGATTTCAATTGTTTTTCTGAGGATTTCAATTGTTTTTCTGAGGATGTTTCTTTTTTTTTGCTGTTAAAAATTGTACAATAAATAGAAAACAAAGATCTGGCTTAATGTTTATATTTTTGACCTTGTTATTATTACTACATTTATTATTGGTTTTTGGTCTTATGCAGTAATTTATTATGTAAAGCATATTAAAAAAATCTTTTTTACGAACGGATTTTAGTGTGTAAGTGGAGAAAGGGAAAAGGGGAGACTGAAGGTGTCACAACTGTTATTTCGCTGGAGAACCATGATAACCAAAAGACGGGCCTGATATTAAAGCGTGATTTACAAACTTTAAACATGACTAAAGAAGAGAAAATGCGACATTAGCAGAGTTGACAAATGCTACATTAAACCAAAAACAAGTAAAACAATAATATGACATACCAAAATCCACTTTTAATGACCGTGTAAATGGAAAGCATCATGGTACGGTTGGTAAAATAACAGTGGTACGGTTGGTAAAATATAGTACGGTTGGTAAAACATGATACGGTTGGTAAAATATGGTACGGTTGGTAAAACATGGTCGGTTGGTAATACAACAGTACGGTTGGTAAAACAACAATGGCTGAAGAGGTTATTCAAGTTGCATATTTTGTTTATCATCAAACCACACAAATTATATAACCCATGACTCGTGAATATGGCAAAACTCATCAAAAATACCCTTTACTAATGGATGACTTCCAAATAAGGTAAAAGTACTTTTTAATTTTTATGAACTAACTGATAAAAATGAACAAATACCACAAAACTGTTTACCACATTTTGAAGTTTTTACATATTTTAGCGATCGGCGAGCTGAATAAATATTTAACAACTTCTTTTTAAAGTTCTATATTTTATTTTCAAATTATTTACAAAAAAATTCAAAATAGCATGCACCGGATGTTAATTCCGAGCGAGTTTGAAAAAAGTAAAAGGTGTAAAATGAAAGCCTTTTTTTATACTCACATTTAGTTATAGGATATTTTTTTTATAATATAAAATAATTAATTCAACTTTGAATTTTTGCATTACAGATATTTGCATGTATTTGCATTCAAAATCATATAAATTCAAATTAAAGTTATATCCAATTAAATATAATTGATATAATAAGTCCGAATAACATACAATGCATGCTATTTCAAATTTTTTAAGGGTGTTTTAATAAAACTTATAAAAAAAAATTGTTAAATATTTATTTAGCTCGTCGATCTCTGTAAGAATATGTAAAAATGTTTTTAAAATTCCATATTTTAAAGTTTAAACAATAGCGTGAGTTATGCGTATTTCGGACATTTTTTCTTATGAATTATAATTACGACGTTTAATGTTTAAACGCTATCTTAATTCGAAGAAAAAAACGTCTGAATAATACTTAACTCACGTTATTGTTTATCAATTTTTCTATACTTTTACTATTTAATTGCAATGATTTGATTGCTGATGACATTTTAAAACAAAATCACTTTTAAAATAGAATGTTATTGATTAAGTTTAAACTAAGAAAACTACGCGATGTTTCAACGAAAATTATGTTACGAGAAAGACGGTTCTCAGAAAAATGATGAATCTTTACTTCGTTATAGCTACAGGGCAACACAGGGATCCAGTATTTTTTGGTGTTTGCTAACTTCCTCACATTAAGTGGGGTTACAAAATTCGTAACCAATTACAATTTGAGGGAGTTAAAAATTTTATGTGGTCATAATTTTTAAACGCATAAGGATTTTTTTAAAGCTTCTTCTTTGAACGCCTAAAGATTATTCTTTGAAATTTAAAAACTGATTGATGAATTTAGTTGAGAAGAGTAAAAAATCTCAGAACCTTCTAAATCACCAAAAAAAGCTGGATCCTGAGCTATATAATACCTCTTTGCTTCAATATAAGCTTGAAGTAGTTAGTACGACAAAAATATTGATATCAATCAAATAGGAAAATAAATAAATTGAGTATTAAAATTAAAAAAATTTAAACTGTTTAATCGGTGTAGATGCAAGAAGATTTAACTTTAATTCAGTATATTTCTAAACAAACACCAATTTGTTACAAAAACTCTTGATTGGCTGCACCATTATTAATAACAAATAAATGAGTATCAATAACAATGAAATGACTTATTCAATAACTACAAAGTATTACCAAATTCTCGACACAGGTTTTCGTCGTTAAATGAAATTACAAATTGTCATATTTTCTAGCTGACTATCTAAATCAAATTATGAAACAGTGATAGAATACAATATCGATGTCTTTTAGATTTTAGATTACTAGAAAAGTTGTGCTTAATGATTTTAACAACTATTTTTTTAAACATTCTTTTTATAGTTAAAAGGTAATTTACGTCAACCCTCTTTTTGTTGTCAATAAAAAAATTTCCATTTTGGACAAGTTTTGCTAGGTATTATTCAGTTCGACCATCAGTTTTTGAAAAACAGTTTGCATTTTAAAAAACGACTTCTAACCATTTTTAATAAAGATTTTTTTAAATGTAAAGGGCTCCTAGATTAGCATATTTAAATTAGACGAACCGGTTTTGTTGGCCTGGCCTTGCAAAGACTGAAGTTACCTCCTCCACCATAAATAGAAAAAGCACATGACATTAAATATAAAGATGTGAACAATTTCCCGCTGCTTTGGCTATATGTAATGCGCAATAGCCAGCGCCAGTTGATAAAAAGGCGCAAAGATCGCCTAGCACCGGGGCATTATTTCTTAACAAGTTTTCAGGGGTTTCCCCTTTTTTAATTGCTCAATAAAAATAAAAGCAATTTTTATTCTTTCATTAAAAAATCATTTCAAAATACACAAAACATATTTTATAGATTTATTTTTTCATCAATTTTTTAATATATGTCATTGGTTCTCATTAAAAAAAAAAAATTTTAAAAAATATATATCTGGCCATTACAGTGTTTATATACAGAGTCTCAAAATTTTGGTGGAACTTAGGCTCCTTGTTGCAACAAGCAACAAAGAGCCTAAGTTCCACCAAAACTTTGAGACTCTGTATATAAACACTGTAATGGCCAGATATATATTTTTTAAAATTTTTTTAAAGATGCATAAAAAATGGTTTTAGATTTTTAATCATTTAAATTTTGTTAAGTATATTTTAAATTGCACCTTAATGTTGCTGTGGAAAGTTATAGAACATTACGTCTATGACAATAGTCATAGACATAATATTAAACAGTCAATGACAACTTAGCGATTTTCTTTTAATAGCTTTTTTTTAGTAATTATTTTTGTTATGTTTAAGCTGTTTTTTAATGTAAATTTTTGTAGATTGTTTTATTGTGCTAAATTTATGATTTGAAAGATGCTTATGGAAGAGAAGAGTTATTATTTGTATTTGTGTATGCACAAAGTTTTTATTTATGTAAAAAAAGTTTAATTTGTTAAAGAGAAATTAGTTTGTTTACTAAAATAAAAGTTTTTTAATTTCTCGTTGTGTTGAAAGCAAGAAAACTACATCATCTAGTACTTTTAGTTTTAATGTCTGACTTTTACAAAATGCCGTTTTCACTTAAAAATTTTTACTTAAAATGAGTCAAACGTGGTTTGTTCATTTAAATATCTTCCCAAAAATAAAAAAACATTATATCATTTGTGGAAGATAATTATTTCATTCACCCAAATAATAACGTAGTGTAACGTTATTATTTCATTCACACCAAATAATAACGTTACACTAAATCACGGGAAATTTGGGACAAATTTTTCTTTTATCTTTAGTGTCTTGAATAAAATAGAACAACAATATTACTTAGGTGAGGTTGAACAGTTTACCAAGGATATTCAGTTAAAGCACAAGTTGCTAGAGAACATTGGAATGGCGCAGGAGATGCCAAAGTTTTGATAAAGAGGTTTTAGTATGGCTGGACTATGTCTGGTAGGAAGAAATAGAAGTTCTTTATCGAAAAACGATTGTTGGAATAGCTGGAGGAAAAAATGGAAGTTAATGAAGATGGTAAATCAAATGTAATAAAATTGTAGTTTATTTTTTAAAGTAAGTGATATATATATACAAGTTTTGTAACAGCAGCGTAAGCTTCAAGAGACCCATCTCCAACATATTAATTAAATTATAGACTAATTTTTTTAACAATTTATTTAAAGTAATGCTTGTGAATGTGAGGGAGGAAAAAAAAAGTCTACATCCTGAGCAAAAGGAGTAGGGCAGTGAATGCAGGAAAAAATCTGGGTTAGGTACTCATTACCAGCTACTGCAAATTAGTCTCCAACATTTGATGATGTAATAACTAAACAAAAGTGCACTTTAGGTAAGTATATAAACTGGGCTTAATTTGTATATGTTAAAACAATAGTCATCTTAGTTCATTACCTGCCTTGTTCCCTTAAAGATCTGAAACAAGGAGACAGAAACAATTTTCTGAACAAAATCAAATCCCTACTTAACACTCTATTGCAGATCAATCCATACATAAAGGAGAAAAAAGATGTTGTGGTGGAGGAGAGTATTTTTTTCATGGAGTTTCAGGCTGTCCCTGCAAGATTGGAGGATCTATGATCTACCACAATGTAGATGAGACTATGTTTAATAGATTAGTTGCCATCATTCCAAGAGAAGTGTCTGAAGCAAATACTAGTTGAAGCTTCTGCAGTCTGACCAGTTTATAAAGTAAATTCTGGATGGAAAGGGGAGGAGATAAGAACTACATCACTTCAAAAGCATTGAGACCTTTTTATCGATGTTGATATTCTAAATTCAGAAAGATTTTTAGGTTGTACAAAACGTCACCAGAGATTTAAGGTGTTGATAATGAGCTGATAAAGTAGTTTTATATTACCCACTGTATCCTTTTAAGCAATGAAAAGATAAATCCGAACAAGCTTCATTTGTATAACCTGGAGACTGCACAACTGTGCAGCAGTCTACAAAACTAATTTTATATGCCCCAAGCATATAAAACTAGATTTTGGAACACAGTCAATAGTTATCAGTATAAAGATCACCCCAGTTGGCTTACTGTCAGAGGAGCCATAGGAGTCCTCCAAAGAAGAGTTTAAGTACAACAGGGAGCACTACAAAATGAAACTTTCTAAGCTCAAGACCAGCATCGCACCCCTTCTTTATCTATTAGACCGGCGCAGATGTTAATAATACATTGTTTCCAGTTTAGGATGTTGAATGCTGGATCTTCTTGACTCGGTGCATAGGTTTTGCTTGTGTCTTTGTTTTTATGACTAGGCAACTCATTCTATTGTCTCCTAATGAGGGTACAGCTCTAAAACTCAGTTTTATGGTTCTGAGGCCGGCTAGTAGTCAGGCTTCCCGAAATCTGTGGTAGCTCTCAGAGAGGCTGGTTCCATTAACAGCTGAAAAATATCAAAGTATTAACAGTGCCATGTTGTGCATGGATGGTGTTCCTGTTTGTACTTTTGGTGTGCATTGCTAAGGCCACATTGGAGCCCTTTGTTACGGATTTATTAATAGTAATGAGGCAATTGCTTGGGCTAATTAACAGTGGTCTGAGTACTATCTATGTTTCGAGTTAAGTTCTTTAACAAATTTAAAAATAAATAAAATAACAAAAACTATAAAACACAAAAAACCACTGTCATCACCATGCTTGCTAAACCTATCATTCACTAATATTCGTGGTCTTCGAAGTAATTTTTTTTCTGTTGAGTCTTATCTCTTGCAAAATTCACCAGACCTACTTGCTCTTTGTAAGACAAATTTGAGTTCAGCTGCCTCATCTTGTGATCTTAGTTTTGATGGTTATCCTTATTTAATTTGTAAAGACTCAAAATTCAAATGCTTGGCTAGGGCATTTACATTCGTAAGAATTCACCCATTTGTCGGGAAACTAGGTTGGAATCCACAGACTACTTTTTTATGTGCTTTCGTTTAGCATCACTTCACACTATCACCTTTCTCTTTGTTCTATATCGCTCTCCTTCATCTTAAGGCTGGCATGGAATCCTTTATTCCTTTTCGACAATTCCAGGTCAAGCCTCACTCTTCTCCATGGTTTTCCTCACATTGCGCTGCTGCAGTTGCTAATCGAAACCATTACTTCCATATCTATCCGCAAAACAATTCTCCAGAAAATAGACGTCTGTTTATTACTGCTAGGAGGCATTGTAAAAAGGTTTTGACTAACACCAAAGCCCGCTATTCTCAGATCATGAAATCTCGTATTTCATCACAAAAATTAGGCTCTCGTGACTTCTAGAGAATCTTTAATAGTATCAATAATAAGGGCAAGTCTGTAATTCCACATCTTTTGTATGGTTCAGACTTTGTCACCTCACATAAAGACAAAGCTGAATTGTTTGCTAAGAACTTTTTATCAAGATCATCTCTGGATTCCACTAGTTGTGTCCAACCTGATATAGCCGTCAAACAGGTTTATTCGTTGCTAGACATCTGTATTACTCCAGTTTCTGTATCTAAAGTGATTTCCTGCTTAGACTCTTCTACAACTTATGGCCCGGACAACATACTTGTTATAGTCTTGCAGAAGTGTTCTCCGGAGCTGTCGTCTTTCCTTTCAAAACTATTCAACAAGTGCTTATCAGAGTCTTGTTTTCCAGCCAGCTGGAAAGCAGCATCTGTTATAACGGTAATGTACTTGATGAGTCATCTACCCTTCATCTTCTAGGATTAAGTCTTACTTCTGATCTTTCTTGGAAACCATATATTAAATTCGTTGCAAAATTAGCATCTGCTAAAGTTGCATCTCTTTATCGAGCTCAACACTTTCTTACTCTGGATTCTATTCTCTATCTCTATAAATCTCAAATCCGACCTTGTATGGGGGGCGGATCTTATAATAATGCCCTTTCTCTTTTAGAAAAAGTGCAAAAACGCATAGTAAACATAGTTGGACCTGCTCTTACTGCCTACCTTTAACCATTATCCCATCGCCGTAATGTTGCTTCTCTTTCTCTTTTCTACAAATACTCTAATGGGTACTGCTCTAAAGAGCAAGCGTCTCTTGTGCCATCTTCTAAATTTCACTCTCGTGTTACTCGTCATTTAATTAAGTCTCATCTTTTTTCTATTACTGTTCCTAAGTGCTCCAAAAACTCTTATTTGTCTAGTTTTTTTCCTCGAACATCAGTTCTTTGGAATTTGCTTTCTTTATCTGGCTTTCCTGATTCGTATAATTTGCAATTTTTTAAGTTGTCTGTTAATCGTTATCTTGCTCTACAATCTTTTTCTTTTCTCTTCCAGTAACTTCCAACACTAATTAGTGATTGCTTGCAGTAACTTCCAACACTAATTAGTGATTGCTTGCAGTAACTTCCAACACTAATTAGTAGTTGCTTTTTCCTCTAACATCAGTTCTTTGGAATTCGCTTCCTTCATCTGGCTTTCCTGATTCGTATAATTTGGAATCTTTTAAGTCGTCTGTTAATCGTTATCTTGCTCTACAATCTTCATCTTTTCTCTTCCAGTAACTTCCAACACTAATTAGTGGTTGCTTGCAGCCTTGTTGGAAGCAAAGATGTTAAAAAAAAAAAAAAAAAAGTATTACAAAAACCATAACAACAATAGTTTTAATAATTCCAAAACTATTAAAATTAATAATAAAAATTATAAGAACACAATTAAAAGTTAATCAGTGTATAGAATAAAATATTACCGTTAACATATTCAAACTCGTATTATAAAACATTCGAAAAAAAAAAGGCAGTATCTGATCGTAATATTAGTTGAGATAAAACAAAAAACAAAAAATTAAAAAAACAGCATCAATAACAAACAATCAAAATAACATCTAAGACAACATCAAAATATTAACATCTAAGTAAAATCTTTAGTATGTCAACAGCGTCTGTAGATTTTGCAAATGAGAGCAACTCTATATTTTATTTAATATATGTATTTTACTATTCTAGAAACAATAATATACTGAATAATGGTTTAATTTTATAAAGTAAAGAAAATATCTTACTACTCTGAATTTTAAAAAAAATAATAGCTAAACGCTGTGTTTGTTTTGATTTGACCATCGGAGATATGTATGAGAAGTTTTATTTATTAATTAGCAGTTTAAAGAAGAAACTAGTGTTTAATAAATAACTTTCAAGCTATTTTTTAAACATTGAAATTAAAAAAAGTAGTTGTTGGATTCTTTAGAGTTTTCTTTTTTCCTTTGCATTATTCGTCACCCTAAAGGGCATTTTGTTAGACACGATTGCTTCATTCATAATGTCCCATACTTTTCTTAAACCTCTATTTGATTTTCTTAAACCTCGATTTGATTTTTGTATTAAGCAGCAATATAACCTTTTAAATTTTAAAAATTTTTTTTGCGTTGCTCCTATTTTTGTATTATTACTTTTATTATTTTATTTTTTTACTGTTGTAAAAATGATAAATAAAGAATAAATTTTGCTGTTGTAGTTGCTTTTGTTTTTGTTGTTTTTGTTTTTGTTGTTTTTTGTTTTTGTTTTTTTTGTTGTTGTTGCTGTTTTTGTTTTTGTTTTTGTTTTTGTTTTTGTTTTTGTTGTTGTTGTTGTTGTTGTTGTTGTTGTTGTTGTTATTGTTGTTGTTTTTGTTGATATTGTTGTTGTTATTTTTGTTATTGGAAAGATAAGTTAGGTTTACTTCTATTTTTTTAGATACGTAAAGTATTATTTATTTTTCTTATGATCCATAAATAATTTATAAATTTTACTTTTATTTCTTTTTCTGAAATTAAAAGTCTCAAATTATATTGTATTATTTAAACTTTTAGTTGATTTCCTTTTCATTCTTTCTTGATAAAAGATCAAGAAAGAATTTTCTTGATCTTTTATCAAGAAAGAATGAAAAGTTTTAAATTACCTTTTAAAATTACATTTTTTGATCTTTCTTGATAAAAGATCAAAAAATTTGTTTTACTAGGTTTGTGAAATAATGATAAATTAAGTTTACTTTACATTCAAGGAAAGTTGTTTTCTTAAAAGCCAATTGTTTATTTTATGAAATTCTATGTTAAATGTTCTTTAAAAAAGACTTTATTATATATGTGAGAATAATATAAATTAGAATTATCTGCAAATAAAATGGAAATATTTTTTATGTTAATTAAAAGTCATTTATATAAAGTAAAAAAAACAATAATCTTATAAAAGAATCTTGGAGTACTCTATGTATTATTATGTTTTTTAAGACTTTGGATTCTTTAAGTATAAATGTCTCTTGTTTTTCAAATGGAAAGTTTGGCTTTCAAACAGTAGCAAAATAATAACATTTTAATTATAAATATAAACACACTAAAAAAAACCTCCCTCGGTTTTATGAACAGAAACCAAGATTTAGAATATTTGACTTAAAAAAAAAAAATTCTTTTCTTTTTCAATAAGCCAATACTAAGATTGAACTTCCTATTTCAAAAATATATGTTTAATTGAAGCAGTTTTACTTCAATTGAGATGTTTTAAATTGCTGCTATAGAAACAGCATTATTCTGTAAATATAGAATGCTTTATATAAAATAATGCAAGAAAGATTGTTATAGAGGGTAAAGATTTTACGTAGGATGTATTTAATAAATTTCGGAAACCAGATAACATACCTTCAATGTCGATCATTAAATACAGCTAACAATTGATGATTCAAAAAACTGAAACGAAGTATATTATTAAAAAATTGAAAGTATATCATTAAATGGATTAGTCGGGAAAAACTTATTATTACTTGTAAAATATTAAAATTTTTTATTATGTAAAAAGTTTTGAATTTATATGATGTAAAAACTTTATACATCTGTATAAACAAAAAACAAATTTTTAAAATAAATGATATCAAAAATGAACTTGAGTGTGTATCTTGAGTGACGATAACTCGGTAGATAAATTTTAGTGTTAATAAAAAAAAGTTTCAGTATTTAAAATAACTTTTTTCTCGGGTTTTAAATAACATTGAATGTGACGAGCTCATTATCTCTACGCTGCTCTACAAAAGTACAACTTAAATTATTTTAAAAAAATTAAAAGTAATAAAAATTAAATCAAAACAAACAATTCTTAATAAATCACTTGAAACAATTCAAATATAATTCATTATAAATTAAAAATATTTTCATACTTGCGGCATACATTTTCATAAAATGCGGTAGTGGTGTAGTGGTAGAGCGATCGCTTCATACGCTTCATCCCCGCCATTTTTGTTGGTAGCACCACGCTCAACTTGTTTCTCTGCGCAACGGCCTTGTTTGTTAAGGTTCGTGTTTTTAAGAGTGATAGAGCTAAGAGAGAGTTATAACCATAATTAAGTAGTTCCTCCTTGTCTGCAGAGGCCTTCTCGGACTTGGGGAGGCGGAAGAAAAAAAAAATTGTAACATGTACGCTTCAAACTCCACACAAACAAAGAAAAATTCTTTTATCTTAAATAGTACTGTAAAGACTTCTTTATTAAAAAAGTGTTCAAAAGACAAAAGTTTAGAGGAATGTATTTTACTACCAACAAATGTTAAAACATGTTTACTAATACCTTAATAAATGATAATATATCAGTGACGGATCCAGGATGAGGGAGGTGCATCCCCCACCCCCCACCAGAATCTGAAATTCTTAAAATATCTTAAAAATAGGGAACCTTTTGTTTTTTAGGAGACGCAAAATTAATACAAAATTATTTCGACACTCCAACCCCCGCCTACATATATATATATATATATATATATATATATATATATATATATATATATATATATATATATATATATATATATATATATATATATATATATATATATATATATATATATATATATATATATATATATATATATATATATATATATATATATATATATATATATATATATATATATATATATATATATATATATATATATATATATATATGTATATATATATATATATATATATATATATATATATATATATATATATACATACATATATATATATATATATATATATATATATATATATATATATATATATATATATATATATATATATATATATATATATATATATATACATACATATATATATATATATATATATATATATATATATATATATATATATATATATATATATATATATATATTTATGTTTTATTTATTTATGTATTTGTTTATTTAAATTAAACTTTACAATGTTTTGTAAAAACATAGTAAACAAATAAATATAACAAAGACAGGGTCTTATTTAATTTTTTGTTTTTATATTATTATTATTATTAAAGTCATTTTTTTAATTTTATAATTTTCAAAGATCTATTTAAATGGAATGTTGATTTCTAAAAATTGTAAGTGCTTGTAAGTAATATTTAATATTTTCATTTTAACAATTAATAAACTCTAGAATGGCAAAAGTATAATCTTCATATTGAGTTTTTAACCATTATTAACTGTAAAATATGTTGATTGTAAAAGACTGCAAATAAGGTTTTTTCACAGTTCAATTTTTCGATAGGCTCACATTTTATAAGATAAGCTTTTATAAGATTATCGATAAGCTCACATTTTATACAAATTCAAAAGAATTTTATCAGGTTTTGCAGTTACATGTAGTAATAATTTTGCTGTTTTTCCTTTTGGTTAGGAATGAGACTTATAAAATACACAGATGAAAATAATCATAGATGGAAATTCACAACAAAATATTCATGATTTATAATTTTAGATAGTTTTATGATTTTCACAAATAAATATACTTGAAGTATCTGCAGCATAATCTCTCAAAATGACAAGAATTTATGATTTAATGTAATGATATAATGATTTAACTTTCTACATTAAATTAGTAAAAACAGCATTTTATTATTGCTGTTTTTAAACTCTTGTTATTGCTGAAAACTTTTGTTGTTTTAATACGTTTTTGACGTTTCGATATGGTTTTGATCCTAGTGCGCTAAACACGTGTTTAAGATGTCTAAAACACGTAGTAAAACGTCATAATATGTATTTTATACGTCTAAAACACTCACGGGGATTTCTATATAAGTGTGTGACGTTTTGATTGCTTTTATAACAAATAATAAAAGTTCTTTTTTTATTTTTCTTATGCTGCAGCTATTTTTCAAAACGCCTTATAATGCGTTAATAAGAATTGCAATTAAACAAAAAAACTATTTTTTTGTTTAATTGCGTTTTTTTAAAACTAATAACTTTTATGAAGTTTTTCAGTCTTTCGAAAATATTTATTCAATAACGTTTGTATTTACTATAAAACCTTTGATATCTTTTTGTAAATAATTTTTTACCTTAATTACATTTGTAATTTTGTAATTTGTAATTTTGGATCTTTTTATCGGCAGAAAGAAAATAAAAAAATATTATCTGGAACAATCAAGACGTTTTATGTTTAAATCCAAACTACACGTGGTCATAGTTAAAGATAGAAGCAATGGTAAAGGTTGAAACAGGAAGTAGAGTCTAAAACATTGGTATTTATGCTTATCAACGAAGTATGAAAGGAACAACTGCTTTACCTTAATCAGGATATTTGTGGTATTTACCTAGAGGACAAAGGAGCTAAAAAAGACCTTTTTTGAACGTTCATTAGACGTCCAAAACGTTCAATAGACGTTTAAAAGACGTCTTTTTTAAGTCCCATGCCCACTGGGTAGTTTTTGATAATTTAAATAATTGTTAAAAATCTTTCCTATCAAATTTTTTCTTTAAATCTCTTGGAATCTCTAATCAAGAAGACATTTCCTAAATGATGTAGAGGTTGCCGATTCTGTAATTTTGTCAAAGCAAATGAATGTGTAAAGCATTGTCTATTACTTCAAACTTTTAATTTATATTCTTTTTTTCTTATTTATGTGCAAAGTCTTTTTTACGGGTGAGCGTTAGGTATATGGGTGTATTTTAATTTTTTATTTTAAAATAATTATGTTATTTATAGTTAATGTTTTCAAGTCACGCTTAAGCCAAGCAATTAAACTAAGTATTAAAAAAGAATCTTTAAAAATGAACTCCCATTAAACAAATTAACCTAAAAGATTATCTTCTCCGAAAATAACTTTTCCATAAACGAAAACTAGCCTTAAAATCTTTGAAAATATTCTAAACTTTAAATTCACTTCAATTTTTATCAACAGATTTCAATTTTTATTAAAGTATCTTTAAGTAAATTGATTTGTTAAAATGTTGTTATTTTTGCGCTTTATTAACAGCATCTAGAAATTAGTTTAAATATATATATATATATATATATATATATATATATATATATATATATATATATATATATATATATATATATATATATATATATATATATATATATATATATATATATATATATATATATATATATATATATATATGCTCTTTGGAAAACATTTTTTTGAATGATTATTTAAAAAAAAGTCTATTGCATATAATTAAATATTTAAAAAATAACAAAAAATGTACTTAAAATATTGTTCTTAAAAGATTAAATTCTGTCGTTGATAAAAAAAAAAAAAGTTAACTTAAATAAAACAAATAATAACTAAAAAGCACAAAGTTAACGTGAAGCCGTAGTTGAAAAAAATTAGTATTTTCAAAATTTAAACTTTTTGACGCGTAAATTAAAAAAAAATCTTTGTTATTTTAACTAATAACGCGTCTGTTTACGTCTAAAGGTTTGTAGATAAAAAAATTTTTTATACGGATACGAGCCGGAACTGACTTTAAATATTAAAAACCTCAAAGTAATCTTATTATATTAAAACTGATAAGGTATTGAGCGTCATTATAGAGTTTTTTAAAATACAATTTTGATACTTTTTTTTGTCTTGAATTGATACTCTTTTTTATGTCAAATAAAAGTTTTAGGTTTCCTAATGTAAAAATTTTGTTGCATTAAAACTTTAGCATCAAATTTTAAAAATTAAATTTTTCAAATTAGTATGAAAAAGCAATAAAGTTTTTTTTAAAAAAAAAAAAAAAAAAAAAATTTAATGGCGGCGTTAAAAGGCGCAATACGATAAAAGAAAAACCCGTGGCAAGTTATGGCTATGGACAATGGTTTTTAGATTAATAACTGATATAATGCATTAAAAAAAAAAGTTATTTGAAATCGGGTATTTTCTTATTTTGTAAAATTGACATAGTATTCTAAAGTGGTAAAGTTATTTTTCGCTCAATGTATAAAAAAATTTTAAGACTTTCATTTGTGGAAGTAGGTTAGCTAATAAAACTTTGAGTGCTAAGTGTGCAGTTTAACTGGTTTAAAACTTAAAAAAAAAATAGTATTTTTTATAAAGTCTTCAACAAAATCAATTATTAATAAACAATCATTAGTAACAACTAATCATCAGAAAGCGGAAATTTATTTTTTATCATTGATTCTGTTATCTGTTTATATACTAATAACTGTTTTCCATCGAATAGCATTCTGTTTAATGATGCTTGTGATGGTCGCTATGCAAAGTATGTTCACGACCTTATAAACAATTATTGTGTGTGTCATAAAGATAATTGTTTCATTTATAAAAAAAGCTGCGTTTCCGCCAATGAATAAATAGCTGCCATTTCAGAAAATCTATCCAGTGGTAAGCTGAGTTTTAAAACGTCTGCAGCAAGTTAATAAATATTTTTATGATTACATTAAATTATGAGTCCAGAAGAAGAAAATAACTGGATGAACGGCCAAGGAAGAATGGGTGGCATGGAGGATGAAATTGACGATTTCTTAAAAATACTTATGGATGAACATAAATCAGATCAAATAGTTTTAGATCAAAACACGAAAAATACAGACATGCATTTTTTATGTACTAATTCGTTGCTTGGACACAAACCATTACAACTAACTTCAAATAACTGCGATGGTGCCGAGTCACCAGCAAGCTCTTACGGAACGCTTTATTCACCGCCATCAAGCCCTGAATCTATTAGAATACAAATGAATTCATCGTGTAATAAAAATATATCTATAAATGAACCTGTAGTTCACATACCAAGTATAATGTTAGGACAAGATAATGATGGTTCTTATAAGTACGATCCACGACCTCTTGGTAGGAAAAAACGACGCAACTTAGTTCCAGATGAAAAAAAAACAATCGACTATTGGGAAAGAAGGAAAAGAAATAATCAAGCAGCCAGACGATCCCGCGAAGAAAGGCGTTTAAAAGAATTACAAACATTTCATTGCATGAAGCTTCTGCAAAACGAAAACACATCTTTAAAACAAACAATACAAATAATGTTGAGAAACCAGCAACAGCTACAAGAAGAAATAAATATGATGAAACAAGTAATTGATCAGTCATATAAACAACGTCATGGCACATAGAATTGACTAAGAACAAACTTGCTGAAACGCATTTTATGCGTTTTAATAAAAAAACTCCTCTTCGCGAATCATACAACGCTTTACCAAACATAGATTTCACCTAAAAGAAAATAGCTTAAGTATATAAGCATGATAGCAAAGGTTTTTTCTCTATTAAGTATATTTAGTTTGTATATATATACATATATATTATAGATGTAATTTATTTTTAACCTACTTTGTTTCTTTTAATTTTTAGTTAGTTTGGTATAGATCAATGCAATGTTTCTAAGTAAACTTTTAGTATATAAATATAGAAACATCGCGTATTTCAAGAAGTAACATGAGAGCTTTACTATTTTAGAGGCATCACTCTAAATATGCAATCAAGAGATAGTATATTTAGAGTAAGAAAACTAGAAATACTTATTGATCCATTCTATTTTATAATGCTACTGTTAACAATATGAAAGTCTTTATAGACGTTTGGTCTCAAAATATTTTTTCATAACTCAATTATTTTATGACCAATACAAATTAATTAGAGATCATTATTATGTGGTTGGTCAATTTTGTGTCGACACAATAGAATTTTTTTATGTAAAAACAACAATAAAAAAAAAATTGTTTTTAAAAATACAATACATTGAAATAAATTATAACAAAATTTATTTTATGTCTTCATTTATACTTATTTTATTTTAGTTTTATTTCGTGGTTAAAAAACACTTTAAAAAACAATTCCAACTGAGTAATACTATTCACATCATAATTTTATCTTAATAAATTAAGGATATTTGTTAGACTTGTATGGACAGCTAATTTAATAAGCGTTTGGACAGTGGTGATATAGATTGTTATGCAAGACTTATCTCAGGATAAGTGGTAAGGGATTAGGTGGCGTACAAGCTTATTAATTATTTATGAATCCTTTAGTTTTTTCCATATATATTTAACTTTTATTTTTGGCTTGACAAAAACACTTTGATTTGATTGGTTGAGTCGATTGGTTGATTTGATTGTTTGATTGGAATGGTTGCTTTGATTAGTTGATTTGGTTGGTTGATAATCTACTCTAAACTGCTATATATTTACTAAAATATAATAACTTTATTTTTGATTACATATATTAACGGGGTAGCAGACTAGTCGAGAAGTTCCAGGTTCAAATTTACTTAATGCCTCGAGAAGTACCGCACTCTTGCGCAGCATCCTTGTTAAAAGTTGGTGTTGAGGGTTTAGTTGTTAAATTTTAGAGATGTAAGAAATTTGCAAAAAAAAAATTCTTTTTATCAAATGTTAGTTGCTTCCTCGACTGTAGTGTGTCTCTCAGATGCTTTGGTGAGGAAGGTGGTTAGAGCGCATTGATTAAAGCGCTGCCTTTAATTATGGCACAGCGGTCGATGTATTTGGCTATTTAAGCATTAAGAAAAGCGTCGTAAAATATTTTCCGTGGTACTTTGTTAAATGATCGCTAGATCTTATTGAATCACCTTAATAACTTTCTTAACGGAAAAAAGTTTTAACGATGTTTTTATGACGACTCTTATTATTTATCAAGTTTTAATTTTAAGCATAATAAAAAATTTTTTATTATACTTAAAAATTTATTATACGTAAAGAATTAATCTGAAACTTAATAAATGGGATTTGATATTTTTTTAAGTTTCTTGATCATCAATTGTTGAGCAATACCTCTTTGGATGTTGTTCAACAATTGTACAAAATTTTTATTTATTTTGAAGTTTTCTTTATTTTGGCAACAATTTTTTTTTTTTTTTTTTTTTTTTGTTCTTTTTTTGAATATTCAATATAGTTATACAACAAGATAGTTGAGATAAAAATCGTTATACAATAAAAGAAAATATATACAAAAAAGAAAGAACGCGGAGACTCGCAGAAGACCTTCAGGTCTTATCATCGAGAACCGCTCGTGAATATTAAGTACATTAAATTAACATGAAGTATAAAATCAAAACAATGTCGTATTAAAAATTAGCGAGAACGTAAATTTCGTAATAATATATAAATAAAATTGGAATAAAGAAATTGTTGATACTCTTATATATAAATACAAAAATATTTTAAAAAGTACTGTTTTCACAAACACATAAGTTATGGATCAGATATAATATTTATATATTACCTTATGTAATAAACTTCATATTCATTTTTAAAAGAATTTAAAAATATAAAAAAATGTCTTCAAAAGACAAAACAATTTCTTTTAGTTTTTTCTTGAATGAAAGATAATTCCATTCATGGGAAAAATCAAAATTTTTTAAAACTATTTTGTTCCATAGAAAAGCTCCTCGATATGAAATACATGACTTTCCAAAATTAGTTAAAGATAAAGGTTGCTGAATTTGATTATCATTTCTTAAGTTATATTTATTTTTATCTTTTAAGGTATATAGATTATGAAAAGAAACTGGAGATTCGTTGGTTTTACACTTGAACATAAAACAAAGTATATTAGAAATATTTAGCTGATAAATATTAAGAATTTTCATTTGAAATAATAATGGTTTGGCATGAGCAAATCGATCTTTATAATTGATAAGCCGAGCAACATGCTTCTGCTGACGATAAAGAGGTAGCAGTTTAGATTTATTGGTATTACCCCAAGCAATATTTGCATAATTTATATGGCAAAGGATTAAAGAGAAATGTAATTGTGTTAAACTGTGTTTATTTAAAGCATTTCTAGCCTTGTACATTACTCCTATATTTCGAGCAACTTTGTTGCACAATAAATCAATATGATACTTCCAACTAAGGTTTTCATCAATATTTATTCCTAAAAAGTTAGTAGTTTGTTCTCTTTTTATTTGAACTTTGTCAATAAAAAGTAAGGGCATCACAGGAGGTAGTAGCTTTTTTTTTGAAGTTTGATGAAAAAGAATCCATTTAGTTTTTTCAACATTTAATGACAGCTTATTCACTTTAAACCAGTCAGAAACTTTTGTTAATTCAATATTCATATTTTGGAATAATGTTGTTATGTTGTTATGAGCTAAAAAAAGATTTGTATCGTCGGCAAACATGACCGTCATTAAATTTGAGGCTTTAGGGAGATCATTAATGTAAATTAAAAAGAGAAGAGGTCCTAGTATAGAACCTTGAGGGACCCCACATGTTATATCTAATAAATTGGAAGAGGCAGTTGTATTACTGTAAACAAACTGTTTACGGTTGCTTAAATAACTTTTAAGAATCATTAAAATATTCCCTTTAATTCCATAATACTCTATTTTTTTAAATAGGATTTTGTGGTCGATGGTATCAAAGGCTTTCGATAAATCTATGAAAACGCCTAACGTATATTGAGATTTTTCAAAAGATTCAGCAATATTGCGGGTAGTTTGGAGTATAGCGTGTTCGGTTAAATTACTTTTTTAAAATCCGTATTGATATTGATACAGTATATTATTTGAAGATAAATGATTGAAAATTATATTATATAAAATTCTTTCTAAAATTTTAGAAAAAACAGGCAAAATCGAAATAGGGCAATTATTGATATTATTATTATTGTTATTGTTATTATTATTATTTTTATTATTATTATTATTGTCATTATTATTATTTTTATTATTGTTATTAACATCAATATTATTGTTATTATTATTTTTACACATTACAGCAAGTTACAACATTACAATATTATTTGTTTTATTGATAATCGTATAACATCATTGTATCTTTTGAAGCTTACTACAACTTTAAACCAGGATGGTCACACACGACCGAGATTTGCTTCCAATTAGTCTAATTATTTTGTACACCGTGAAATAATTATTTTTTTAAGTCTCAAAGCGAAATACCAGTAATTCTTTATTTTACGAAAGAAAAATGAATCGAATGGTTCTATTTAGAAGTGGCTAATATATATATTTTTTGAAAAGTTAATAAACCAGAAAAAACACAGTGTTTCCACGAAAGCTTATTTTATAAAAAACATCAATGCAAACCTTGACAGTTTATTATTTCAAGTGCCTCTATACTGGGCACAAGTATAAACAAAAGTAAAACTTTATAACAAATAATAGACATTCATATATTTATTTTTAGCCTGAAGATTTTGCAAATTGCTTATCTTCATAACAAATATTTGAAAATTCATTTGAAAGATTGTAATAAAAAAAAAAGTAGAAATTTTGCAGGCCCATATGCAAATGTAAAGAGCTTTTTTTTTTTAGTAATACCTAATTGAAACTGTTATAAGATTTCGGCGCCCTTATTACAGTTTGTTGTTTTTTTGGGGGAAAGGGGGTGGGGAAGGCCTCGGACCCAATAGCCATGGCACTAACTGGTAGTGCAAAAACTACGGGTATTTCAAAAAATACTTTAAACCAAAATGATAATGAAATAAAACAACAGAGTATTGTTAGAGCTATAACAACAACATAAAGAATGACAATAACAATAATAGTTATAATAATAACAATAATATAAATATAAATATAACTAAAAAATTAATAAAATCTTAGCAGTTAAATTTTATTTAATAGATACCATGGCACTGTAAGTAAAACTACAGTTTTACAATAGAGCATCGTAAAGGTGTATTTTACCAAGAAGTTCAAGCCTTTTTTCTTTCTTACGTCTTTTATTTGGCCAGAGTAAACAGATGTGGATTTAAAGTTGAAAACCAAGTTTTCATATATAACTGAGGATTGTATTATAATTAGCACAGATACCGATTGCACATTTTAGGCCAAAGCCAACCCAGTTTTTGTTTGTGTTTCCTTGATAGTCGCTATGCAGTTTTACTGCATTTTTAATGTGTGCGACTTTAAAACTTAATGTAATATTTCGGAGGCCGCTAGCAGTAAGGTTAAAGAACTTTGTAGTAGCTCTCAAAAATACTGATTTCATCAACAGTATTTAAATATTCGGTATATGGAGTGTAATATTCTGTAGGGTGTTCGTGTTAGTGTGTTGTTTAGGCTATATATGTATTCCTTTTGATTGTCACAAGTATTAGTTGATTAGCACGAGTTAAGCAACTACAAGCATTTAGCTTATAAGCGATAAGTTTAGAGTGCATGGCACACATATCTTATTGGTTTATTTTTCAAAAAAGACTACGTATTGCTTTTCTGAAAAAGTTAAGCTAATAATAAATCAAATAATAATATTTAATACTTACAAAAATTAATGCTTAACTATGTTTTAGTTTTTTTTTAAAAACACTGGAGCTTGTTTTGACTTCTCTAAACATTGCTCAGTTTTCTTGCTATTATTAAGAAATCATCTCGAGTTTAACAACTTAATCTTTGACCATTAATTTTATTCTTCTCGTTCTACTACAGCCTTAACAAACGTTTTAACAAAAAAGTCTATTAATGCATTATATGGAAGCGGCAAGACTATAACTATTGTGCTTGAAGTGATAAATGTTTTTATCAAGGTTTTGCATATTAGCCATCTCTATAAGCTCTTTTCATATGGAAATGGCTCTTCAATATTCCAAAGTTAATGATTGCCATCACTCTTCCTGAGTTGTTGTTGTTCAAAAAACAGGTTTTAGCAGTGCAATGGCTAATAGGTCGGAGCCCCCCTTCCCTCCCTTAAAATAAAAAAACGTGTCATTAGAGTCTCAAAATCTTCCAAATTTTACCGCTAGGTTTTGCTAAAATAAAATAGCAAAAGGGCATAAAATTTGCTGCTCCCCCACAACACCCCACCCCCTCTAGTTACGGAGTATGGGTAGCCTATACTTGGCACAGGGTTTTAAGCTTTGTTTTCAATATTTCACTTCTTGCGTGACTAGCTTTTTACGGACTTACTAAAGAAGGGTGCCTGAAAAAAACGTCTGCCTTGAGTATAGTTTATTTTTATTTGATGCGTCTCATTAAACAGAAAAAGTAAATTAGGACTTTACTGGGAATCGAACTCTAGCCTCCGCTGTTACTGTCCATAACATCATCCACTCAGCCAAACGATCTCTTCATTATTGCAAGATTTAGTTATATTTACATTTATATTTGTTTATATTTAGTGATGTTTTTAAATTGGAATCCTTTGGCGCTAACAAAGGGCTTTGGGGTCGTATAAATACTTTATACGTTTTTCACCCCCCGTTTATTATTATTATTTTTTTTTTAATACAAAATTTTATTGAAATAAAAAAGGTGGAGGAAGAGAAAGTAACTAGGTACCCTAGATACTTTTAAAGTATCTAGGGGGAAGAGATATCTCCTCCACCTTTTTTTTTTTCAACTGAAGGGGAGGGGGTATATAAAAATGTACGAACTTTTTAAGGGGGTGAGGACTTAAAGGTACGCATGGCAACAGGGCGGAGAGGGGGTGTCAAATTTCAGAGTTTTTGGCGTACGTACTTTATGGACGATCCCTTTTTCCAACGCGTAAATATTTCAAAGCATAAAAAACAAAAAAAAAACATTTAGTTTATTTAACATTTCTCTGTACTTAATTCAAACATAAAATGTTACTAATGTACTTATCTTAAAATGTCACAAAATATTTCAACATTTTAAGAGAAATGATAAAAAACAGTTTGCGTACAGTACAGTACTGTAATTTAAAAAAAAGAATTTAAAAAAAGGTTGCTTTTAATTGACGTCTTTTTGCTTCTCATCTAGCTACTAATCAAATTACGCTACGAATAAAAAACAATAAATATTATTTGTCGCTCGATTTCATTATTCTCTCATTAAAGAAATTTAAAAAAATTGTGACTAAAGTCAGAAAAAAATACAATGCTGTTTTGTTACACATGTGAAATTCAATGTTTTAATAGAAATAAAAAGTAGTACTTTATGGATGGCCCCTTGTGCTAATTAGACAGTGAGTTTTAATATTTTCTGGAAAAAAAAAAAGTTGTTTCTTACTAAATTTAGTAAGAACTAAATTAACCAAAAATATTTATATTTATAAATATAAATATTTTTGGTTAGAAGTCAACAAAGCAATTATCTCTTGTGAGAATAAATGTCTTAATAAGGTTACTTTATATATATATATATATATATATATATATATATATATATATATATATATATAAATATATATATATATATATATATATATATATATATATATATATATATATATATATATATATATATATATATATATATATATATATATATACCGCATAATTATCTCAATACCACAAAAATGGATATACCACATCTTGATATATATTAAGATGCGGTATATCCATTTTTGTGGTATTGAGATAATTAATTTTTTCGCCACACAATCATGTCTCATATATTTGGAAAATTTATTGTTGCTTAATGTGTATTTATATAAAGTATATTGGATAATGTTAGTAATTGAAATATTGGTAAATAAAAAAAGATTTTTTTGTTCATAAATTCGCAATTAATTTCAAAATGCTATTTTCAAAATACTATCAATATACTATTCAAAATACTATATAGTCGGGGATAGTACAAATCCGCGGAACCAGCATTGGCTACTATATTTGGATGTTCTTAACTTTAACACAAAATATTTATTGTTGACGTTACAAAAACATGAATAATACTCTTTATTCTAAAATGAACCCAAAATCTGTTGAAATAAAAAAATAGTTTAAACTTCTCCAATAAAAAAACTGTATTATAGATACGCGGTATTATTCAATTTTAGTTACGCGGTTTTGCATTATCCCCAATATATCCCCAGTGTATTGGGGATAATGATTTATAGTCTCAATTCCGTTCCGCAAATTATCTCAAAATTGTTTAGAAAAGTAAACATTTCTTGAATTTGAGAAGATTACAGAAAAAATTTGAGAAGCAGAATATGACATATTGATATTACTTTGATATAAAATCTTTGATATAAATTTACTACTGCCCACACAAAATATTGTATTATTTATAATTAACTTAATTAAATACACCAAATAAACAAATTTAATTAATCATTATACTTTTATTTCCAGATCATTAAATAAAAATATTTACAAATAAAAAACTCAAAATATTCCACTATTGTAGTTAATGATATATAGACCGCATTAATATCAGTTAAGTTCTTTTTAAAACATGTCACAACACAGGTACCAGAAAAAGTAAAGCCTGCAAATACCTAAAAAAAGAAACTAAAAAAAAATTACAATTTTTGATTAAAAAAGTATTATTTACATTTTATTAGAATTAGGATAATAATATAACTGTATTATTTACATTTTACTAGAATTAGGATAATAATATAACTGAAAATATAAAAAATAAAAAAAGAGCTATAACAGTCTAGGTCTATCAACATAAAACAATAGCGCATAGCATAAAGTATTTGTAAGCACACATTTCTGTGTCTCCAAAATAATTAAAAAAAAGGAAAATTATAAAAAGGCTAGAAAACATAATAGAGTAACACTGGTAAATAACACCACAACTTAATAAGATATTTTTTCAACTAAAATACTTGGACTAAAAAGATTTTATTTATTACAATATTTGAACAATTGAGGGACAATTATATTAAACATAATGAACAATTATTTCGTAAAATAGCAAGCAACTCGTTAAATATTTCTTATAAATGGTCATTAAGAAATACCTAAAAGCTCAATAATTGTATTTAATTATATTAAGTTTTATTAATTCCTCCTCTCATCTAAAAGAGAGAGGGGGAGAAAGAAAGTGTTTCTAAAAGAGAGAGGGGGAGAAAGAAAGTGTTTCAAAAGCAGCATGTTAAAAAAAGTAAAAAAATACGCAATAAATAGTTGTAACTGGTTTCATTATGTTATCAGTGAACAAAGTTATTTTCACCTTTATTAAAAGTTAATTTCCAGCATTTCTTAAATAAACTCCAGCTTCTCTCTAACTGTTGACTAATGATTAATAGAGTAAATTTTACATCATATTAAATTTACAAAATTAAAACCAAGCTTCAACAGTAAGCAAATAAATCAAGTGATGACAAAGGCAACTAAAAATAAAAGAAAAGAAGAACATAATTATGTTTGAAATTATAAAAAATTTTAAAATTATTTAAATTTAAAACTGTTATTAACTGTTACTGTAAATAGTAAAATTCATACTTTGCTTTGTTCTAAATTATTTAAAGAAAAATCAAAATAACGGATATTAACACTGCTTGAAACTGAATTCTGGCAAGTAAGTTTTCTGCTCGCCGAGCAGTATTTCTCACATTTCAACAACAATTAATTTCATTATGCCAAAATCTCTTTCACTTGACAGCAACTATTTTCAAGTTGCTTATTAGCATTTACATTATTAACTTCTTTGCTTATTAGCATTTACATTAATAACTTTTTTTCACTATTATCATTAAACATATTACCAGTAATCTTACGATTGTTACAACTAAATAAATAAACATAAAATCATCTTACGAATTGTGATCTTTTCTAATCAAAGGCTATCTTGATTAAAAAAGATCACAATTTACTAAGACTTCAAACTTAAGATTTATTGAAATCCATATCTTTTTATGTTTATATACATAAGTCATTTATCAAAAAAATTAAACCATATTTATTTACATTAGTTATTTTTATTTAAATAAAGAATCTAGTCTACAATGTACAAAATTATTTAAGTAAAGGATCGACAAATTACTGACTGTAATTTGTTGATCACTTTTGTGTCAACAAATTACAGTCAGTTTTCCATGCTAAAATACGTTAAAATATATCTAATATAAAACAAATTTAATATAAAATAAATAAAAATTAATAAACTTATTAAATTCAGTACCAGTTATACTGTGTGAAAAGACTAAAAAACAATTCAGTTCTTTCCAACTGCACTAAAAATAGGTTTCAGCTCTTTCCGATTGCACTATAAAATAAACAAAACTTGCTTAGTTAAGTTGGCAAGTTCTTAAGAATGTGAAAAAAAAAAGTAAAAAACCAAGAACAAACAAACATTTATTAAAACTATACTTAAACAAATTAAATTAAACAAAGAACAGCACTAATTTTCCTTTGCTAAGAAAAATTTTTCAGCTTTAATTTGCTTGCACACCTTGCTTGTAAAACCATGTAAATAAAAAACATATTTAAAAATGCCTAGAAACTGCTTAAAAATGACATATGCTCCAGTCAACGTCTAAACTTCAATGTCGCATATGATATGCAACATTGAAGTTTGAACGTTGACTGGACTATTTATTAGTAGATGTTTTTAAATAATTCATAAAAATTTACAATATTTTGTTCTTCTATATTGCATAAATCCATCATATGATAAATCTGAAATGAAGTGACTGAACCTATAAATGTAGGTATAGCTTATATATAAGCAATACCTACATTAATAGATTCAGTCACTCTCAAACACAAAATTATTATTATTATATATATATATATATATAATAATAATAATTATTATATATATATATATATAATAATTATTATATATATATATATATAATAATTATTATTATTATATATATATATATATATAATAAGCCACGCTAAGCTTTAAAATTTGCTAGAGTGGCAGTAAGATTCATGACCAAAATACCGCCACCTAAAGTTGATGTTTTGCTAAAGTAGGTAAATACCGCCAGGCTAAGCTTTAAAATTTGCTAGAGTGGCGGTAAAATGCAAATCAAGCAAAACCATCACAAATAATTGATATTTTACTAAAGTGGCGGTAAATACCGCCACAGAATTATTTTGTTAACAAAACAGTTTTGCTAAACATAAAATATTGCCCGAGTGTCAATAAAGTCCAAGTATAAAAATGATTAAAATAATGATTCATTTTAAGCTATTTATAATTTTTTTTTGAATTTATAATTATAAGTTAGCAAAATTTAATTATTTATTTAATTTAAGTAAAATAATACAAATTTACTCAGGTTAACAGCAACTTTTGTTTTTTGCAATTGCTCCTTGATCTACTTTCCCTAAATATACTTAGTTTAGTACTTATAAGTGCTTTGAATTACTTACAATAAGTAATTAACAACTCATTAGTAGGCCTACTTAAGCAAGTAAAAAAATCGTCAACTCTAATAAAATCTAACTCTTCTGGTTTTTACCTTTAAAAAGTAGAAATAGTACAATTAGTTCTCTTCAGGCCTAATTTCGAACTAGCAAATATGGCGGCTCCATATTGGCAAATTTATTGTTAATATGTTAATGCATATTTTAATACTAAACAAGGAGCTCATTTACCAACACGTAATTTGCTAGTGCTAAAACTAAGTAATTTATATTTGATTAACCAACGGAAAAGGCAACTATATAGAGTTGCACAGCAAAAAAAGTTTTTATACCTATTTTTACAATTAAATTTCAATACAGGGTTAATTGACCAAAACCTAGCAATATCTTTACAATTTAGTTTCTAAAAAGATGTTAACAAATAGGCCTATACGACAAAAGGTAAACGAATTTGTCAAGAATTCAGGCACTTAGACCAAATTTCAACCGAGAAATTTTCATTTATAGAATCTGGAATATTGCAAATCGGAAATAATGCAAATACCTATATTATAAATTATAACTTAGATTACAAGGTTAACTCTTAATTCTATTTAAAAACCATAAATCTAAATATTATATAGTAAAAAATATTTTAGCGTTAAATATTCAGCTTTTATTTTTAAAGTCACTTTTCATTAAGCTAGTTTTATTAAATAATGTAAACCTATTAAAATAAAAATCTTACATTTACGGATGTATGAACTAAACTTCCGGATGAATCGAAATTAGTTCTTTCTGCCGGGTGCAGCTAAGTCAAAAATACAACAAATAAAAATGACTCGGTATAATCTCAAAGCTAAGATAATACTTTTTAGAAGTATATTAACAACTTTAAAAACATAACATTGTAAGTAATTTATATTCAATATTTCTTACCTTTAAACTAAATAAAAATTATCATGGAAAAGCAATCAAATAAGAAAAATTAGCAAAATTGTAAAAATGACATAAAGGCATCATAATTACATAATATTCACCATAATTTAGTATGGCATTGTTGTCTAATAGTAAAACCGAATCTTATTTAAACACGGCTGTAATCGTTTCGAAGAAGTTAATGATCACAACATCCATTCCCAAAATTACATGCCAAGGAACAAAAAATTAATAGACACTTCATGTTGATTAGCTTTTAGCTCCCTGACATGTAAACGAATGTATTACTACAACTTGATCTTTTCAACTTGATCATATGTATATATCTATATATATATATCTATATATATATATATATATATATATATATATATATATATATATATATATATATATATATATATATATATATATATATATATAAATCAAGAGGAAAAAATGTAAACAAGCTAGTTAGTATTTACTTACTACTAATCATATTTATATTATTATTATATTTTACATAAAATATTTTGCAAATAGTATATAAATATATATATATGTATATATATATATATATATATATATATATATATATATATATATATATATATATATATATATATATATATATATATATATATTATACGCAATGCATTGCGTATATATATTATATATATATACGCAATGCATTGCATTCAGCTGGTGTAAAAGTTTCCTCAAAATTCCTATCTTTCAGGAGCTCTTTTATTTGAGGCCCATCAAACACACCTTTGATCTTTGCCTCAGAAATGATTCAAGAGAACTTTATTTGGACTTAAAGCCAGCACCATTTATATTCATTACTTTTATGAAACATTTTACCAAACCCAATTTGATATGCAAAGGAGGAAGCGCAATTTTCAGCCATTCAACAAGTGGAATGTGTTTAACGTTGTGGTATCCTAGGCTATATATTCTGTATGTTTGGGCCATTTCTTCTTCACATAATGATTTTTAGTGTCTCTGCTATCCCACAGGCAGAGGAAACACATATACTTAGTGAAACCCAATTGCGGTCCAAGCAACAGGGCAATTACTTTAAGGTCACTACAAATAATCCACTTGTGATTGGCATAGTTAACACAATCAAGTACAGTTTTCATCATGCCGTAAGTTTCCTGGAGTCCCACTGCATGAGCTATGGGAATGGAAGGATATTCCAATATGAATTAATACTGCCTTTAGAGAGTACTTTTATGAGTCGATAAAAGTGACGCCATTGATTAGAGGAATAGACACATCGAAGGTCAGTTAATAATCCTTCAATATTTGTACAAAAAGTGATACTATTTTGTTTGATGAAATATTTTGAGTATCTTTTATCTCTGTTTTAGTAAATGGTCACTCTGGTGTCAAGTGTTAACAAATGTCACTCTTGTAGTCGAGAACCCAGAATCTCAGCATTTGATTTTGATAGATGTAAGTCTCTGATTAGATTGCTCAACTCTTGCTGGTTAATAAAATGTGGAGCTGATTCCGTTTCAGGCATAAAGCCATCATCATCATTTTCTTAGTTTGATTTGTCTGATCTGGAGAGGGCAAGAGGTTTAATACACTTAGTGGAGTTGGAATAGACAGACTGTCACTGTGAGGTACTCGCAACTTTGCTGATTCACAAATTGGATACGTTATTTTATCTTTTGTCTTTAGAGAATGTCCCTCAATTTTTGTTGAACAAAAGTAGCAGTTGGTTGTATGATCTCGTGGCTCCTTCCATATCATAGGAATGGCAAATGGCATGACAGTTGGTCTTTTTTCATCCATCTGTTTAGAAAAACACGTAGCAGTTGGTGCAATTATACAGAGGCGCCCATTTTTTGTCATGATTTCCCACCATATATCCAAAATAGAAGTCGTAAGCATTTTGATTTCATTTTTCTCTTCTGTCTTTTAGTGACATAATGATCACAAGTGTAACAGAAAGTGTTTTAACTATTTATACAATATCGTCTGCAGATTTAAGACATCCTGCAATAAAATACAAATGGTATCTATTTTTTTACTTTAATTTTTACTGTAAATTGAATAGAAATATAAACCTACATTTACACTATTTAAAAAAAGAATGTTTGAAATTAAAAGTATGCAAAAACTATAACTTCAAACTTATTAAAGATGAAAAGTAAAACATTTAAAATTTCAGAAAAGTCTGAATGTGTAGAATTAAAATGGATTCCAATTTCTTAATCAGCTCAAAAATCTGATCTAGAAAAACCTAATGCTGTTGATTGAATCTAAAAAAGTTTTATTTTGTTACCCAGTGATATTGACAAAATTAATAATAAAATAAAAAAAAATTAAAATAAGAACAAAAAGAAAAACTTTATAATAGTATTTAACTTTTAAATTAATAATTGCCTTTCTCAAAAATTAATAATTGCCTTTCTCAATCCCTAAATCAATTATTCAACTTTCCAACTCGCTTGCCAGACAACCTGAATCATTTACCTTCTCTATTCGACTTATGCCTTGTTTCTGATCCTAGTCAGTGCTTAGTTTCTTCACATTCACTCTTAGGTGCCTCTGATCACAGTTTGATCTCTTTAAAACTATTATCTCATTCTTCTTTATCATCAGAATCCCCCTATCATTGTACATTTTACAACTACCTTGAAGCTGACTGGGACTCTTTCTGTGATTTTCTTTTTGTGGTCCTTGGGCCACACAAATCTTTCATCTTCCTGTTGACAAATGTGCTTCTTACATAACTTCGTGGATACAAGCTGGCATGGAATCCTTTATTCCCTCTCGACAATTCCAGGTCAAGCCTCACTCTTCTCCATGATATTCCTCACATTGTGCTGCTACAATTGCCAATCAAAACCATTACTTCCATATCTATCCGCAAAACAATTTTCCAGAAAATAGACATCTGTTTGTTACTGCTAAGAACCATTGTAAAAAGGTTTTGTTTAATGCCGAAGCCCGCTATTCTCAGGTCATGAAATCTTGTATTTTATCACAAACGTTAGGCTCTCGTGACTTCTGGAGAATCTTTAATAGTATCAATAATAAAGGCAAGTCTGTAAATCCACCTCTTTTGTATGGTTCAGACTTTGTCACCTCACCTAAAGACAAAGCTGAATTGTTTGCTAAGAACTTTTCATCAAAATCATCTCTTGATTCTACTAGTTGCGTTCTACCTGATATAGCCGTCAAACAGGTTGATCCATTGCTTGACATCCGTATCACTCCAGTTTCTGTATCTAAAGTGATTTCCTGCTTAAACTCTTCTACAGCTTGTGGCCCGGACAACATACCTGTTATAGTTTTGCAGAAGTGTTCTCCGTCGTCTATCCTTTCAAAACTATTCAAAATGTGCTTATCAGAGTCTTGTTTTCCAGCCTGCTGGAAAGCAGCATCTTTTATCCCTATTTTTAAAAATTCTGAAGAGCAATCTGATTCATCTAACTACCGTCCCATCCGTCTTCTTCCTATCATAAGCAAGGTTTTTGAATCTTCAATTAACAAACACTTAATTGCTCATCTTGAATCTAATGACTTACTATCTGATCATCAATATGGATTTCTTGTTCTACTGCTGATTTGCTGGCAGTAATAACCGATATGTTTTATCATGCTTTAGATAAGGGTGGAGAGGTTAAGGCCATTGCTCTTGGCATTTCTAAAGCGTTTGATAAAGTTTGGCATGCTGGTCTTCTTCATAAGCTTTTTTTTTACAGTCTATCTGGTAACACCTTTAAGATTATTGAATCCTTCCTTTTCAATCGTAGTATAAAAAGTGTCCTTGATGGACAGCACTCTTATCATTCTGTAACCTCAGGGGTTTCTCAAGGTTCAATCCTTATTCTGTAACCTCAGGGGTTCCTCAAGGTTCAATCCTTATTCTGTAACCTAAGGGGTTCCTAAAGGTACAATCCTTGGCCCTATACTCTTTTTTTAATTTACATTAACAATCTTCCAGATATTCTCACATCTAAGGTGACATTGTTCACTGATGATACCACCATTTATTCTTATCATGATAACAAGTCAACTCTCTCTGATTGCTTGGAGGGGGCATTTGAACTTGAAAAGGATCTCACTTCTGCTACAGCATGGGGCTCACAGTGGCTGGTGAACTTTAATTCCAATAAAACTCAAATTTTTTTCTCTGGGGCACAAGAGACACTGCTCTAAAGAGCTAGTGTCTCTTGTGCCATCTACTAAAATTCATTCTCATTTTACACATCATTTAATTAAATTTCATCCTTTTTCTGATACTGTTCTTAAGTGCTCTAAAAACTCTTATTCATCTAGTTTTTTTCCTTATCTTGCTTTCCTGATTCATATAACTTGCAATCTTTTAAGTCATCTGTCAATTATTATCTTGCTCTACAATCTTTATTTTTTCTCTTTTAGTAACTTCCAACACTAATTAGTGGTTGCTTGCAGCCTTTTTGGAAGCATTAAAAATTTATCAAAAAGAAATCAAAGTTTAGAACTTTTTATAACAATGTCATGAAAAGTTATTATGAAAAAGTTTATGAAAATTAGTTTTCAGGTTGTTTTTTTTAATACTCTTCGTGTTTTTTCAAACAACAGCATTTTTTTATATCAAGTTAAAAAAATGAGCAATATTGCAGAGATTTAAATATAATCTTTAAAAAAATTTTCAAAAATCGAGTAGCATCCCACCCTGCCGAACTGATAGTTGTCTACAAGTAGAATTGTTTTAGACAGTTTATATAAAGACAAAGTTTATATAAACAGTGCGTATTAAATGTACTTTTTTACCTTATAAAAACTAACCTTGAAGGAAAATTTTCAGTAAACATAAACACACAAACAAACATTATGTACATATACTCTATTTTTACAAATCAGAATCAGACAAATAATGCAGCTATATCATTTGTCTGACTGCTTTACTTAAATTAAAAAAATTATATATATGTAAATGAATGTATTAAATTTTAATTGGAACAAAAAAACCTATCAAACTTTTGGTAAAACTCAGCTAAGAGTTGCTTTAACTCCTCAATTAAACAACAATATTTTTTTATTCAAAATAAAAAGTAAACTGTAATATATAAAAATAGGGTAAAAGTATAAATCATTCCAAAAGATATAATTAGAAAAAGCAAATATTGGGACTATCAAGATCTTCATCTTCTGTTATTGTTTTTATATGTCTGTTTTCAAGGCGACTTTATTTGGAAAAGATTTTTATGGTATCTAAATGTAACAAGATTAGAATATTCAAATAATCACATTTTCAACTTTAAAAATTACTACATTAACACATTTTAATAGCAGATTATCTGACAAAAAGTTTGATAGAACTTTCTCCATTACATTATTTGTGAATAGTTAAGCATTTATTGCAAGGCTGTGGAGTTGGAGTTAAAGTTGTGACATTTTTAGTACAGAGTCGGAGTTGCTAAACAAAATCGCGACTCCAACTCCAATAGTAAAACTTCCTGGTATTACATGTGCATGTGCAAAACATTCAAATAACTTTATGTTCATACTAAACCTCAAAGAGCATTTCATAAATTCGTCAAAAAAGAAATTTTTAACTTATTGGAGTTGTGCTAAAAAAATTTCAATAACTGGAGTTGGAGTTGTTACATTTTTTTTTACGACTCCCCACCCCTGATTTATTGAAATACTGGTCTCCAAAGAAATATAGTAGACAATTTAAAAATCTCTTTTATCTCAATTCTTTTGTAATTTAGTCAAATTGCCAAAGATGCTTTTCATTTATTACATAGACAACAATCCATTACATGTGTTTGAATACAACAACATGTAATAATAAACAATTACAAAATAAAACTGTTTAATACTTTTTTTTTGGTTATATTACTATGAACTGCATTTAGTAAAAGATTATCTAGAAAAAATTCTAAATAATCTTTGCTCAATAGAAGTGGATTCTGTAACAGTATGGCTTTGTTACAGAATGTACTGATTGTGGAAAGTAATTTCATAGTAATTGTTTTGTAATTGATAAAGCTGTTTAGAAAAATATTGCATTTATCATAAATAAGTATTTAATGGATTGTTAAAACAAATATATTTGGCAATATAGTTATTAATATTAAAAAGTAATAGTAATAAATAATAAAATAAAAAGTAATAATAGTAACTACATTAGTGATTGAAATATTAATAATATTAATAACAAAATATAAATATACAGTATAAATTTTTTGATAAATATCATAATGATAGAAACGATCAATAATAGTAATGTAAGAGCAATATTAATATAGATAATAGCAGATTTAGCAGATGAAAATATAAACTCTTATAATAATAGTACAAGTAATAAATTAAACAAAAATAATGGACTTGAAATAAAACAAAATATAATTTAAGAATTTAATAGCTAAATGACAAAAACAAAATTAACAGCAAAAATATAAACTGTCCATGTAATAAGTATGATTTTTGTGTAATATGTAATAAGATGTAATAGAATTGAATAAGTAATAGCGTATATGTAATAACAATGTATTAAAAATGTAATAAATAAGAATATACAAAATAAAAAAAGAAACTTTTAAATATTAAATATACGTACTAGGTACGTGGAAATATCCATTTTACGGAACTGAATATTGTGCTAAAAAACTGTGCCACGCTTTTTAGATTTTTTTTTAGCTAGCGTAGGGAAGACGTGTTTAGTTAAAGAACTTTTTAGAATTTAATATCAGTATAGATTATTTTTAGAAACTAGAATAGTTAAACTTTATTACTGTGAGGTTTATTATTTTACTAGATGGCTTTTTTATTGAGTTTTTTTAAGTCTAAAACTTTGTTGTACTTTGGGCATGAAATTAATGTCGAAGATATGCTCTTTTTTTTTTCTATACTATTCTTTTTTTTAAGTTTTTCATTTATCTATGCACCTGGAAAATTTCATTGAAAAAAAAGTTGTAGCAGGGTGTCTATTTTTTGTCGCACTTTTGGTACCTAATTTTCACTTTGCTGAAGTGGTCGCGGGAGACAGAGGGGTTAAATAAACATTGTTTATATTTGATTTTGATTAAATAAAATTTTCAGTTTTTTTTTAAATTAAATAAAATGGAAAGTAGAGATATTGATAAAAGTTTTTAATATTGTTTCCTACTTATTAAATTATTTATAAATTATTTGCCTTCAATGTAAAGTTGTAATGTTTCCTACTTTAAAGTTTTATTTTTTAAAAATGTAACTGACATATTTGTAATATTATAACATATTTTATCTTACATTGTAAGTCTCTCCAATAACAATTGCAATATGCTACTACTTGTTGTATCATGCATCTTTTTCTAAAAAAGTCTAGGTAAAAACTAGACTTTTTTTTTAATGATTAACTGTTAATCTTTAAACTGTAATAAATAATATTTAAATTATTTATTACAGTTGATACAGATATAATATGGTCATATATAACTAATATATGTTAGCAACCTTATTCAACTTTTATGTATAATATATATATATATATATATATATATATATATATATATATATATATATATATATATATATATATATATATATATATATATATATATATATATATATATATATATATATATATATATATATATATATATATATATACTGATATATATCAGTTAGTTATTTTACACATTCAATATTCATTAGTTTTTTTTAACTTAAGATCATTAGATTTCATCTAGACAAATGTTTTTATTATTTTGTTAAAAAAAGTTTTTCATTTGTTTTTAAGATGATACTTTTGAGAGGTTAAGTCAGTTTTTTTTTGCAATTTATTATTATAGTATTTAGTCTTTTACTCTCAATATTCAATTATATATCTTTATTATGCTAAGTTTTTTGTGCAGATTTTTGAGCATCCACAAATTTTTTTAAAAATTGTTTATTTATATATTCCTGATTGTTTCATGCTTTTTATTGAATCATTGTTATTTTTTTTTCTACAGGTAATTTAGAACAAATTATAAGTAAGTAAAGTTTGAAATATTTTAGTTATTTAGTCATTTAAACTTTTTTTTTTTTGTAATGTTAGTGTTATAAATTAATCTTATAATAAAGTAATTTAAAGTTGGCTTTTAGGTGAATTTAGACAGCAGATTTGTAATTTTAGTAAATTTTAATAATTTCAATAGTATAGTTTAATGATAACTAAAACTAAAGATTATTACTTAATTGATACACAAGCTAAAGGTGTTTAATTTATTGATACACACCAACTAAAGATGTTGTAGCAAAATTTGTAACTTGAAATTAAGTTTATTTTAGTAAACACTATATTACTATTGTTATTACTTATTTCTTTTTAACTCTTTAGCAACACTTACTTCATTAATTGGTAAAAGATTAATGTGTATTTTTATGTGTATGCATTGAGAAATATAGTCTGATTTTGTGGATTATGCAGTATTATACTATTTAATATGTACTATGTTATTGTATATTTAATATGAACTATATATGTATATTTAATATGTAATATTTACATGTACCATTTAATCTTGTGTGTCATTGTATTATTTAATCTTTAATATCCTTGTCATTTGTTGCAGCTGGTAAGGTTTCTATATTATTAATTTGAGAGATAAAGTAATTAAATGCAAGTTCATGTAACACGTATAAATAGAGTTAGATTGCATCAGGCTAAAATTAGAGCCAATATTTCCCAAAGACAGGCATCCAAGTGCCAAAAAATCGATGAAACAGAAAAAAGTTAGAGCAAAAAAAGTTAGAGCGTTAGCTATCCAAATTGAGTTATGATGAAATTATAGGTTCATACAAAAATTTGTCTATGACCAACTTTATAATTTAGAAGATATCATGTATTGAAGAATTGTAGGCAAAACTATATCATGAATGATATGATCCTAAACATCCAAGCCTGTTTTGTATAATGGCAGAGTAGAAAAAGTATTTAGTTGAAAAAATGACTTAGTTTACACTATTTCTTACTGGAAAGATGATGAAACGTATATGGAAGCTGTTGACCATTGCATGAAAAAGACCCAGCTTGTTGCAGATGTTATTTCAGAAGAGTTACAATTTTATTAATTTTATATTATATTAATAAAACACTGTGAAAGTACAAGTTTGAAATTTAAGCTAAAAAAGTACTACAAATGAATTGCTGAAAAATACTACCAGTGTTGTGACTAGCTAAAAGAAATTTATTATTGTAATCATTCACTAAAAGCCAAGACAAAACTATATGAGATAAAAAATAAACAAACCATTATTAATTCTTTTTAATAACATTTTATTTGTTTTTTAGTTTGAAATAGCCAATGTGCTATTTGAAAGATTTAAAAATCAATAAAGGTTGGTTAATTAAATGGATATCAAAGCTGTAGAACATTGCATGAAAAAGTTTCAGCTTGTTGCAGATATTGTTTCCAGAGAGTTGACTAGATATTATTTTGTTAAAACACTGCAAACATATAAATTTGAAATTTATAGATTAAAAAACTGCAAGTACTGTGACTTGTTTTTTAAAAAAAGTACTGCTAGTGTTGTGACTTGCTAAAAAAGAGTCCTGCAAGTGTTGTGACTTGCTAAAAAAAAGTACTGCATGTGCTGTGACTTGCTAAAAATAGTACTGCAAGTGTTGTGACTTGCTAAACAAAAGTACTGCAAGTGTTGTAACTTGCTATGTATTTTTGATAGACGGCTCTGGCTTACCTTCACGCAGTGTCTATTGTTAAAAATGATTATAAAATAATTTCATAAGTATAATTTATCATTGTAATCATTCACTAAAAGCTAAGAAAAAACTTTATGAAACAAAGCATCATTAAAATAATCAAACATTATTTAGTGTTAATAACATTTTATTTATTTTTTAGTTTAAAACAGCTTAACTAAGGTTGGTAAATACCTTGTTTTGATTACCTTTTTACCACTATTGACTGATAATAGAAGTCACTCTGAATGAGAATATTCTAACCAAAAATTCTCCAATTAATCAAAAATGCTTTTTTTTAAAAAAAATGTAACTTTTACTGGGTTAGATATATTTTTTACTTCTTTGTTGTTGTTCTTTAAATAACCAATCAAATATTTCATAATTAAATTTTTTTTGCAATATTAGGGTGTGTTAAAACATGGTCAACACATTTAACATGAGTTTTACACTTACCTTCAATGTTTGCTGGTTGTCCAGTATTAATTTATAGAACCTTTTTACAGAAAAAAACTTTTAATTTATAGAACCTTTTTACAGAAAAAAACTTTTTTTTGGGACTTTAGGAAACATTGTTGTGTCATTTAAATTTTTTTGAATTTTTTTTTTTTAGGTTGGGGGGGGGGGGGGAGAGGGAGAGTTATTCGCCCCTCCCATACATCGATGTAAACACGACTTAAATTCGTAATAGTACCACCACGTAAATTCTTGTAGAACATAATTTTATATTGTATACTAATTGAATTCATTTTAGTAAAGATAAAAATATTTATGAAAACAAGTCTTTTTTGATACTAGGGTGTATCAAACCATCACCACCACACCTACCTCCAACGTTAACATACGCCTCTCATATACTCTGGTGGTTAAATATAATTTTATAACTATGTTATTGTATATTTAAAATACTTATGTCTTGAAAAAAGACTTTTTTGTGTTAAAAAAGTCTTTTTTCAAGAAAAAATGTTTAGTTTCATACGGGTAAGGTGGTGGTTTGGTGCCTCCTCTGTCCATCCGATACACCCGGTGGTTAGAGTTTAACAAAAATTTGTAGCCCACTCTTACACCTATCTTTTGACACCAAGGTATTTGTATTTTGGGCGCTTCTCGACTTTCTCCCCCCCCCCCCCTGTTTTTATGATTGATTTTTATAGAGTATATTATACTGATTCTAAATCATATAAAAACATAGGTCTGAAAACTTGAGGAAAGTACTCTAATTTGATGTTAAAGTATAAAAATCCACATTAAAAAACGCTCATATTCCACCATCTTTTTAAAAACATTTTAACACTGTTTTTAAAATTTAGGTAATTAATTTTTTAACTAACGACCCGGTTTTTATTGTTGTTTTTATATTTTATGATGTACATACATCGACTGACATAGGAATTGGCGCAACTAAATGTACATGCATCGACTGACAAATAGGAATTGGCGCGATTAAATATTCATACATCGACTGACAAATAGGGATTGGCGTAAATAAATGTACATATATCTAGTGACAAACAGGAATTGGCGCAATTAAATGTACATGATTTGGGTCAGGGTTTGGTTGGGGCAGGAAATCAATAAGAAATGCGTTTTAAATTAAAGCGTCGATAGAAACCAGGGTTTTTAAAGTTGTTATTGAAAAAGAATTTTATCGTAACCGAGTATGACAAAAATAGTGGAATATTAGCCTTTTTTTAATGTGGATTTTTATACTTTAACATCAAATTAGAGTACTTTCCTCAAGTTTTCAGACCTATGTTTTTATATGATTTAGAATCAGAATAATGTACTCTATAAAAATCAATTATAAAAACAGGGGGGGGGAGAAAGTCGAGTAGCGCCTGTATTTCGATAAGAATTAATAAAGTTATGACAATTTAAGTGAAGAAAAACATAATTATGACCACAGTTTCTTCAACAACTCCATATATCAAAAAATCGGTACTTAAACTGTCAACTTTTAAACCAATTGTTCGTTTTGGATAATTTTTTCACCTCTAAAATACTGTATTGGTCTTCTTTATAATGATATATAACAATAGAATATTTAAACAATTTGAAATTTTTACTCACGTACCTACATACACATTGCAATTCAGTAATTGGTTTACATAAATACTTCCATTATATTATTTAAGCATTTGATCCATACATAGTTCAAGTATAGTTGAGTATTGTAAGTGAATATTGAGTTATAAAAAAAGTGAACATAAGCTGTTATTAAACAAGATTTTGTTCCATTTATGATGAATATGAAATTCGAAAAAAAAGTTTATATTTTTAATGGATACAATATACATAAGTAATAAATACTTTTCTTTAATAATTTAACTTCACTAGCAATTTTAAGGGTGACTGATACAAACAAAACAAATTATATAATAGCTTACTTTCTTGTTGTATGTAGCAACAGTAAAATTATGTCTTTGTTAAACAGAATGGTAATTTATGCTGCAAAAATCATCTATAAACAGTTCATGTAATGCTGCAAAAATCATTTATAAACAGTTGATGTAACTATCACAAGCAATTTTCCAACAACAAGCTATTTATTTCCAACAACAAGCTATTTATTTCCAGCAACAAGCTATTTATTTACTTGTTATAAAAACTCACGTGCACTTGCGAACGGAAAAAAATAACATTGAAAACATAAACATAATATGTGCGCATGCGTTAAATTTCAGAAGAAATTTTTAGTCGTTTATAGAGGCTGAATATTCAGACGCAGAAGATTTACCATATATATATATATATATATATATATATATATATAATATATATATATATATATATATATATATATATATATATATATATATATATATATATATATATATATATATATATATATATATATATATATATATATATATATATATATATATATATATATATATATATATATATATATATATATATATATATATATATATATATATATATATATATATATATATATATATATATGTAATATATATATATATATATATATATATATATATATATATATATATATATATATATATATATTAAATTTTATAAATATATCTATATATTACAAATAAATATTTTTACTTTTTAAGGTTCTGATGGTAAAATCTTTAAGATAAAAAACCTAGCTTTATATTGTTAGTAAGCTGAATTGTATATATTATTAAAAGACTTATTATGATGATGTTATTATGTATCACGACTTACATTGTTAACTGAAAAAAAGAATTTTTTAATAATTAAACAACAAAAACAAATTTTTTTGTCAACAAATTTGTTTTTGTAATTTTGACTTTTGTATTATTTTAGATATTATAAATCGTAGTATATTTTTACGTTACACTTATGTAAACAGATCACATGCTTAATTTTTTGTTAAAAATAGCATATTCAGTTATAAATCACGTAAAAAATATATAAACATCATTAAACTGCCACAAAAAAAGAAGGGTAGACCTTTTCATAATATAAACATCCGAAAAACTCAAAACGAGTTTTTAAATTCCACTAGGAATTAAACTACTTATTTCACCATTTCACCATTGCAAATAATTCACAAAAACTGAAGTAAGTCAGAAACTTATGGAAAAATATATGAAGAAAAAAAGCATTAAGGTTGAGTTTGTTATTTAAATACGATCATAAATAATTACAAATAAATCTTCCTCAATTTAATTCAATGTAAATATATATAAATTGTATTTTAGCATAAATTTGTAAATCCATATTTTATACAACATACTGAGTACATCTCAATAAAGTATTTATGTTCAAATTAGTCTATTGTTGTTTATTTTTAAATTAATTTGGATAAAATAATACTGGTAAAGTATTTTTTTATTTTGTCATTATAGACAATATTGTATTCCAAACTTTCAAATTTGTAATGAGATTCATTCCATTATGAAAATAATGTAAAACTTTAACTTGAGAGTCTCATAATATACTAAAATGCTACACCTTTAAGAGAATCACCAAGATAAAGTAGCTACCTTTAAATAGTATACGATTGTATTTTTTATATAACAGCTTTGACATTTGGATTGTTTATATCATTTTTTTGTAAAACAATTAACTCGTGATCTTAAAATATATATGTATATTTGAATTAATTGAACTGCACAACGTAGATTTTCTAAAGTTTATAAATAAAAGTAAACTTAACTGAAGTTTATTTTGAAGTCTTCAGTTTAATTAAATTTTTGGCTAAATATTCAAAATATTATACTTTTAATTTAAAAATTTTAGAATACTTTAAAAAATAAGATCTATTTTTTGTAAAAAAATATTTTTAATGTTAAAACTTTCTTTTTAAAATAACAGAGAAAACTAAAGAAACAGATAAGCTTGAACGATAAAATAATTTTTTGTTTACACAAACAATACAACCTGAGCCTCAATTTGATACGAGGGTGTTTATTTATGAAAAGGTCTATTGGAAATGAAAAAAGAAGCTGAAATGAAAAAAATAATCTAAATTCATTAGATAAATTAATAATGAATAAAATATATTGTACAACAATAAAGGTTAATGTTTAATTAATGAAAAAAAAACAATATTTTATAATTTAGCTTAGGTGTGAAGAACTTTCTTTTAGTTTACAGATCTAATTCTAGCATATCAATTCTGTAGATTACTTTTGATTTAGGGGCTGTCCATTAATTACGTCAACAAATTTTTTTAAAATTTTTTCCTCCACCTCCCCCTCGTCAACAATTTGTCAAATTTCCAAAGACCCTTCCTTTAAAATTACGTCAACCTTTGATTACCCCCTCCCCCTTTTCAAAGAAACTACGCTATAAACTCAGCCTAATTTACCCTTATTTAAGTAATGAAACTCAAAAAAAAAAAGAAAAATTGTTAGCGTCAACTTTAATTGACCTCCCCTCTCCCCCATGTCAACAATTGTCAAAAAAGTTCAGACCCTCCCGCCCCCCTATTTTGTTGACGTAATTAATGGACAGCCCCTTATACGGTAAAAATAAAAATTCTCTTTTTTTATCAATTTTTTTTTTTTTTTTTTTTTTTTTTGCGATAAAGATACATACCAGAACAAATGATTAGCTGTATCCCTAGTGTTTTCTGCCAAGAAAGTTAGATGTGCAAAATTAAGTTTCGACCAAATTGAGTTTTTTTTTTACTTATTTCTGGCTTTAATAGCACTCTTAGAAAAAAAAACTATCGGATACATAAAACACCTAACAAAAGAAGCACTATGAACCATCTTAAATATATTTGTTATCTGTTTCTTTTTATCGATGTATATATATATATATATATATATATATATATATATATATATATATATATATATATATATATATATATATAAAAGATTTAACATAATGCAAAGATACAACATACAACATACTAACTTCTTAATATATAATATGCTGAAAATTTAACAAATACATTTTACATGTTAGAATTACGTAGTAGAATCTTAGAATGTTGTCCATAAAGAGAATATTTTTTAATTTAGTTTTAAAAACAGAAAGAGTAAAGAGTAAATTTTTTCAAACCAATTCCCCGATATCGAATTTGGTACGAGCTTAATTTAAGATAAATTCGGTAGGATATTTATGAGAGATTTCAAAGTAAGATTGAAATGTTACTGGAGATAACCCACATTTTGCTTTAAACATAAATAATATTACTTGATGAATATTAATTTTAAAAATGTTTAAAGCTCCAAGTTGGCTTAATAGAGATTCTCTATGTTATTATTACATATTGTTGTTATTATTATTATTTTATTAATCACCTTCTATAAAATATATTTACACGGTAAAAATGCAAACTAAGAAATAAAAAGATAAAAAAGTATCTTTTAGGAATGTTTTCTTAAAGTGTGTTTTTAAACATTGTTCGCTGTTGTTTTACATTCCAAAATTAAACTGCCTGTACCAAAATACGAATAGTAACTTCAGAAATGACATTCTCTGAGTCTTTAAGTTTTACTCTTTTATTAATCAGCATCAAGGTTTTCACATTCAGTTTAAGAATATAACATAATTCTTTTATATAATCTAAAAACAGAAAATTTAACTAAGTAGTAGTTAGGTTGGGAATTGATGATTTCAAAGGTTACTTTATTGTTTAATAGGCGGATAAATAGATTTATTTTGTTTTGCTATAAATTTTTTTGTCTATGAATTAAAAAAATATATTATTTAAAGATTAATTATTAAGAAACGGTTTTGTTCGATATAACATGGAAATACAGTTTGAGATCTTACTTTCGATATAGAATTTTCATGACAATTTTTCATTTAAATGCATTCCTAGAAAGTTTGTAGTCAACTATTATGTTATCGATTAAAAGATCGGGCAATTTAAGAGGAATATTATCGGGTTTACAAGGTATATAAAATAGGATAAAGTTTGTTTTATTTACATTTAATGAAAGTCGGTTACTTATAAACCACTGATTAATTTTAAAACACTAAAAAATGAACAATAATATTTATTTATTATTATGTAATTCGCCATAAAAAAAAATATTTACAAATTAGACTTGAAAACAATGTATACACACTTCAATTATTGCATGGTCAGTAAATGGTTTTTTTAAAAACTATATTGATTACAGTATAAAATCTTATTTGTAGTTAAATATTAATAATGTCTCTTATACATAATGCGTTCAATTAGTTTAGAAAAGCAGTGTAAGTCTGAAATAGATCTGTAGTTTGAAATATTAGTCTTAAAAGTTAATATTTGAAATATTAACTTTTGATCGTTTTTTAATTATTTTAATTAAACTTAAATGAACTGAAATGACTTAAAACGTATTACTTTTACTTTTAAAGCAAACGTCTTATCATACATTTTACAAAATTGGTTCAAAAATAAATCATAAGCATTAATTACATGGTGAGATTGTAATATAAGATTCCAATTGAAGTTCATAAAAAATCATGTTCCAATTGAAGTTCATAAAAAAATCATGTTCTCAATACATATAATTACTTAGAAATGTTTTAGTTCCAATGATAAATTAATGTTTACGCTCACATTCAAGTAATCAGCAATCAAGTAAAAATGAAAATGATTTTTTTTTTTTTTAATTAAAAAATAAAGATAATATTATTATTATAAACCACAACACTAACACCATACATAGTATAATAAAAAGAAAAGAAAAGCCTACCTCAATGACATTTAAAATATTTGTTTTATGAGAATCATAATGTTTATATGTGTACTTTACGCAACACCCAAGGTTCTCGATGATAAGATTAAACTCAGTCTACTACGAGTTCCCTACAACAGTCAAAACCCTTATCAAGTCATGCCATATTTAATTATTGCTTCCTATGTTTATCTTAACGGTATTTTGTAAAATATTAATTTTTTTTGTATTGGAAGTTTATTTTGTTTATGTTATCGCAGTGTAAAAAAATTTTGTAATTAATATGTGGTTGTAAAAATTTAAAGAAAAAAAAAGTTAAAAAAAAAAAAGTTGCTATATAGATATTTCATTGATTTGTCTTATGAATACTGCTGACTCTAAAATTATTTGTTTGAAATATTTTTTTTTTTTTTGGGGGGGGGGGGGCTACTGCCCTCCGGTTGCTACGGACCTGAACCTCTATCATGAACTACATGTTATATCTATACATAGACATATATCCAGAACTAGAAAACCTAGGAAGACCTAAATATCATGAACTAAAATGTTATACTAATGAGCGTTCTGAGTTGAATTTTTTTTAAAATGTCTGTTTTCATAGTTACAAGTTGTTAAAAATATTTATTAGAACAGGACGTTGAGGAAATTTGTAAGAAACCATAGACCGAAGAATCAAATGATAGCAGATTTGTTTATAATTTTAATAAGTTTATATTCAATAATATTGTTTATTATTAACACTAGAAGCCCCAAGGTGGATTAATTGATCCAAACACGACTTTGACACTTTGCTGAAGCTAAAATTTTAATGTTGATAAAAAGATATTTTATGACTTTTATTATTTTGATATTATTTACTGAAAAGTGGAAAAACTAAATAAAAAACACATTCAGAGATGCGGCTATAAATATTTATACCTAAAAACCCTAAGCTGGATCAATTGATTCACATTATAGAAAACATGCATATACAAAACTATTTTAGTAAAATAACTAATGTTATTTGCAATGTTTGCATATATTTGACATGCACTTTCCACAAACAGGTTTGTTACAACTTGCACATACTGTTGATGTCAGATTACGTTTGCAGTCTGTTTTTATCTGATATCTCAATCGTGTGGGTAACTGTGTATTACTGTTGGTAGCTATTGTGGTATTACTGTTGGCAGCAACTTGGGATTTTCGGTGATTTATATTTGCTTCTCTTAACTGCTCAGATAAAGTGTAAAGGAACCTTCGTCTCGAAATTTTTTGTTGTGTAACTTTTTTAAAAATGATCCGCACGTTTACACCGGTCAAGTCCAAAATATTGAAGAAAACAGCTAACGGCCAGCGTCTGCACCCAGATTTTGTTGACATTTGTTGACACATTGAATCTAACATATCAACTCCACATTTATTCGCATTGTAATAAAGTACTGCCTCTGGTTTTTTCTTCCCATCGCTTTGCTCAGTTACCTCTCTATGTAGTGTTAATAATAAAATTACAGTTTTCTTCTTCTTTGCCTGGTAGACAATCAAGTTCAATGGTCCATTTATGTAGAAAGTTGAATCGTAAAGTGGAAGTGGATCAAATGCTGGAATTTCTTTTCTACTATGTTTAACTGTTCCAACTATTGACGTTTTCTTTTGCAAAAGTTTTGTTGCAAGATCGACACTTGTAAAAAAGTTATCTGTAGTAACATTATACCCGCGGCCTAAATATGGTTCTATTAGTGACATGACCACATGAGTACCCAAATTTTCTACACGGTTTTCATCTTTACCAAGATACGGTTTGATACTAAGACAATATTTAGTTTTTAAATCAGCTAAAATCCAGAATTTGATTTCAAACTCGTCCGGTTTATTAGGCATATACTGAGTAAAGCGACACCGAGCTTTAGTTGGGAACAACTGCTCATCAATTATTAAAGATGCCTCAGGTATATAGCATTTTTGACTATTTTCTACAAATCTTGTCAGCACCCATGGCATAAGAAAAATTTATCACTTCGGAGGAGCTCTCTACGTTCTAAACGTATATCAAATCTAATATTTTTCATAATGTCTTCAAACCGAGAACGCGGCATAGTTTCTGCAAAAGCTTTGTTGCCATATTTTTCAGACCATAGGAATTTAACTGGAAAATTTCTTGCGTTCATACATCCACGAAGATATATTAGGCCTATGAAAGCATCAAGTTCAATGTCGCTTATATTCCATCCTTAATTTGATAAATTGGCAGATAAAACAGTACATTTTTTGATAAAACGTGTAAAGCCTTTATCCATAATTAGTCTAAATGCGTCAATAGGTGTCAAAACATTACGACAATAAGAAGTTGTTCCGCTTTTGGCAGTAAACACATTCTGAGCTTGGAATCTTCCTGTTACCTCAACTGTTGACGCAATAGTCTATTTTACATCATCTCTACGAGTTTTAACAGTTACACCATTATTCCCACCGCATGAGTTTTCTTCTACATCATCTACTTTCTACTTTCTACTAGCTACTACTTTCCGAATTGTAAATATAAGTATTACTTTCATCGTCATCAGAAAGATTATCTTCAACAACATCTGCCTTTTCATTTTCGCGTGCTGAATCTGATTCATCACCACTGTCCATTTCTGAGAGTTCTTGTAATATAAATAAACACTGTTGCGCCGACACACGTTTTGGACGTTGGTATGTAACTGATTGGTCAATTGAATGAGAATGTTCTGCAACAGAGGTTTTTGATGATGAAGCACCATCAGTGTTTGCTGAACTTATGCGTTTCATTAAAATATTAATAACTTTTATGATACTTAATATATAATTGCTACAGGCCAATAGATTATAAGTTTCATAGTCTAAAGCAGCAATATTAGTGTACTTGTGGTGGCAGCATATTTATAACAAAGATGCGGAAACAATACTTTATTTTATTCGCTAATATTTTTATTTTATTTCTTTTTTTTATTTTTATTTAAGTAATCTGTATAAATAAGCTAGAGTAATCCAGATTTAGGCAAATCATGCTATTAAACTTTTGCTTAGAGTAAAACGCGCCGTATTTTGGGCATAAAATTTATGTATATATATGTAGGGTGAAAGAAATTTATATATTTTATATACTTTACATCAAAATTAAAAGTTTTAACTGTTAGTTTCATACATTTAAACAAAAAAAAAAAAGTCTAAATGCATATAAATATTAGGTTGGATCAATTGATCCACTTTGGGGTTTCTAGGTATATAAAGAACCTGGGGTTTCTAGTGTTAAATCGTGTCTATGATATAGTTTGTAAAATTTTATTAAAAATCAGCGCTTACTGTTTCTTGAATAAAATTATCCGGACATATGTAGTTTTCTGGATAATTCAGGAATTAGTCCGGAAAAATATTAAGGTGGTTCCTACATAATCAAAAGTCAAAATTTTTTCAAAAATTGGCAAATTAGATATTCTATATTTGGCAAATTAGATATTCTAATGTAAAATTTAGCGCTCTTTCTCGTGGTTTAATTTTTTTTTAAGTTTGTTTATGCTTTTTACAATATTTACAATTTTATACAGGCAGGTATAATTTTAGTATTTTAGTGCCTAGCAACGGCCATAGCAACCGTTTTTTTTTTTTTAGTTATTATCTTAAATGAACTTTAAAGCTTAAAGTAGTTGCTATTCTAATGTTGCCTTGTACGTCCAAGTTGTTAAATATTTAATCATTATAAGTGAAGCTGTTGCAGAGTGCAAACAGCAGGCAGGCTTTTTTATAATTATTTTTTTACTTTTTACTGTTTTCTAATGTGTTTGTTGAAATTATTTAACATTTTAGTTAGATTCTAGTAAAATAATAAATATTTAATATAGCTAACCTTTGAAATAACAAAAGAAAGTCGTCAAGAAAGGGTGTCCTTTTTGTTGTTGTTAGCGCTGCTATGTCTTCAATTTAGATCTTATTTTTCTTGATATTAGTTTTGTTTTCAGTTTTACGTCTATCAGCTACGGTAATAAACTACCAACTCCTTAAAAAAAAATTATTTACTTATCGAATATGTTATTATGTAGGTTTTGAGCCAGAAATCTAAGCACTACGCCATGTCTGAAAAGCGACGGTAGCGTTGCGGTATGTCAAATTTTATAAATAAATTAAAAAAAAAAAGAAAAAGAAAGATAAAGAAAAAAGAATAACATAAAAAAAATAAAATAAAAATTTTGAGAATGAAGAAAAGAAAGAAAAAAAGAAAAAAACTAAAAAAAAATTAAAAAAACAAATCAAACAAATTAACAAAAGAAAAAAGAAACGAGAAAAGAAAAAGGAAAAAAAAATCCAAAGTTAAAAAAAAAAAAAACATTCGACAATGGAAAGGAATCAAAAAGAAATTAAAATAAAATATAAAAACTGCTTTTTTTTTGAAGAAAAAAAAGAAGAATATTTTTTATATTTTATTATTTTTGAGTGACAATATGTGTTTGCTTGATATGATTTACTTTTTTATTTTAATATTGTTATTTATTAAGAAAACTATACTTTTCGTGACTTAATGTTTGTGTGTGTGACACGTTTTTGTTTGTGATTATTATTGAATAATTTTTGTTTTGTTTATTTATTGTTATTTTTTAATGAAATATTCATTTTACTTTTATTGTTTTTATTATGATTATTGATATTAAGAGGGAGGAGAAACTTATTTATAAGGAGGATTTTAGTTTTAAAAACAAATTTTTCCTCTTGTTTTTTGTGTTTCTACGATATCGTTTTTCAAGAAAATTGTCTCACAAAAAACATCATAACTTTTGAATTAATAGTGGTAATTACTTGAAATTTTCAGGGCTTATTTATCAAGTGTACTGCTATTGCCTGAGTTTTTTTTCAAATAAATTTATTATTTGTAAGTTGTGGTTAGGGAACTAAGATCAGAGGCCTAGTAGCAGATTTTTTAAAAATACAGTTGTTTTGAAGCATAACTTTTAGTAGATACAGGATCTTTTAATAAAAAAAACTTACGCACTAGATACAGGTAACACGCACAAGTATACCAAGTTTAAAAGTAAAATGAGCTTTTACTCATAAGTAATTGTGTTTCTAGTAAACTCTATTTTTAGGGGTTATTTTGACTATTATAGGCCCCTATGTGATCATCTATATATTTTAGGAGTTCGAAAATATATATTTTTTTACACATTCTGTACCTACTTTTGAAAAAATTAATGCTTAATGAATAGAAAGTAACTTTTTTGGATTGCATAGGAACCACCTTAATATATTAAGTACTTCTTTATTTAAAAGCATATTTCCTCATTTTGCATTAGAGCGACGTATTATGCGCCGTTGCCGCCTAAATGTAAAAAAAATTTAAATGGAAAAATAAAGAGCAAATTAAAATATAAAATAAATCTCCACATTTTTTTGTTTTGAGATAAAACGATCTAAAAAATAAAAATTTTAGGAGACGGCATATAAAAAGATTTTTATTACTTATGTTTTCTCCGAAACTTTTTGGATTTTAACTTAGGCTTTAATATAGTAGAAAAATATTACTTTGAGGTAAATGAGACATTCGATAATTCGATTTTTTAAAAAAGTGGAGATAACAAAATGTGGCGAACAAAATAATTTTAACCTCGCGATATGTTAAAAATAAAATAATGCCTAACGCAAAATTATCTCCAGCTAAAAGCTCAGACATAAAGCAATCTCTAACACTAAACGTACATATCATTTAGTATATACCCTACCAAGGCTTTTCGTTTTACTTTCAAAACATTTTTCAAACTATTTTTGGGCAAGTCATTGTAGCGGGTAGTGTAATCAATTCTTTAAACCAATGTGTCACTCGCAAAACTCAAAATTGTTACAACAGTTAACTAGTTTCTTGATTGGTTTTTATGATTTTTAAATGCCTGAACTCTTCTTTAGCTGTATTATTACTTTCAGACAGAGAAAATAAAACGTCAACGCAGATCCGTAATTTAGGAACTTTTGAAACATCAAAAACAGTCTTTGTAAAAATGACTTTGTTCCAAAGAGTTTCCTCCATCATTGCCATTAAAGTAGACTTGGTTTCCACAACAAAATGCATCTATTTCTTACAAACTTAGATCCCTCCACTCGGTCTGTAGTTGGGTTAAAGCGCATTGTGTGTTTAAACTTTGAAAACATCAGAAGTGCAAAAAGTTTGTCTAAGGATGTACTTTGACTAGTCCATGTAGATGAATTTAATGAAATTGCAAATGTCAAAAATGTTTTTCATAAAGCCCTCGATGACACCTCGATGACAATTATCAAAATGCCTATATAAATGGTGAGAAACTACAGGAACAGGCGTAGACGGACCAAGTACAATCATGGGATTGTTTTCTTCTTCAAGTAAAGACGCCACAAATGCATTGACAAAATCTAGATTAGATTAGTATTCCACACTGAGATTAGCATTTAAAATGCAAAAAACTATTTTCTAAGCTACTTCATTTAAATGAGTTCCATGACCGCATGTATCCCTCGATTCTAAATAACCATTCTATTGGGGTAGATGGAGTGCCTTGTGACAAAGTTAATGTGTAGATTTGTCAATGACTATGCAACTCCATCTTGAACCTCCACCATGTTCAGTAGCTCAACCATGAGACAACAAGATTAACGTCCTTATAATCGTGGTAGTAAATCCTTATAGATTACAATGTCTTTTGCAAAATACTTTTTATAAGTTGAAAAAGTATTTCGTACAAATTCAACAATGCTATTTTTTTTGTCTTGTGCAAGACATTTGGTTGGTTTTCTCATAATGCTTTTTTTTTAAATCTTTTTTGCCGTATAATAGTTATAATAAGATAGTCTGCATATATAATAAATGGCCGAAGCAAAAAGAAGAAATAAAGTCTTAACACCGAGTTCCGTTGTTGCCGTCAGTTTATATTATAATAAAAGGTAAAATACAAAAGTGTTAAATACAGATATTACAAATGTATAATAAATAAGATATGAATAAAAAATAGAATAAGATTTTTATCTTATTAACAAAAATCTTAAATAAAGACAAATAATAAGTTAATGGTAATTACTTTTTACCAGTTTATTAATTCCAATTACTTTTTTGAAAGAAATATTTAAAGTCGAATTTTTTTTTTCTATTAATCTATTTAGCCGTAAAAATATTTACATGTTCTGCGTTTTATAACATATCGTCAACCTGGAATACGTGTGTCGTATACGACACTGTGTTTAAATTGAGAAATTTGCATTCAAAGTTTTAAGTAAAAAATCTTTTTATGTAAATTTAATTACATGTTGAATTTCAACAAAGTTGAATAAAATCAGTGTAAGTTTTTGTGTAAATTGTTAAAAATAAAAAGATAAAAAAATTCACCTGTAACTAAGAGCTCTGTTTTTCAAATACGACAAATGTATTTCGAAAACAGAACATTTTGTCGGAATGCAATTGTCATAGATACAGTTAATTTGATGGTAGGTGAATTAAGATGCAATTGTACGAATAAAATGTGGGAGGGGGGTGGGTGAATTCTCAATAAGTACCGACTAACTTCTAAAAAAAAAAGGTCCTCAAAACGAAAACTTAACCGACTGAAATGTGTCAAATACCCGACTAGCCGACTAAATTTGTGAAAAAACCAACTATAACTTAGAAGTCACATTCTTTTAGGAAGAGGGTGTAACACCTATCCCCCTTCCCCCCCCCCCTTTATATTGCTCTGGGTGAATTAACGCTAAATTTACTTATGTTGCAACTAACAATGACTTATAACTTTAGAATAATTTTAGTTTCGCTGTCCATTGGATTTTTTTTTTTTTAATTCATTCCCGGTAACCAATTTATCGGCATTATATTTAGAAATATTCAGTTTTTAATCTTTAAGCTTTTTATATAGAAATTAATAAGCTTCTTATACCAATATATTTACTAATAAATTGAGTATGATGTAAGGTATCACCAACTCAATTTATAAATAACTAAATAATCACAATTTTTCTCTTTTTTTACATTACACAATTTTATTTAACATTATTTATTTTCGAATAATTAAAAATAAAATAACTAATTTATCACACATATCTTTTAATTTGCTAGTGAAAAATTATACAAATAAGTTAAACCTTAAATATAGTTAAACCTTAAATATAATATAATAAAAAAACATCATTTCCATTATTGTACCTTTTTTTTACAATAAACAAAAAAATATATACAATGTTTTTTAAAACATTTTACAAAGTGATATATGTATTTGTTCATACTTTGTAACTTAAAAAGAGTATTGTAAAATTTAAGATTATCACCAACATAATATTTTAACATTGATACAAGGTCATTAATTTTTTATCTGAGAGCAGATTTAATATGAAAAGGTAGACATGATACATTAGTTTTACCTTTACAAAAAGCACTTTATGGAAATATAAAGACTTGGAAACAAGTTTGAAGTTTTTGAAATCATCTTTGTACATATGTACGACTTTCAATTCTATTCCAGAAGTTTTTTCAATAGGTGACAGTAATTTAAATAAAGTAGGAGGACTGTAAATTTCAAAATCTCTTAATTTTTTCTCAATCACACCATGCCCAGTGACAATATTCTGTACTGAACTATTACCAGGTTCACACAGGGCCGACGACACTGGGGTGGGGGTGGGGGGAAGGCGGAGGAGGGGGTGGGGGCAGGAAGCACGTGCACCTCTCCCACATCCTTTTTTTTAAAAGGACCTTTTTTTTTTATAAGAACAATCTTGATATTGAGGACTTTTTTCACAAATTGATGATTGTGCCCTCCCCCACTTCAAAACCCGTGTTGTCGGCTCTGTCACGTACTTCTGTTTAATGAGTGATATTCCGCTTTCATTTTAAAATTTTTTATTACCATAGACACAATTGAGTTCTTTTTCAAGGGAAGCACAAGAATATGACCACAAAGTAATTTGATTAGTTGATATGAGGACAATCTTGAATAATTAATTTTAATAGTTTATACAGACAACTTGCATATTCATTTGCTTCTCTACCAGCCATAGATTCACTAAAAACTTCAAAAAATTTTAGTTTACACACTAATTAACAAGTTTCTCCTACTTTTCTCTCTTGTCTCTCATGGCCATTTCTATCTATGTAGGCCTTGCCACACTGCCTTTGCATTTTTCTGACATTTATTTTTCACTTGTTAACACTTCTTTGACTTTTTTTTATGAGTTTTCTGCAAAATATAATTAAAGTAAAAATAAGTCTATTGTATTGGAAACTATTTATGTAACTGCTAATAAAAAATAAAAAATTTAATGCTATTAAAACTGTAATTTAGAATATTATAAAAAAACAATGCATAAATACAGTTGATGTAAAAATAAATGAAAGGTAATGATAATAAAAGAAATTTAAAGAACTTATTTAGAATGTAAAAATAATGATCTCTTTGAAACTATTCGAGCACAAGACGTATTCTAATAAAATTTTTGTACACAAGTATTTTATATTTTCTTTTCATTGTTAGGAGAAATGGTAGTAGAAGAAAAAGATGAATTAGTAGGGTCTTCCATTACATATACAGGAGTTTCTTCCAATACTATTGATATCGAATTATTAGCTTCAGAAGCTGTAAAATATTATACATCTGTTATAAAATATTCCTTATTTGTTACTTATCTTTTAAAAAAATACGATATATTTATAAATACTGTTTAGTTCTTTTGATTGCGAGTAATAATTTTTATTTACTGAACATTTCAATTCAATTCAAAGAAGAAAATACAATTTAATGTTAAAAAAAAAATTAAATATATCACTTTTTATTTACAAAAACATGTTAAAAAGGTAATAAGTGAATGAACATACGAATCGCTATCTCGAAAAAAGGGAAAAAAGTTTCACATTTTTTTCAAAATAGAGATTTTTATTTTATTGTCAAGTATTTTTGTAAGCCAGTGGTTCCCAACCTTTTCTAACCCATTCCCCAAATTATAATTCATAAAATCTTCATGGACCCCTTCTATTTTAAAAATTCTTATAAGGTGAAAATTTTAATAATGTAATTATTACTCAATAGGATAATATTTTATTTAAGGTATTTTAGAATAGACTACACTATCAATGAAAAACAGTTATTTTATCTTAGTTGATATATAATACAAACCAAGTTAATGTAAATTCTGGCACTGCTTGCCAGCAATTAATTTTTGAAAATTTAGCTTAGTTTTTAATGGACGTCTAATGTCTGCATCAATATCGAGTCTATTTCTTTTCTTAGTTTTAAGAGATAACGTTGCTGAAAACCTTTCTTCACACAAATATGATGTAGAAAAAGGATTAAGGGCTTTAAGTGCAATTGAAAAACACAATGGATATGAGTTCCTCATTTTTAACCAGAACATATTTAATGATGTTGTTTTGAAGTGATCCTTAGCCGTGGTATCATTCTTTAACTCTATAAATTCTTCTTGTGCTTTCTATTTCACATTTTTTGCATCATAAGAAAATGGTAATAATAAATTCACTGCTCAAAAGATTCACATCTGGAAATAAATGCTTTCAGTTTATCAGAGTGTGTAATAAGATTAGCATTTTTACTTGCGAGTTGGCAATTTAACTTATTAAAATGACCCACAATGTCTTCAAGGTAAGCAGTTGTTATTTCAAAATTGTCAAATTCAAAATATTTTACCAGTTCATTTTTCATTTGAAATAAAAATTCTTTCACTTCGTTCTTTCACATTCTTTCACATTCTTTCATATTCACTTCATTCTTTCACATTCTTCATTCTTTCACATTCTTTCATACATGAAAATTCTTTCACTTTATTTCTAAGGCTAAAAAATCTTTTCAAAAAATTTCCAGCAGATGTTTCTAGGTCAGAGCAATATTTTGTAAAAAGTTGAGTGTTGAGAGCAGAAGATTTTATATGATTTACCAATTTGACTAATTAATTAAATACAGCTTTCAAACTACTTAGTAAAGTTTTTGTTGCCAAAGCCTGTCTATGAAGAAATCAGTGTACACCAACTACATTTAGAGCAATCTCTTTTACTCTAATCTGCAATCCATACTTATAACCCATCATAGCAATATTTCAATTGTAAACATATAAATATTTCAATTGTAATTGATTGTGATTAAAAAACTGTTTTAGAAGTTCTATAATATCAGCTGCTTTTGTTGTTGTTTTAAGGAAAGAAGAGAACAAAAATTCTTCTTTGAATTTGTTATTGTGAATATACATACAAAATACATACAATTAATTGTGCCATTGAACTTACATCTGTGGACTCATCCAACTGAATAGAAAAATATGGTGCCTTAACCTTATAAAATGCTTCTACAATATTCTGTTGATTTTAGTTAACAATCCCAGTTTTATCCAACTTACATCTTTTTAGTGATTCAAATTTTCTTTTGAAAAAATCAATATCTTTATTTCGAAGATCAGGACGATACTTATTCAAGTAAATAGCAAGCTTTGAGGGTTTCATTGAGTCATTTTCTAGTACTTTATAACAAATAACACACTGTGGGTAGCTAATAGTTTCTTTAAGCATGTAGGTAAAACCATATCTCATGTTCATCTAAATATGACCTCTTTTTATTTTTACACATCTAAAGTTTTAAAAAAATAATATAAAACTTGTCTATAATGTAAATATTCAATTAAGATAAGAGTAGTATACTATCAAACTTTCATAGAAAATAACACAAGTTACTTTCTTTCAAACAAATCAGTTAGTAAAAAAAACTTTTACCATAAGAAAAGATGAAAGAATTATGATATAATATGGCATAATCTATTGCGGACCATTAAGAAGTAATAAATGCATTATTAATTCGTAGTGGTCCGCAAGTGCTCAACGGTTAAAATTGAATCTGTTAACACAGATTTTGTGTTTTCTTAGATAAATTACATTTTTAATTTAAGATTTAACTTGTTTCTTTAAACAGAAAAAAGATCAAAATTAAAATGCATTAACCAAAAAAATATTTAAAATTTACTTTTACCTTATGGTCCGCCTAAAAAGTTCTCATGGACCCCCAGAGGTCTATGCACCACTGATTGGGAACCACTGCTGTAAGCGCATGTTTAGAAAAAAAAGGAAACATCTTGCTTATATTTAAACATGTTAATCGGCAAGGTGAAAATATCGTTTACTGTAAAAAAGAGATATGTTCAGGATATGTCCTGTTTTGAAAGTAAAAATCCCAGTTGTTATCTGCCAAATATGTCTGAGACATTTTTTAACTATATAAATATATCAGGCATTTTCTATCGACATTTTTTTTGACATAATTTTGTCTAAATGTTAGACATATTTTTTTAACTTACTTTGGAATTTTATGCCTGGAGTGTTTAATGCAGATATATAATCTAAACATAAACTTAAAAAAATTAGCTTAAATTTAAACGAAAAAAAAATGATGAAAAAAGCTTTGAAGTTCTTAATTCCGACCTTATTTTATGATCTCATATATACATTAAAATTAAGTGGCAATTAAGAATATATTGGCCGTACAAAAAATTGTTGTTGTCTTTTTCTTACACACACAGATTAGATATTGGCTGTTCATATACAACATTCAAAATGTTCTATATGAACAGTACCGTGTCCCAGCCCCTTCTTTTTAAAAATAATTTTCTATTTGGTATTATTAAAAAACTCCTTAAATTCGTTCGTAGCCTCACTCTCCAATTGAGGTGTGTCAAGTTGCCTAGGCATATTCTGTATATGTATCTAGGTGCATAAATATTTAAATAATTTAAAGAAAACAATTTAAAAAAAAAATTTCTAAAGTAAGAATATCTCACAATTTGAATGTTAGCAAAAGCAAAAAATAAATTACATCTTTTTTGGGCTTATCATTTGCAGGTAGGACCTCCATGTCTCTATATACTATATATATGCCCCACCCCTTAATTGGTATTTTATTTTCTTATACAGTTGTGTGACAATTTATTATGGCCACAAATGAATTTTGATCATTTTGAAGTTTAATCTCATTCTTTATATATGAAGAGTGAAAATTCATTATTGAAAGTTTATCTTTTGTTTAAAATAAAGTTTTAATTCATAAAATCAGTGCTTTTTTTTTGCTACTGGCAACATTGCCACTTTTGACAGCCATTTTGTATGATGTCATCTTAATTATAATCTTTTTGCTGTGCACTTGGTAAGTTTTATTACCAGAGATTTGAATTATCGTTGGTTATCATCAAAATATTTATTTAAATCAGTAAAAATATTGTTTCATGAATATTTCTTTTCATTTTAAAGTAAAAATAATTGTATATACGATTTGATATTTTTAAAGTTATGAGTATCTAAGTTGTCTTATATCGGTAAGCTAAGCAAACAAATGGCAGACAATTTAGTGCGTTAGTTTAGGTCTTTTTTTCAATTTTATATAAGATCACTTTTTATTACTTATTTTTTGCTACCAAGGACATGTGTGTTTATAGATAAATATAGGATATGTTGAATATAATGATTTAATCCTTTTGGCAATCTACTTAAATGATCAAGTTCATTTTTAAATTGTTTATATATATATATATATATATATATATATATATATATATATACGCACACACAATTTTATTCTTATGGTCCTTTAGATTAAAAGTCCCTGGCCCGCGGCATTGTCGGGCTTACCTAACTACAATCCTGTATGTGTGCATGTATAACTCCAAACTTGTCAGTCAATGTATGTACAATTTTCTGCAATTAAATATACCAATCAGTTGATGTATTATGTATCGATAGATAAAAGTATAAAAAAAAATCTCTGTATAAAAAGAAACCAAAAGCATAGAGTGAAAAACAGTTTAATGAAACCGATTTAAAATGTCTCTTCACAATTGAACAAAATTCTTATTTTGTTAAGTCTGATATTTTTTCATTGTACGGAAATTTACAAAACTGAGAACTTGATAGGTTGTAAAGAAGTAAAGGAACAACATTTTTATTTGAGTAAGAATTTAAGATTTTTTTCTATAATTAAAATGGGTACAAGTTATGCTTATAAATTTTAAAACAAATCTTGATATTGTAACATAGACCAATATTAGCATTGTTTATTTTGAATGTTTTTCGGGTACTAGGATGGAAAAAAATTGTTCTGATGAGGGTAAGTAAGCTCCTTCTGTATGAAAGTAAGCTGGTGAGCTACTATATCCTTGTCCTAAAACTGAACTGAGATTTTCATGCTTTCCGTTAGAAGTTTCATCGACTCACCAATACATTTCATTGCATCAGAAATAGTTTGATTTGATTTTTTTTAGCATTAACAACTTTTTTACGTAGTTCTATATCATCTTTTGCTTCTTTTAATAGCAAAGCATCACGTTGGTTAGCTCTTAATTTTTTTAAAATATGTTTTCTTTTTTAATCAATCATTATTGGTAAGTCTGCTTCATTTTTTCTTTTCTTACAAGATAATGAAGTACTGGTAAAATCAACATTGTTTTTATCAATATCAGTTTCTTTTTCCACTGAACTATTATCTATCAACTTTTCATTCGGTGAAGATAAATTATTGTTCACTAAAGTCGTATCAATTCTTGAACTTAAAGATTTTATCAATGTTGAGCCACTGTATATTTCTGTATATTTCTCGTAACAAATCAAAGTGCTCTAAAATAATTCTGCCTCTACCGCTTTGACTTCCTTTTAATACTGATGTGATAAATTTTTGTCTTATTTCTTTTACCTTTTCAATGATTTGATGGTAGCCAACTTTTACTAATATGCTTTTTTTTTGATATCTTCTTTTATTTTAAGAATTTCATTTTCTAACCTTCATTTGTGCATATTAGACTTGGAGCACATGTTGGTCCAAAGAAGTTAACAAACTTATTTTTATATTTACCATCCATTTCTTCTTGTAAAAAAGTGTACTGCGCAGGTCTATCACTATCAAAGTCTTTTCCAATATATTCCATATTTGATTTGTATAGTTTTAGACGTTTTAATATATCAATTACCATTTCATCATTCCGTCTAAATAATTTTTTATTTGAACACGCGGCCATTTTTAAAATTATCGAGTTGTATCAACCCATGCGTGTTAGAAGTAAATCAATTCGTTTAGGCGAGATAATACAATTATGAGAAATAAATATCTTTTTCAAACGAGTTTTCTTGTTGTCAAAGCAGGACTCACGGCGGAGAAATTATCTTGGTATGTCGGGACGCGATAAAAAAAATTAATGTAATCCTATAATCAGGTCTTTATAGTACTAGATAAATTTTTATAATATATGAAACATGTACTTATTTCAAATAACTATGAATAAAAATTTCTTAGATTGAAGGCAAACAAAAAGCCTATAAAACGTCATCCTCTTTCAAACTGCTTTGAACTCATTTAAAAAAAAATTGTTTCTTTATTGCTGTGACTTCCAACCCATTTTAATTAATAAACACTCATAAATTTATTATTTTGGTTAAATAGAGTAATAATATATCGATTTTTACCGAATTGTTTCAATTAAAACTGATAATGTTAACCAAAGATATACATAACCTATTAACTATATCACTAAAATTATCAAGAACAAGGATTGGAAAAATCTCAGAATATTTATATTACAGAATTCAAGATTTTTATGTTTTGACTATAATTGTACTGGGATTAACAAATTTATCTGTACAAACCTATTGTAGTAATGTTTGAACACTCATATTGTACAAACATTATTGAATAAACATTTTATGTGCAAGTGGTCACGACGAGAAACGTGTTAGTTATCACGTAGTAATTTATGCGAACGTTTTAGTGATCACTGTAATTATTAGGGATTATCAAGAGAAAATATAACTTTGTTTATATTTAAATTTCGTGACTATATTAATTGTGATTTTCATGTAAGTTAAACTTAGTATAAAGTTCTTGTGATAAATTAAATGAATTAAAATCTCTAACAGTTAAAACGATATAAATAACGTACAATCTACATGACAACGTAGCCTTTGACGCAAACTAAATTTTGATTCAGATATTCCTAATAATATATGCAGTATGATAATATATGCAATTTGATAATATATGCAATAACTTGAATGACAATAAATGAATCGACATCAAAAAGCTAACATTTTACAAAAAATTAACATCTAAAGTTGTTAATTTTAACATTGTTGTCATATCCGACCATTTTTTAATTGATAACACTTTATTAATTTAGTTATAATACTTCTTTATCTAAAAATTCCAAACTTTTTCAATTTTAAACTGTAATTATAAAAAGTTAACAGTGTTCTTCTTTTGAATATTTATATGTAATAATTGTAAGTTATTGACTCATAATGAATACTACCGGTTTTTGCATTTAATCTGGTAGCTTTTTGCACGAATCTGATCGTTTTTTTTGTTTGATCTAGCGGTTTTTTGCATTTTATCGAGCGGTTTTTTGCATTTAATTTTAGAATTTATATCAACTTTATAACGCATGCAGTGGCGTAGCTACCATATAGCAAAGTAAGAAAATGCCTCAGGACCCAAGAGTTTAAAGGGGCCCTCTTAGCTTTGGCCACAGCACACAGCCGCTTTTATTTTCAATTTTATATAAACATTTTGAATATTTTATCTAGTTTTCATTGCGATTCTAATTTTTTACTATATAGAAATCTTTCAGTTAATTATTCCTCCCGTGCCCTTTTTATTTAGATTTCTCCTAATATGTAAATTACCAGTGTTTTCATTGTTTGATTTTAAAGTTAACGCGTGTTTTTTTCGGACCGTTAGTAACAGTTTAGAAATGCTAACATTAACATGCACGTGTAGCGTCAAAAATATGTATTCGTAACAGTTGCTGAGGTTTTTAATATTGTTCAAATATCCATTGTATTTTTCTAATAGAAAAATACAAAATAGAAAATTTTTATTCATTGTTTCTTTTCTTTTATATCTCCCTTTCTCATAAGAAATTTACGTTTTCCGTTTTTCTTCTTTAGATTATCTGAAGCATTGCAAAACCATGTAGTGCTTTCTGTTTAGGGAGTTTAAAATTGTACAAATTATCCTGATCATTTTCATGTTATAAGAAAACATGGAACTATTAAAGAGTAAAAGTGGGTTTCAAAAAAGAAAATATAAAAAACAGAAAGAAGAAGCATTAAATAAATTACCCAAGCTAGACAAGTTTATTATTAAAAATAATAATATAACCAAGAGAGTACTGTAGTAGATTATTCCCACCGCCTGAATTATTCCATCCCCCTATGAAAAACTCAAAACGAGATTGCGCTTTCGGGTTATAACTGTTAGAAGTGTACCTAAAACGTCCGTACTACCTTTGTAAACATAAACAAAGAGAAAAAAACGTTAAGATGACAAGAATTTTAGAAATAAAGTTTACATAAAAGTAATATAAGAACGACGATATAAGAAAGTGTCGTAATGATAGAAAATAAACAACTATATACTAATTAGTTATTTATTTGCATGAAACTGTTTTACAAATACTTTTATTATATAACAGTATATGTAGACAGATAAAAATTATATCTCTCTGAATTAATCTATCCTTTATAAATCGCTCAATGTAAGACAATCTGATCTTTATTACTGTATAATGATTAAAATTCTACAACTATAAAATATTTAATAATTAGTTGATAGTTGTATAATTTCTGTTTAAACTGAATAAATTAGTTATTTAATTATGTAAAATTAATTTACAAATATCTGTCTGAGTTATACCCTCCCCCTGAGTAAATTACTAAACTTGCCTCTGAATGATTTCCTTTTTCCTAGCTAATCATTTAATGATGCAATTTGAGTGATGCAATTTAACTATTTATTGAGTGCAATAAATAGTGAACAACTATAAACTTTTAGTTATATATTTAACTAAATATACTTTAAAAAAATACATCTTTAAGTTTCAAAATTATTACTTTCCTTTAGTAAATCGTTTAAAGTAAGATGGTGAAATAATGGCATGAAGTGATAGTTATCGGAATTATGCAACTTGTATATCAATAAGTTATAAAATTATGTAAAATATATCAATAACTTATAAAATTATGTAAAAATGATTTACAAGTATAATGTCTGAATCATCACACCCCCCTAAGTAAATCATGCAATACAAAATGTTTGAATCTGGTATTGAGTGATATAATTTATTTTTATATTTTACAGTAATTGGAAATTTTTAAAGCTTTTGATATTTAACTTGTAGGACTTTTATTTTCCTATAGGAACATAGAATAAAAGTGTTATTAGTAAAGTTATTAGTCCAGCATATCATTATTATTTTAGCCTCATTTAAAGATATTGTGATGTTATATTGGTTTTTGATTTTTTTCCAAACTAACGCATATTAATTTTCTGATATGTATATATGTTTTTAAGTTCTATGTTAGCTATTTCATATGTTCTACAAAAACTAGTATTGATTTTTTTATATTTTTATTTAAAAAATTATTTGTTTTGTGCAAATTGAAATGTATTTCTTTATTTAATAAGTTTTTTTTTGTCTATTTGTTTTAGTTCGACGACAAGGTTTTGCTCTACTTCATTTTTTATGTTTAATTTGACTACTGTTGAAATATGGTTTTAATTTAGTAAATTTTCATGAATTGAAATTTACTTTATTAATCATTAGCCAACAGTTTAGGTAAAAAAATTGAATTCATTGCAATCAAGGTAAGAATAACTTTGTTTTTTAGTCACACCATTAAATAGTTTTTTGTATTTTATTATTATCGTGTCATTTCTATTTTGTGTAAATATATTTTTCCTGGTAACATAAGTTTATATTATACCTAAAGTAAAACCTATTGTTTGTTTATTAAGTTTCAGTAGTGGTGTAGTGGTAAAGCTACATAAGTCCAAAGTAGTACTACATTCAATTCGTTTCTTGGCACAGAGGCCTTGTTTGTCAAAGTTTGTGTTTAGGAGTTATTGAGAGAGGGTTTTAACCACAACTAAAAGTTGCCTCTTTAACTGTAGCAGCCTTTATAGACTTGGAAAGGTAAAAAGCACACACAAAAAAAGCTCATTTTATGTAAATTAATTATTTTTAAACAGGTTTTAAATTAGGTAACTGCTGGTTATCTGTTTAATAACATCTGTTGCCAAAAAGAGTTCGGTTAAATAGAAAGGACACCCTTTTTTTTCAATATCTTTGCTTTCAACAAAGCTGCAATCAATCACTAATAGAGTTGGAAGTTACTGGAATAAGATGAAGTTTATAAAGCAAGATAATGATTGACATATGACTTCAAAGATTAGAAATTATATGAGTCAAAATAGAAACTGAAGCAGGTGAATTCCAAAGAACTGATGTTCAAAGAAAAAACTAGATGAATAAGAGTTTTTGGAGCACTTAGGAGCAGTCACAGAAAAAGGATAAGACTTAATGGAAAGAGGAATAGCATGAGTGTTTGTAGAATTGAGAAAAAGAAGTAACATTACATCTGATAATGGTTAGAGGTTTGCAAGACCAGGTTCAACTATGTTTACATTGTGTTTTTGTACCTTGTCTGAAAGGAAAGAATATCATTTTAAGATCCACCCCTCCTTTCCCCAGATATGGCAACAGTATTCCATATAAGGACAGACTTTTATTTAACAAAACACTATTTATTTAACAAAATACTTTAAATCAAAAAATTGCAGCGTAAAAGAAGAAAAAACAGCAAAATACAAAAAACTATTTAATGGTGTGACCAAAGAACAAAGTTATTCTTACCTTAATTGTGATGAATTCAATTTTATTACCTAAACTGTTGGCTAATGATTAATAAAGTAAATTTCAATTCATGAAAATTTACTAAATTAAAACCATATTTCAACAGTAGTCAAATTAAACATAAAAAATGAAGTAGAGCAAAACCTTGTCGTCGAACTAAAACAAATAGACAAAAAAAAACTTATTAAATAAAGAAATACATTTCAATTTGCACAAAACAAATAATTTTTTAAATAAAAATATAAAAAAATCAATACTAGTTTTTGTAGAACATATGAAATAGCTAACATAGAACTTAAAAACATATATACATATCAGAAAATTAATATGCGTTAGTTTGGAAAAAAATCAAAAACCAATATAACATCACAATATCTTTAAATGAGGCTAAAATAATAATGATATGCTGGACTAATAACTTTACTAATAACACTTTTATTCTATGTTCCTATAGGAAAATAAAAGTCCTACAAGTTAAATATCAAAAGCTTTAAAAATTTCCAATTACTGTAAAATATAAAAATAAATTATATCACTCAATACCAGATTCAAACATTTTGTATTGCATGATTTACTTAGGGGGGTGTGATGATTCAGACATTATACTTGTAAATCATTTTTACATAATTTTATAAGTTATTGATATATTTTACATAATTTTATAACTTATTGATATACAAGTTGCATAATTCCGATAACTATCACTTCATGCCATTATTTCACCATCTTACTTTAAACGATTTACTAAAGGAAAGTAATAATTTTGAAACTTAAAGATGTATTTTTTTAAAGTATATTTAGTTAAATATATAACTAAAAGTTTATAGTTGTTCACTATTTATTGCACTCAATAAATAGTTAAATTGCATCACTCAAATTGCATCATTAAATGATTAGCTAGGAAAAAGGAAATCATTCAGAGGCAAGTTTAGTAATTTACTCAGGGGGAGGGTATAACTCAGACAGATATTTGTAAATTAATTTTACATAATTAAATAACTAATTTATTCAGTTTAAACAGAAATTATACAACTATCAACTAATTATTAAATATTTTATAGTTGTAGAATTTTAATCATTATACAGTAATAAAGATCAGATTGTCTTACATTGAGCGATTTATAAAGGATAGATTAATTCAGAGAGATATAATTTTTATCTGTCTACATATACTGTTATATAATAAAAGTATTTGTAAAACAGTTTCATGCAAATAAATAACTAATTAGTATATAGTTGTTTATTTTCTATCATTACGACACTTTCTTATATCGTCGTTCTTATATTACTTTTATGTAAACTTTATTTCTAAAATTCTTGTCATCTTAACGTTTTTTTCTCTTTGTTTATGTTTACAAAGGTAGTACGGACGTTTTAGGTACACTTCTAACAGTTATAACCCGAAAGCGCAATCTCGTTTTGAGTTTTTCATAGGGGGATGGAATAATTCAGGCGGTGGGAATAATCTACTACAGTACTCCAGATGATGCATCGATCGAATGTGAATGTTATGATGAGTTAAATATTTTAGAGAAAGGTTATACAGAAAAGATTGCTTGTAAATAAACTAAAGCAGACTGTAGCGATTAGGAATTTAAAAAAATTTCAGATAAAATAGTTGACACTGAAGATGCTCAGGAAGTTTTAATAGGTATTAATGAAAAAAATATCATTTATACAAATACCACTATATGTTGTGACCTAGGAAAATATTTAAATCAGAACATTTCTGATGAAACCAAAAGAATACTGATAAGCATTCCTGGTCACAGACCTAAAGGACCAAAGATCATAGTCAACAGAACAGAAGTTTCAGTGAAACTTACTATTATTCTAGATCAAACTATGGCCCAGTTCCACGAATATGGATTGTTATTGTATGTTGGACGCAGTATACTGTCAACCTTGTTGGCTTTTTCAAGCATCAAAAGTCAATGGCAATCGGGGATAAAGGATTGGAAAAATTTATAACAAAAGATAAAAATTCACAGTTCATCCCAACATCACATTGAAGCCTGTGCGGTGCTCGAATTATGGAAGAAAAATGAAACCAAATTTTAAATAATTAAAGCATGTGAGATTCATTATTTCTTCGTTTGAGAGTTAGTTATAAAATGTTTTATATTTAATATTGCATATGGTATACCTTTTCTCTCTTTATTTACTGAAGTTTACATTTTATTTAGTATTTTATAAATATATTTTTTTGAAGCAAAATTTTTGTATTATTCCTATAAAATTATTTTGGAAATATTTTAGTTGGGGGGCCTTTGCACTGGTTTTTGCCTCAGGGTCCAAAAGTTCTAGCTACTAAGTATATTATTTTTCCTCCTTTAAATTACTTTGATTCTGTGGACTATGTTCAAACAATTTAATGCTAATAATTTGGTTATGTTACGGCCTTTTAATGACAATACACGTTGATTTAAGGTAGTTCCTCGGAGACAGTGTCTGTGGTTTCTTATCATATGTAGATTGAACGGACTTTCAACAATATAAATAATATTTTTGTAACTTTGATGCAATGTCAAGTTTAAATACCATAAAACATATGTTTTTCTTTATTCTTTTACCTCTGCAGTATTGCGTCTTTCACTAATGGGTGTTTAAATTTCATATGTATTTTATTATTCAATTTTTTTAACCATGGTCATAATGTAGAGACATTGACATTCCTGATTCTACCTTTATCTCCTGTAGATTATAGTTTCTGTTATCTCCAATTAACTCATCTAGCATATTTCTTATTTTCTCAGTACAACCTGACTGTCGAAAACCACCTCTAATTACCAGGATTTATATTACCTGTTGATATATATTGATGGACTAGGCGTCGCACGTAGGAGTATTTGACGATTTAGCTGGCCAAATTTGGAATTATTAAAAGTGGCCGTACCCACTAAATTACCTACCCTTATTATCTCTCGATAATGGTTGCTTAATGAGCACTTAATGGTTTGGTTATAAAAGTAGTAATTGGAACTACACAGTCTAGGTAATTATCCGATCTATATCTGCGTGGTTCATTTTATTTACGAGCGATTTTAGTGGTGTTTATTGAAACTGTGTACAAGTGTTTACAACAGAAGTTTTACAGTGTTATATCATGGATGTTATATCTATGACAGGTATGTACATTATTTACTTTTACTACCTTTTATGTACCATGAAACTTAGCATTTTTTAAACGAATTTTAAAGTAAATTTTGACTTTAAAATTGAAAAAGTTGTAGTGCGCATTGAAACCCTTTTAGTTTTTTTCGTTTTTCTATGAGTTTATACCACTAGCTATTTAAAAATCTTAATTTCAACTGCCTGTTGATGCCATCTAAATTTTAATCATGTTCTAAGCACATCAAGGTCAGGGTTATATATATATATATATATATATATATATATATATATATATATATATATATATATATATATATATATATATATATATATATATATATATATATATATATATATGTATATATATATATATATATATATATAACCCTGACCTGACAGGGTTATATATATATATATATATATATATATATATATATATATATATATATATATATATATATAGTCAGGAATATATATACATATATACATTTATACATATATATATATATATATATATATATATATATATATATATATATATATACACAACCCTGACCTTGACAGGGTTATATATATATATATATATATATATATATATATGTATATATATATATATATATATATATATATATATATATACATATATATATATATATATATATGTATATATATATATAACCCTGACCTGACAGGGTTATATATATATATATATATGTATATATATATATATATAGTCAGGAATATATATATACATATATACATATATATATATATATATATATATATATATATATATATATATATATATATATATATATATAGCATCAACTGCCTGTTGATGCCATTTTAATCATGTTCTAAGCACATCAAGGTCCAAGATGAATTTTTCAACTTATTTTTTTTTTTTTCTAGATGGGTCATCAGGAATGCAAACAATCTCTCGTTTGGATTTCTACAACAGTATTCAGTAGCTAGAAGCTCCAAATTTCAATGAAAAAATGGTAGCTGATCAAAATTTGTTATCAAGAAATCAATATACCAAAGAACTAAAAACAGTATACAAGCGTCAAATGTCGAGGAAAGCTATTTTTAGAAAAATATGGTCGTCTTCATCCAGAACTCATGAAATATTTATTAAGAAGCATGGCCCTTGGCTGCAAGGGAGTTTCCAAGTACTGGGTACCCCATCCACTCCATCGTCAGCCGGACGACTAAGAAAAAGTTTTGTCGATTCTAGTGAACGTTCAAAGAGGAGAAAAACAGAACAGCTTAGGAAAGATGTGGAACCAGAAGCTATTGTTTTTGCAGCTGAAACTTTTTTGACAACAAGTGGCAAAAGAAGTGCTGCAACCGTCCTCAAAGATCTTAAAACATCTCCCAAACGAGCGGGAAAGAATAAAAAAGTCTATCGCAGCAGTCTACAAAAAAAATCATTGACACCGTTAGAGGCTCTTTTAATATTTACTGACGCAGGCCTAACAAAATCTCAATATGAAATCGTACGTACAAGTGACAAGAAGCAATGGCCCTGCTACAGTATTTTGCTGAAGTAGACTTACAAAGTCTGTTAAACTATACTGCCAAAAGATTGGTGTTGTATTTAGAAGAAGTTATCAAGACTCTAACGGAAAGTGGGCGTAAACATATGAAATTATCTACGAAATGGGGTTGTGATGGCTCCCTGCAGACACAGTTTAATCAAAAGTTTGAGGATGACTCTAATTCTGATGCCAGTATATTTCAATGCTCAATGGTTCTATTACAGCTAACTTGTGGAGTAAATAAAAAGCTTATCTGGCAAAACCCTACACCATCGTCTCCAAGGTTTTGCAGGCCAATTCGAATTAGGTTCATAAAAAAAACTGCTGATGTAATAGCTAAAGAAATTGCTTACATGGAAAACAAAATTGCAGGCTTGAAACCAACTCAACTTCAAGACATAGCAGTAGAACATGTGATGATGTTAACTATGATTGACGGAAAAGTCTGTAACGCAGCAACCACCACTAAATTGACCATGCGATGTTATATTTGTGGAGCAACATCAAGACAATTTAATGATTTGGACAGAACATTTGTTGACAATCAAAGCAGCTACAAATTTGGACTATCCATTCTGCATGCTAGAATACGGTGTTTTGAAAGGCAGAAAAGGCTGAATGAAGATGAGAAGAGACTCATCTCAGATAGGAAAAAAAAAATCCAAGATGAATTCAAGAGCAGAATAGGCATTCTTGTCGACATACCTAAGGTTGGATTTAGGAATACCAATAACGGCAACACAAGCAGGAGGTTCTTCAACGACCCGGAAACATCTGCAGATATCACTAGAGTAGACTTCCGTTTAATTTCCAGAATGAAAATTACCCTAGAAGTAATTTCCAGTGGCCACATGATTAATGTAGAAAAGTTCAGACAGTATACTTTGGATACTGCAAAGCTTTATGTTGAACTATACCCCTGGTGTCCAATGACTCCAACTCTGCATAAAGTTTTAGTACATGGTCCTGATATAGTAGAGAATGCGCTTTTGCCAATTAGACAATTGTCGGGAGAGGCTGCCGAAACCAGAAAAAAACATTTCCGGGAGTACAGACTTAGCTATGCTAGAAAATTTTCTAGAAAAGATTGTAACCAAGATATCATCAATAGGTTATTGTTAACATCCGACCCTCTGTTGTCCAGCATTGGGAAAAAGAAACACAAACTTACAAAGCCTTTTTCAAAAGAAGCTGTGGAATTGCTTCTTCTTGGAGAAGTCCAAGATTCCGACACTGAAAACAATGAAGAATATTCTGACAATGACGAAGTGGAATCTAATTAAATATCAAAATATAGTATGTTATTTATCATAATAAAGTTTAAAAAATAATATACCTTTTATTTCCTCAAATCCTATTGAATAGAATAAAATGTAATCCCTAAAGTACCCATCTTTCCCCTATATTGAACGCCACTGGCTTGGATTTGTACAAAAAACATTTAATTTACAGTTTCTTGTCATATGGTAAAGTTTTCAGCTGTTAAAAAGAGAGAAATAATTTTGGCCAGCTAAAATCGTCAAATACTCCTACGTGCGTCGTATTGAAGTTTCACTTCAATGCACTAGTTCCGATACTTCTTTTACACTTTTCCCTTCGTTAATTACAAAACTAATGATCAAATTTTATACTTCAACATTAATTTCTGAACATTGTATTTGTGCGTTATTCATTTAAGAGTTTTAAAAAATTAAAGAGAAAATAGGCTTAAATATATAAGGAAGTTAAATTAAATGGATCAATACTAGGACCACTATTATTCTTACTTTATATCAATGATTTATATTTAGCATCCTAAATTTTAAATTTTATATTGTTTGCTGACGAGTCTAAAACTAAATCTATGTTGTTCCACAAACCGAAAAATAGTGATCCATTCCTTTAAGATTACCTATTCTCTTTGTTAGTAATTTAGTAATTAAAAGAAAATCGACCATTAACTTTCTTAGAGTGACGTTAAATGAAAATATATCATGAAAACTTCACATTAAATCTATTGAAAATAAAATCTCAAAAAATATTTTTATGTAATATAGAGTTTCTTAATACTGAATCCTTTAACCGTTTTTTAATACTGAATCCTTTAAAAAAAATTTTTTTTTTTAATTTGTTCAAAGTTATCTTACCTATTGAATAACGCTTGGAGTTTTAGTAAGTTAAAAAAAAATCCATAGTTTGATTAAATTAAACCTATAATGAAGCTTGATTCAACATGTTAAACAAACACTTGATCTCAACATTACTGGAACTCTTATTTTTAAAACCTTTACACATCTCAAAGTTTTTTAATGTGCACAGTAGCTGGAAATGTTTATGGTTATATTTTTGAAAATGTATTTACTTGTATTTATACTTATAAAGATAAATTTTAAATGTATCTTTATAAGTATAAATAAAGAAATTAAAAACGGCTATTTTAAATAGCCGTTTTTAATTTCTTTATTGAGGAGACTTCTTTTGTTCCATATATTTTATACTATGTAAAATCAGGTCAATAGAAATACTTTAATTGACAAGTTTATAATTTTTTCTCAGCAGAATAAAAAATTAGATATCATATAAAACATGCACAGATTTGCTTTAATTGCTTCTATGTTGGTTGCACTAACTAATACTCTTCCAGTATTTAAAATATCTAATATTAACCTTTTGTCTCTGCTTGAAATGAATTTAGCAGCCTTGATTATAGACAGAAAATTGCATCGTTGAATGTACCAGACATAACTTTCATGTGTCTTTTGATAAAAACATTTCTGACTTTTATACTTATATTTGATATTGGCTGCTTACATAAGCTTTTGGCTACTGCTTACATAAGCTTTTGGCTACTGCTTACATAAGCTTTTGGCTACTGCTTACATAAGCTTTTGGCTACTGTTTACATAAGCTTTTGGCTACTGCTTACATAAGCTTTTGGCTACTGCTTACATAAGCTTTTGGCTACTGCTTACATAAGCTTTTGGCTACTGCTTACATAAGCTTTTGGCTACTGCTTACATAAGCTTTTGGCTACTGCTTACATAAGCTTTTGGCTACTGCTTACATAAGCTTTTGGCTACTGCTTACATAAGCTTTTGGCTACTGCTTACATAAGCTTTTGGCTACTGCTTACATAAGCTTTTGGCTACTGCTTACATAAGCTTTTGGCTACTGCTTACATAAGCTATTGGCTACTGCTTACATAAGCTTTTGGCTACTGCTTACATAAGCTTTTGGCTATTGCTTACATAAGCTTTTGGCTACTGCTTACATAAGCTTTTGGAGAAAACTGGTTTAAAAAAGATCAATGAAAAACAATACCTATTTAATTTATAGTTATAATAGATTTAAAAGTTAAAATTAAAAGACATTGTTACTCAAAGTCCTCCACTTTTTAACTCAAGTACTTGTCCACCATCTTTAGCTATCTTTTGTTTAAGAGCATAGAGTGCAGTATCTTTAACTATTCTTTGAATATCATTATCTACTGTGGGAATGAAAATTACAGAATCTCTTATTAAATAAGTATGATATTGTTGATATCATACTTATTTAAAAAGAAATTTTTTGATTACATTGAATTTTTGTTTAAATTTACGCTCAACAGTTAACATGTTAAAAAAGAAAATTTTGCTTTGGTTACCAAATTTCTTTACCACGAAAGCTCTTTACATTTTGGACATAGAGTTTCATTAAGTTTGTTTACCTTTAAATTTTTTATAAGACAGAAAAAACAAAATAAGTGGTCACAATTTTTTAGAGTCACTGATAGTTTTGGTATTTTACCACATAAATTACACTGACAAGGTTGTAAATAAGGATTAAATTCATTTTTTAATTCTTTAATATCTATTTTTGAGTTGTCTGCAATCACGATGCTTTTTTTAATGTATGCAATATCATTGGAAATTATCAGACTTTTTCACCAATACCAGATTTTTTAAATTGTTTAAGTTATTTTGCAAAATTTTTCCTGAGTTTTTATACCTGCTGACAACAACAGCATTCATCATAATGAGGTTTCAAAATCATATTTAAATGAAGTGTTGTCAATTTCAGTCTTTTAATAATTTCTTTTATGTTATTATAACACAACAAAATTTATTCGGATGAACATTTGACAGCATGACATGGAACACTTTTTTTTTTTGCTTTGTTGGTTTGTTTTAACAGCGTAATTTAATTTCTGAGCCAAATATCTAAAAACCCCACAAACAATATTTAAATTCTTGTTATGGATCTTTATCTAAGAAAAAGAAAAGATTTTAGGTAAGTGTACTGAATAACCAACAAGCTTTAACTTTATCTATTAAGTAGTGTTTTTATTTATTAAATTAAAATAATAAAACAATTTTAAACTGCATACAAAATTAAAGATATTTATAATTAAAAGTAAAACAAACTTATTACATAAAGACATTATTTATTTTACATAAAGACGTTAAATAGATCATTAGCTAAAATGGTATCACTTTATGGCAATGGTAAAATGTGATTTTTGAACAAGAAAAAAATTCAGTGCTAAGATCAGTCAAAAGTAATAAAAAGATAAAAGATTCATATTAACAAAACTATTAAAAGTTTTAAGTTTCACCGCTCAAAAAAAAAGTAAAAAGCCTTACAAATCTACAAACAAATCAAAAAAGATTTTTTTTTTAAGTAAATCTGCATCATTCGTAAAATTAAGTTATCTATTTATTTTACTGACTTTATAACTAAATTAAGTAACAAAAACACTACTGGTAGCCCAAAAACTGTTTATCTTCGTACAAAATTATAAAAAACGCTATGAGTAATAAAAATTGGTCGTCAACTAAAAATTAACTTCGTAGCGAAGGGCCGAAGCCATTTTGAAAGTCCAAAAAATTTTATAATCAAACTGCGCTTGCGTACAATAACTTGTCGTTTATTTAGTGAGTATGAAAGACCGTGAGCTTTAGCTGGTGCATCACAAATTAAAATATTTTACTATTTACGTGTATAGGTTTTCTATTATTATCAATAATGACATTTGCCATGAGAGGTCTTCCATTAAGTATGTATGGAGGTATGGGGGGAATGGGTTAACCAAAAACTTGACATTTGCTATGAGAGGTCTTCCATTAAGTATGTATGGAGGTATGGGGGGAAGGGGTTAACCAAAAACTTATGAATGCATACGAGAGAGAGAGAGAGGGTAATTAAAGACAGCAACTATATGCGCGGTGTGACTGATTCTCATTCTCTATCTATTTAAAAACTTGATTTTTTTTATTTATTAACAAAAGCATCAAGTTACATGAGTTTAAAAAACTAGTATTCTGTTAAGTAACAAAATTAATAATTCTGTTATGAGTTATGCCAAAATAACTAAAAAGTTTTTGTTTTTAATCCTTTAAAAAATTATGCGTTGAAAAAAGCTTGATTTTGAAGTAATATATACTCATGCAGTGGAAGGATAAGAGGGACATAAAAAGCATATAGGTGTTTACAATAGAAATGGAGTTCCATAATTAGTGGTTTTACTGCATACATACTTTATGGATGTCCTCCAAGATATATTAACATCCCCCGTGAAGTCTTTCAAGTGTTCTAAACTAGTTGACTTCTGTAATCCACAAAACAATGCCACAACAATTGGAATGATATCACAAATATTATCAACATGCGACTAGATTGGTCAGAGAAACATAATTTCTATTTTAAGGATTGGCAGTCTGTCAATGGTTAAAGACTTTACAAAGTCTATATTATAGCTTAGATCTCAAAATCTTTAATTTTTTGATTACCTTCTTTTATTTAAATCTTTTATCCTAAAATACGTATACTCACTAACTAAACCAATAAAGAAGTAATATGATGCAACTAAATGCAGTTAAAGAAAAATAAAAAATAACAGCAAGTAAAAATAAGATAACTACAAAAATATATCAAAAGTAAAGTATTCAATGCAAAAAATTAAATTTTTAAATAACTCTTACAAATGAAATATCTTAGAAGATTTACAAACCTAAATTAACAGTAACATCTGAGTTTTAAGGCATTTTCAATAGCATCATAACTTGTGCTGGAAGATCTACACAAAAGTAATTACAATATAGTTACTCTTGTTAAGATACTAAACATTAAACAGCCCATCGGCTAGGTCTTCTCTAAATATCAGCAAAATATCTTTATTATTTTCATAATTACTGCTTTTACTATCGGTGGTAAGTTCGTAAATTCTTTCGGCAGCATTTATGGATTTCAGTCCTTTTCACTCCTATTTATGGATTTAATTCCTATTATTATGGATTTCAATCCTACTAAGTCCTTCTATTAATTCTTACTAACTGTTTAAGCATTTATTTGTTTATTAACTGTTTTAGGTATTTATTAACTATGCTAATTTAAAAGTCTTTCTACAAGGATTGCTGAATCATTGTGCTTTCTTTCTACTTATTAAATGAACTTAATTAAAAAAAATTCCTTTTACTTATTAAATGTTACATATTAAGGAACTTCTTAAATGACTTATGTTTAAAAATTTCACTGATTTAATAACCGCTTATAATTAATACTTAATTTACCGCTGCTGCTGCCCATTCGTGCGCGTTTACTCGGACTTTTTTCACTTTTTTATTAAATAATTTTTATTTATTATTATAAATAGGATTTAGCATGCTTCTTTTGTTTATACTTTTGAACTCACGCAATGAGGTACTCGCAAACCGTACTAATCTGTCAATATCTGCTTATGTTATTAGTGAATTAGTAAAAATTAAAGACTTAAAATAAGGTATTAAAATCATTTAAAATAAGGTATTAAATGATTTTAATACCTTATTTTAACTTTTTTAAAATAAGGTATTAAAATCATTTAATACTTTATTTTAAAAAAGTTAAAAAAAAATACGTTTGCTTTTACATAAAAAACGAGATTGCTTGATCGTATGTTTTTTGCAAGTTGTTAAACATTTATTACCAGGTATTTCATTAAACAAATATTACAAAAATAAGGTTGTATTGGTAAAGTATCTAATTTGTGCATTTTTCTCAATTTATATATTTATTTATATTTGTATATTATCTATTATGTGTTTATATGTGTCAAGTCAAAAATTTGACAAGGAATAAAAACAAGGTCTGAGATTTAAGGTTAAAATTTAAAATATTTACCAATGTGGTTCTTAAATTGATTTACGTTTGTTGACTCGATGATTTCTTGTGTTAAGACATCGCAGTTTTTTACAACTCTGTTAGTGAAAAAGTTATGTCTGATTGTATTAAACTCAGTCAGTTTGTGTTTTTGTTGACTCCTTATGCATTTTTAATTTACAAACTCTTGCTCGACCATTAGTATTAAAATAAACCATAACATAAACCATAAGGCACATTATTATTATTAAAATAAACCATAATATAAACCATAAAGCACATAAACCATAAGTTGTGCTTTCTTTGTCACATGCGTTTTAGTTCAATGTTCATTCAAAGTGGATCTTTTATTCTCTTCTTGCTACTCATTTTTAACCTAGGAATAAATATATCGCAGCCATAATTATAAATTGATAACCAAATGTTGTAAGAATCATTTACGTTTAAATTCAGCAACTTATCAGACCAATTAACTTTGTTAAAATAATCCTTTAGTTTCTCGTAACTTCCTTTGTTGTAAAGTAGTTTTATCATTGGGGCTTTTTTATCATCCGTTTTTTCAGAACACGAATAGTTAAATTATAAAAACTATAAAAAATAGTAAAAAACAATCACTTAGACAATCTATAAACTCTTTTGCTTGAATACCCTGATCATATTGAAGTAAATTGCAACTTTCATACCAACTTAATGACGGATAATTAAAATCTCCACATAGCAGGATACCAGAGCATTTATTCTTTTAACACTGATTACCTGTTTGTTTAATTGAACACTACATGAACCTGGACGATAAATACAGCCACAAATAATCTTTTCTGATCTGATTTCAATGAGACACCAAATTTGCTCAATTATTTTAGAGTTAAGTATATCATCGTCTATAATGTAGAATTTAATGTTGTTCTTAATTTAAATACCTACTCTTTCTCTACTACCTCTATCTTTTTAAATAAACTATAACCAATAATATTTGTAGATGATCTGACCACCAAGTTTTACTTATAAATACAACCGAAGCACCATGTTGAATAATTTCAATTGTTAGATAGTTTTACTTATTGTTTAGAGACGTTGCATTTGAATAAATACATTTTTAAAACAGTTCTGGTGATGATAACTTGACAAGTATTGCCCCTTTAGCATTTTGGATGTTTACTTTTAGTCTAAATCTATTTATGCGTATAATTTCATTGGTATATATATTTATATCAGTAAAAATGTGTCTTGCGTTTGCTAAATCAGCTTCTTCCTTTTTGTTTTCAGTTCTGGTTAATTCAGAAACACAAGAAATAATAATATTCTTCTCCTTTATTTTTTTTGAATTCTTCTTCAACAGAAATTGCATTTATGATACTTATTTGCTGAGGCATTAACTTACTTTTTACGCCAGCAGTTAGAACATCACTCCATATTTTATTATTATAGTTTTTTTAATTCTTTTATTAAATAAAATCTTCACTTTGTTTTCTTACTATCTCTTTCAAATTTGCAACTTCGATTTGTAATTCTTACAAAACTTCTTCCAAAACTGCTATTACTAATTTTCTATTTTTACAAGGAAATTTTGTGTTCGTATTTGTTTGTGAAAATGTATATGAAGAGCGGTAATTCGATTATAATATTGGTAATTGTATTTTAGTACGGTCTCGTTATCCTTGTAGTACTTTTTTTTCAAATTTTTTGAAATTGAAAAAATGTACATAGTTTACAATTGTTACGTGGATGTTTACAAAGTCACAAATGAAAGGAAAATATTCATCAACACTGCATGGCTTTACGCCTATCTAGACAAAATAGCAACGTATGCATTTATTCCATTTTACTTATTTTCATAAATATGTTTTTTTATTAAAAGCATTAAAAGAAAGTTGTCCAAAATAAAAGAAATATATGTTGAAGATGATTCCACACAAATAAAAAATCTATTTAAATTTCATATTTTTTTACTTTTCGATGGCCAAGTGGTACAAACTGATGGTAACTACGTGTTCCAGGTATGTTATTACAATGGTTCCTTAATAGTGTTTCTCCCCAAAACTAAATCTTCTAATGGTATATAAATGAAACTTTCATTTTCAATATTTTCATTGGAATATTTGTACATTGCTTGTATAGATAAACTATGATTATCCGTATCTCTTTGCAAGCTTGTCAGTTGCTAAACGCTTAACTGTGCCACCTATCCCATCTCAAGGTTGCTTATCGTGACTAGTTGATTAGTGCCTTGACTGTGCCACCTATCCCATCACAAGGTTGCTTATCGTGACTAGCAATTTTTATAATGACCTGCACACCCATCTGATAAGTATTCAATATTTTTTATTTGAGGTTTGTTTTAATATCATCGCTGAAAACATCAATAATTTTATACCTCATGTTCTCATGTTCACATCATGCCTCATATCACCTTAAACAATACAAGATTTGTGCTTAAGAATACCTTTTTTTTTGAAATAAATTATCACAGGATGAAGTATACATTGTAAAATTGTCCAATAAAAACTTTTTACTCTGTCGAGAAGATTAATTCTAAAAAGTTCATCAGTATTTCTTGTAGAAAATATTAATTTCATAAAAACCAAATTAAAAAAACTCATTCTAGAAATAAATAATTACATGAAAATATTCTAATTTATTATGAATAATTAGAAAAACAATAATGTAAAAAAAAAAAAACATTAGGAAAAACTTAAAAAAAACAGTAATTTTAACTTGTTAATAGTATTTATAACAATAATATAGTATTTCATGAAATTAATAATAAGGGTAATCGATGACAAGACTTACACAGTTTTCTGCGATTTTCCCCCTGACTACAAAATTTAAGCTAACTTTTTTTAATCCCGTTTCTTTTTCACAATACAGTTAGTAATATTACTTTAATTTCCTTACCTCAAATATATCTCAAGTATTTTGATGTCTCTAGTTATATAAGAAGTATTTTTTTGAAGGTATTTGTTGTAATATATATAATGTATTGTAAAACTTGTAAATACTATGTAGTCTTAGAAATATATGAGTGAAAAAAAAAAAAAATTTCAATTTTTTTAAGACGTCTTTATTTAGTCAATTATGCAAATCTGAAAAGCATCTTTTATAGACATCAAAAAAGCGTCTTTTTTTAATTTAATCTTGTCATGAAAAGACATAAAAATGCGTCATTAAGACGCTTTATTTTAGTCGAATTTGCAAATCTAAAAGACATCTTTCTTTGACATCAAAATGACGTCTTTTTTCATCTTAATCTTCTCATCAAAAGAAATTAAAAAAATGCGTCTCTAAGACATCTTTGTTAATTAATTATGCACGTCTGAAAATTGTTTTTTTTTTCGGCGGCGGAAAAACTTTTTTGTAATACTTATTATTATACCAAAGTATAGTATTTCTGCAGTATTATTACTTATTAGTATACCAAAGTATAGTATTCCTGCAATATTATTACTTATTAGTATACCAAAGTATAGTATTCCTATACAGTATAGTATTCCTGCTTATCATATATGAAAAGCTGTTTTCATTAAATGAAAATGATAATAGCTCTAGATATAAAGTATGATAAAAAGCTCTTTTCAAGAAAAAAACGTCAATGTAAATTTAAATGTCAATGTAAAAGAGTAAGCTTTTTCTACATCTTTTATATGTTTGAGCATAGGTAAATAATTTATAAATAGAACAGCAATGTTGTTCAACAGAAACTTGAGCGAGCTCTTTTTCTTGGCTTTGTTGAATAAAATTAACTATTTCGCGTCGAGAACTCCCTTCATATGAGCTGGCTACGACTTCTAAAAAATGAGTAAGCATAAAAAAACAGTCTTTTGTTTTAATGTAATATAAAAAAGCAAATGAAATTTGATTAGCTGAGTGAAACACATTAGACTTACCGACTAATTCAAAAACGGCTGATCCTTTCAACCTATTTTGTTTCCAGCGCGGTCCCTTCTTTTTGTCTCCACTAGGTTAAATTGGGACAAAGTCAAACGGTAAATAGTTTTAAAATATATAAAAAAAAGAGTATGCTAAATAAATTTAAAACCATCAAAATGATTGTACAACGATGTATTTTATTATGTAGTACTTAAACCATGCTAAACATTTGCATCTCATAGATTTGCCATGAAAGCCAAATTATCAAAAACACTACAAATTAAAACAAGACCCATAACAATTTAAAAATCCGTTATTGACTAAAGACTATCAAAAACGATAAGAAAATTCAGCTAATTATCTTTTTGTTTTTGATTTCGTAAAATTGAATAACAACACATTGAGAGTTGTTATTCATATAAACTGGATAAAAGTATTGTTAAAAGCTCTATTTTAGCCTGAAACATAATTATGCTTTACTTAACAACATTTAATTATAAAAACTGGCAATATCATTAGCAACAGATAAAATACACATAAACAAAAATATAGACTAAAAAACTGTAATGATGTTTAGGTATAAGAAAGTGTACCTTTCCAGCATCATTTTCACTTAATCTTTTGTATCTAAACCAAAGGTTTTGCAGACAATTCTAGAGATAAATCTGTTATCGTTATGTGCCTTTTTTACTTGCTTTGTTAACAATAAACAACAGTTAACAAGGAAATAACAACTTTAACATAAAAGTTAAAGAGCCAATTTTTTGTATTAACAATTTTATCATTCAACTAAATACAAACAACAACAAAATTCAGATCATTTAAAAATATTAAAAAAAAATTTGCAAACTTACTGAATGCTTCTTCTTTCTATGGTCCGTTTCAATAGCTCTTGAACTAGTAAATACAGACAAAAATAGTTCACAAGTTTTAATTTTCGTCTGGAAATAAATATTTTAATTTAATATGTATTAAACAACGTTCATCAAGCACAGCACGTTAAAAAATCAGTCAAAAAATAAACAGTAAAACTTTTTAAAACACTTACCTGCGACTAACTTAATTAAGACTAGATCATATTGATACTATAGCTCTTTGTTTGGTGGAGAATATTTGTACTTCAGTACATTTATGCCTTTTGGTCAATACAGTTTTTTCTCTGCCATGTCTTACCATCTTACTGGCACCACACCATTTTTATGTTTGCTTTTTCCGAATAACATTTTCTAGAATATCAGCTGAGCCCATCTATTTTGAAACTCTATATAAGCACAGTATTTTAAGGATATAAAGGCAC
>NC_061160.1:56872310-56874810 GCF_022113875.1 Hydra vulgaris
ATAAAATTTTTTTTTAGAGTTGCTAACCTGGCTATGGTCTAGAAAGTTGTTTTTTTTATCTACTAATTTAGGAAAGTATTTACTTTTATGGATTGAACAATGTTTTCCACCCGCAACTATAATTACAAAAATTAGCAGGCCCTATTATTCAAAAAAAAAGTTTTTTAAAATTATGTGATGTAGGTACTCAAAAAAAGCAAAATTTTATAAAAATTTCAAAAATAATAAATTTTTCATATAAAATTATTATTTTAGATTTTATTGCATAATAACTATAGTTTTTTAACTAAAAGTGAAAATGGTGCATCTTTACATGTTTTTTAATAAAAGTTTTTTAGCAATATGATTTTTATAAAACGATTATTATTTTCGAATTTTTTATAAAATTTCGCTTCTTTTGAGTAGCAGGTATCTTTTGAGTAGCAATATCTTTTGAGTAGCAGATCTACTTTTGAAAAACCTTTTTTCTCCAAAATATTTGGATACCGGTAATTTTCCCAATAAAGTTGCGCCCTTCAAATCTATCACAATCATTCTCATATTTGATAGTATCAATATTAATAACTATTAGCAATGTTTAGAGCCTGTAACAAGAAAAAAAAAATTTATGACCCACCCTAATATATATATATATATATATATATATATATATATATATATATATATATATATATATATATATATATATATATATATATATATATATATATATATATATATATATATATATATATATATATATATATATATATATATATATATATATATATATTTATATTAGGTACGTGACAATCGCAATTTACGGCTCCGAATTTCGTGCTAAAAATCTGTACCACATTTTTTAATGTCCGTTTTGAGTGAGCGTAGTGAAATCACGTTTAAAATCACGTTTTGTCAGATAACTATTTAGAATATGGTATCAATATAGATTATTTTTAAAAACTAGAATAGTTAAACCTTATTATATACTGGTTTATAATTATACTCACTAGCTTTATTACTGAGTTTATTGATGTCAAAAACTTGGTTGTACTTCTGGCATGAAATTAATGCGGGAGATATGCTTGTAACTTTTTTTATTATATTCTGTTATCTATGCACCTATAAAATTTCATAGAATATTTTTTAGTAGCAGGCACCCTATTTTTAGTTGCACTTTTAGTACCTAAATTTTTTTTCGATGCCGATTTGGAAGGCTGAGGAGCTACTTAATTATTTTATATTTGATTTAGATAAATTAGTAAAAAATGTCTCAGAATCAAGAAAACTATGAAGGTTTTACTTATTATTTTATTCAAGTCTATTATATAAACATTTTCTTTAATTCATTATAAAGTTATGGCAATATTTTTGATGACATTTAAAATTGTGCCATAATTTTAAATAAAGAAACATCATTATTTTCCTTACTTTAATTCAACTTTATAAAAAAATTTATTCAAAATTGTGATTAAAAACAATTTTACAAAATATGAATATTAAAAAAGTTAAAATGATTTTTTTTATAAAAGTTGCATGTATTATAAACAGAGGTTTAGGTGATTTTCAATAAATTATTTCTTTGAATTTATACATTTTAGATGTCATTTAATAACCAAAAGTAATGTTTATAAAACATATAACTTAAACAAAAACTCAAAATAAAAAATATTTGCTTAATTATATGTAATATAAACCTAATTTTAAAACATACTGTTTTAGCTGCTTAAAGTATTCCAATTGTTGATTCAGGTAACAAAATCAGTTATTTTGTCTCTTTAATATTATAATAGTTATATACTTTTTATTAGAAATCAATATATATAGTATATGAAAATGTTTTATACTGCTTTGTAAAAGTAGGGTCAATTTTTTTTTTTTTACAATTTAAAAAACGGCAAGGTTACTATTGGTGAAAATTTTTACGGGGATTCCGAATCCGCAAAATAAAGTTAAAAAAAAATTGTTTCGCTGAGTGGGTCAGCACTTTTCTGAACGGAAAAATGACATAAGTAAAAAAATAAAACGACGCACTCTACCCTCACATTTAAAGTTTAAAATATGAAAAGTAGCCTATTTTTTAAAAATGCCCTCTACAAAAACTCACTTTCTGTACTTATTTTTATGAATTTTTGCACCTAATATAAAATTTTCCTAAAGTTCAACATAATAGTTATTAAGTTTTCAAAAATTCTCAAAAACTCAAAAATTAAAAGATTTATTGTTATTAGCTTTTTCAAAAATTAATATATTTTTTTTTTTTAATTTTTGTACAACTTAATAACTATTATGTTGAACTTTAGGAATATTTTGGTGCAAAAATTTAAAAAATAAATACAAAAAGTAACTATTTTGTGAAGAGCATTTTTACAAAAATAAGCCACTTTTTCATATTTTAAACATTAAATGTGAGGGTAGAGTGCGTCGTTTTTTCCTTTTTTTATCAAATCAAGGGCGTACATTTTTATGAAAAATTTTATAAGGAATCCAAATCTGCAAATAAAAAATTAATATGTAGACG
>NC_061160.1:56879810-57009810 GCF_022113875.1 Hydra vulgaris
TTCAAATTCAAAACAACAATTCAGTCTAAAAAAACTTGTTTATGTAATTATTTTTGATGATGGTAAAACTAAATTTTTTAGGCAACTAGCTAATTGAATTGAATTTTGGCAGAAATCTTCATTTTTTACCTTATCTAAACAAACATCATCTGCTCTTATCACAACTTTGCGTTTTCAAGCAATGCTTATAGACGATCTTATAGAAGAAAGATATTTGTATGTACTTACTTTACAACTTCAAAGCGAATCTATAGAACGTAGATTTGCGCAATATCAACAGATGAGTGGTGGGAGATTTCTAGTAAGTTTACTAGAAGTTCAACTTTCAGAGATTATTTCAGCATGTCGGACTTTAATTAAGGAAATTTTAAGGAAAATGTAAATTTTCGGGATGAAGATTTAAAGAACAGTTTTGATAACCCAATTAATGATGAATTACTTATAACGTTAGATTTAAATTCAAATGAGATATCAGAATTAACTCTATCACCGGAAATAGAAGAAGTTGCCACAACAATTGCTGGTTATATAGCAAAGATATTAATAAAAAGAAGCAAATGTAGCGATTAAAAGTCTATGCTTATCTATAAATACTTTCACGAGGTGGTCTTACTGTGCCTTCACCTTCACTTAAGGATTTTACATGTGGATGTTTTGCAGTCTTAGATATTCTTTGAAATTTAATAACTAAACAAGGTGCTAATGTTAAAGATTTATCAAGCTTTGCTTTATCAAAATACTTTCCAACAGTTTGCTTTACTTGCAATTTACACAAAGAATGAGGGTTTAAATTTGCTTTTAAAATTATAATTAATGCCTTTTTTAACAATAAGCAGAAGATAATCAATGCCACTGTACGAAAAAAATGCGGTTAAAGGTTTTAAAAGTAAACAGAGAGAAAAATAATACTTAAAAAAAAAGGAGATAAAAACAAAACATAAATAGATAATAACATAAAAAAACACAAAGTTTAACCTTTTTTTTTGTAAATTCCCAGTGTGGTCAATTTAATTGTGTAATGTACAAATATACATTATAGTTACAAATTTGCATATGTAATATACATAGATATATATGCTTATAAACACATAAATCGCTAGTATAAAAGTAAAAAATACCAGTTTTTCGTGAATAAATTTTTTATTAACAATATTCCTACTCGTAATATTATATTTATACTATCTATTTTGTCTAGACGAGATATAGCGGGTAATGCATCAAGTCTTCGAACTTTTTTTGAAACTGATTTAAATAAGGAGAGTAATTTTTCAACCTTCAACTTATTGTTTATTTTGAAGATCAAACATTAATGTATTTAAATCACTTTTAATTTTTATCTAGACTTCTATACAAAAAAAATGACAAGGTTTGATCGAGAAGCCCTCGCAAAACGAATTGTAACGTTCTATGAAAATCGTTCAAGTGATAAAAAAAAATTAAGATATAAACATTTTAAAAATGAAGGAATACCAAAGTCAACTATATTTAGTATTCTTGCAAGTTACTTTACTAGTTATTCCATAATATTGTAACTTTTTTATAAGGAATTCATGATCTATGGTATCAAATGCCTTTGATAAATCTATGAAAACTCCCAAAATATATTGGGAATTTTCAAATGATTCAGTTATATTTCTTGAAAATTGGATAATTGCATGTTCTGTAGTTGTTTTTTTTTAAAACCATATTGGTTGTTAGATATGAGATTATTATTCAATAGGTAATTATATATTCTATTATAAAATATTCTTTCTAAAACTTTTGTGAAAATGGAATAAATGGATATAGGGCGGTAATTGCTAATATTAGTTAAACCTACTCCTTTAAATATTGGTATAACCTTTGCTATTTTTAATTGATTAGGAAAAACTCTTTGTCCGATGGAACATAAAAATATCCTAAAAAGAATATTTTTTAAGACATCATATAAATTAATAACAATGTTTCCATTGATATTATCATGGCCAACGGCTTTGTTAGGATTGAGCGTTTTTGAAAGCTCAAATTCATCAAAACTTAGCTCAAAGGAACTGTGTTGTGATGTCAGGGAGAACAATAGATATTTTTTAAAAGTATTAGTTGGTTGAATTTTTTAAGCTAGGTTTTGGCCATCAGATACAAAATATTTATTTAGTTCAGCATCTATCTTATCTTGATTAATCAGGAACTCTTCGTTTATTTTAATTGTTTTGGGAAAGAATATTTTTGTTTTGTTACCGCCTGTAATTTCTCGAATGATTTCCCAAGTGCGTTTAGAATTTAGTTTATATTTTTCTAGAAAATTAGAATAGTATTTATATTTAGGATTTTTTCATGGTCGCTTAAAGATTTTGGCGTAGTTTTTTTAAATAGTTTTACTTTCTACTTATTTGATATAGAGTTTTGTTTAATTTTTGAAGATTTTCTTAGTTCCTTGGTAATCCATGGCGATTTCTTGTTTTTTGGTTTATGATTAATTTTTATTTGTAGGAAATTTGATTCGTATATTTCACATAATGTTTTCAAAAAAGTGTTGTAGACTAAGTTTATATTATCTAGAATATTAATATGTTCCCATTGTAGTAAAGATAGTTGTTCCTTAAATGATATTAAATTTGCTTTTAATAAGATATTGGTTTGTATATGGCAATATTTTATTATTAACATTAATTGAAAAGAAAATTGGAAAATGATCTAAGAAATCTTTTTTTATTATACCCTTTTGAATAGTTTCATTAAATAAATCATTGATTATTATATTATCTGTAAGAGTTGTTGTTAATTGAGTAATTCTAGTTGGTTTATTAATTAGGGGAATGGTTCCGATTTTAAATAAAGCATTTTAAAACATTTTAATTTTTTTTATGACGTGATATTCGAAGCAATCGAGATTAAAGTCTCCTAATATGTAGACTTTTTTTTCTTGATTGCATTTTTTTATTATATTGTGAAATAGAAATTTACTAAAAGTTTCAGTTACGCCAGATGGTGGTCGATAGCAACAGCTAAGTAGAATGTTTTTGTTTCTTTTGGTAAAGATTTCAATAGTTAAAACCTCTATATCTTTGTCCAAAGTACTCATGCCATGCCTGATGAAAAATTGTAAGTTTTCTTTTATGTAACTAAACTAACCGCCTCCGCGTTTTTCAATTTTCCGCGGTAATGGTATCAATTTAAAACTTTGCAAATTAAAATTGGTACAAGCGTCATCATCATTACGCCACGGTTCGGTTATGCAAATGACGTTAAAAATTTCAAAAGTTTCCTCAACTATATTAAAAAAATTATCAAAAATTTTTATACTTCTAATGTTTAAGTGCAATTATCAGGTTCAATAAATTATTTTATTTCGTTGGTATAAAAGTAACTGCAATTACTTTTTAGAGCTCCAGCTCCGTTAAAATAATTTAGATCTGGATCTGATTTATCATCAAATAAAAAATTATCAGTCTAAAAAAGATTGCAAAAAATTGATTCAAAGCTTTTAGTTTCATTTGAATCCATTTTTATATGTTATAATGGTAAAATACGATGAGCTCTACCGATTAAAAAGTGATCTTGAATTTTAAGTTTATTTCTGCGTATTTCTCTAATTTTTTCCTCGTTTTTCTCCCAAGTTTCATTTACGTTCTCTTCAATTCCAACAAACCTCAAGTTATTTCTTCAATTTCTGTCCTCTAGCTCCGCTATTTTTTCTTTTATGTTTTTATTTTCATGTTTATTACTTTTACTTAAATCTGTAGATTTTTTAGACTCTGAATTTTTTAAATCGTTTAGTTCAACGTAAATGTTATCATAGTTTTATATATATATATATATATATATATATATATATATATATATATATATATATATAAATATATATATATATATATATATATATATATATATATATATATATATATATATATATATATATATACATATATATATATATATATATATATATATATATATATATATATGGGTAGGTCATAAAATTTTATTTTAGAGTTGCTAACCTGGCTAAGGTCTAGAAAGTTGTTTTTTTATGCACTTATTTAGGAAAGTATTTACTTTTATGGATTGAACAATGTCTTCCACCCGCAACTATAATTACAAAAATTAGCAGGCCCTATTATTATTCAAAAAACAAGTTTATCAAAATTATGTAATGTAGGTACTCAAATAAAACGAAATTTTATAAAAATTTTAAAAATAATAGTTTTTTCATAAAAAATTTTTATTTTAGATTTTATTACATAATAACTATAGTTTTTTAACTAAAAGTGAAAAAGGTGCAATTTTACATGTTTTTCAATAAAAATTTATTTCGGCAGTATGAATTTTATAAAACGATTATTATTTTCGAATTTGTATATATATATACAAATTCGAAATAGACCCATCTGGGTATCCCACATGGGTTCCATTGCGATGCTGTCAGTAGGATCCAACTGGGTCTCATATGGGATTATTCTGGGTTTTTGACGGAAAACCCATATTAAACCCAGATATATTTTTTATTTACCACGGGTTTTCTCAATTTTTTATAGTTTGTTTTTCGCAGATTTTTTTTCGCAGATCTCGAATCGGCAAAATGTGACAATTTTTTGATTAAATAGCGTTGCATTTTTTATACAAAATTAAAAAGTAGCGGTTTGTCTATGATGAATTTGCAGTCAGGGCAATAAAATGTACTAGGGTATCGAATATTTGGTCTAACATAATTTTTACGAATCAATTGAAAAAACAGATTTGAATTTCATAATATTTTCAAGCAACTAATATTATACAATGATTTGATGCAAAACTATTCTACGATATTATACAATGATTTGATGCAAAACTATTCTACGACAAAATTCTGCTTTAAAGTTTATCGTTACGTTTCTTTTGTGCTTTCATCCACTTTTACACTAATTTTATAAACTAAAAATAAATATTTGAACAATATAATAATTTATAGCATATATATTTATAAAATAAAGATAAAAATTTTTATTGATAAAATTATTTTAGACATACCATGCAGTGTGCCAATCACGCACAAATCACAAGATAACTGAATACGGTATATAAATCAATATACGAGTTAAAACTAAGATAACAATACCCATAATGAAGTAGAGGCCGAGGGCCTATAAAATATAAATAAAGTAAACTTAACATAAATAATAAAATAGAAGATTCCTGCAGAGAATCTAAAACGATATTATTTCACGAAAAATGTTTGATGTTATTAATTAGGCATGACATAAATAGATTTATAAACAACAATAATATAACATGACTATTATGTTACCATTTTAAATTTAAAGTCTTAAATCAAGTTAACCTGACATCAAACCCTTAAATCTGTTGGTAAGGGTTTAATATTTTTTATATAATTTAATAAATGCAAAAATAGTCAATATCACTAACATTTAGATTGTATTTAATTAAACGATGATCATTTTAGGTTATATTATTGCTTGAAACTAATTATTTGTTACAATTTAATATATTGAAAAAAATTGTAGTTTTGACCACAATAAATTTTTTATTAAAACTATTTTTACAATTAAAATTTACAACTATAAACAAGCGTAGAGTACATTATTATATATAATAGTTATATTCATGATTAGTCAAACATAAAGTATTTCAATTATCATAGACCAATATTTATTATTTAACTTTATGTTGTCTTCGAACTACATTTTGTGATTATGTATTAAATTTACTTCACAGCAAATTCTAAAAAATATTCAACACCCTATTTAATTGGTTGAAAAGTCATTATACATAGATAATTTAGAACTTATCTATTTACAGCAGTCCATGTCTCTAATAGGAAAAACCTGTATATTTTGCAAATTCTATATATTTTTAATATACAGAAATCATTTTATTTATTTTATCAAACTCTGTAAACTAATAGTTTGAGATATTAAAACTCGGGGAAAGTAAAAATTTCCTAAATTTTCTGAAACAAAAATTTCAAAATAATGTTGTCAGATTAAGTGTAAACTTACTAGATTTAGATGAACAGTTTCATTAGAGATTTTTCATAACTTTTATGTGCAAAAAACTAACATTTGTTTAAGGATTGTATTTTCTGTTGTTAATCATAAATCAACATAAACCAATTCTAAAAACAAAACATAGATACTATTGAACCTCTTAAATAAATTTAATAAAGTTTTATTAAAATTTAAAATTTTATAAAGTTTTATACAAAACTAATATAAATAAAAAATAAATTACCAAAAATATTTGATATCTTTTTCATAACTTTGTAAATAAACATACTATATATGACTATATGATATCATAGTTGGACCTGCTCTTGCAGTCAACCTTCAACCTTTATTACATCGTCGTAATGTTGCTTCTCTTTTTCTTTTCTACAAATACTATAATGGGCACTGCTCCAGAGAGCTAGCGTCTCTTGTGCCATTTACTAAAATTCATTCTCGTGTTACTTGTCATTCAATTAAATCTCATCCTTTTTTTTTTCCAAAAACTTTTATTCGTCTAGTTTTTCCCTCGAACATCAGTTTTTTTGAATTGGCTTCCTTCATCTTGTTTTCCTGATTCATATAATTTGCTATCTTTTAAGTCGTTTGTCAATCGTTATCTTGCTCTACAATCTTCATCTTTTCTTATCGAGTAACTTCCAACATTAATTAGTGGTTACTAATTAGTGCTATATTACTAAATAGTGCTTACAGCCTTGTTGGAAGCAAAGATGTATAAAAAAATATATATATATAACACAATGAACTTACTATAGCAAGTGAAAAATAAAAAACATTCATGATTATTCAAACATTCAATTCTGCTATATTTGGTATCAAAACTCCATTTTCAATTTTATATTGCACTTGAGTAGCATTTTATGATTGTATATTTAATTTATTTTACAACATTCTAAAAAAATTATAACATCCTGTGATAATTAATTACAAAATATCTTAAAATCTTGATTCTCAACACTTCCCTCTTTTAGACTAGCCAAATTGTTTCTTAACTTTCTTACGCTTTTATATTTTAAAGAATTTAAAAAATGTATTTAATAAATAAATATATTCAAACAAAATGTGATAACTGTTTTATTATTACAGACAAATAAAGCTAAACGTTAAAACACCTAATAGTTTTTGTTACTACTTTATATTATTTAAAAATAATTTACAATACAAATAATTTAAACATTTTTTCATATAAAACTTATATTATAACTTATAATATTAGTTACAGTATTTATAATATAATTATTATATTATTAATTATGCTAACTGAATAAATACTAATTATATATTATAAATTAAAGAAAATGTAAAACATTTATGTATTATAAAATGTAAAACATTTATGTAATAATATGTAAAGTTTAGATATGGCAGTGTTACTTAGTAAAACCTTACCATATTTTGAAAAGTGGCATTGAGATTTGCTTGAAAAAGATAGTTTAAAATGAAACACACTAACTTAGTGTATTTCATTTTTGTAACTTAGCAACTAAGCCATAACTTTTAGCACACCAAATCATATAAACTAAACTGAAAAATTTCCAACATTTGTCTATTGCATAAAAAAACAAAAACAGTTTGATAAAACATTTTACAAATGTGTAAAAAAGTAAACGTTGACATACTCTTAAACTTATCAATGGCTATGAAATTTAGAGCATTTAAGAAGTTTAAAAGTATGTCAGGTTTTTTTTTTTTTTTTTTTTTTAATAAAATTGTTTGTTAAATGAGTGTCTAAATAATGCTATTAAAGTATTTATACTTTTTTATAGATTTAAAACTAATATGCAAACAATTACTTTTTACTAAAATACTAAAAATGAACCAAATTAAGTTCCTGTTCACTCCAAATGCAAGTGTATATTTAATCCATATCAATCTACGTTACTGTATATGTTATTTTAAAAGATTTTATTATATTTTCAAGAATAATTTTTGCCTCAATTGTTGCACCATACGGGACCCACCTTTTACCCAGTTCAAATCCCAGCCATAACTCAGTTCCAATAATCGAGTTAGATCCCAGCTGGGACCCAGTTTCATGGTTAAATGGGCAGTTTATCATTTCTATTTCTAATTACTTTTATTTACAAATAATTTGCAATATAAATTATTTAAATATTTTTTTAACCTTATGCTACAAATTAAAATTACAAAAAAAAAAGGATGGTATTTTTTAAAATTATTTTTAATTATGACTTGTTGTATTTTAAAAGTAACACATGGAAGTGATATAGGCCTATAATTTTCGGAGTCAGTCTTGTCACCTTTTTTATATAGTGCAGTTATATTTGCTGAATTAAATTGATTTGGAAGTTGACTTTTTTCTATTGACTCCATAAAAATTAGTGTAACTTTTCGACTCCGTAGGCTTTGTTTTGATCAAGATTATTTAATCCTTCAAGAACGTCTTCATATTGGATATCTTCCGAAGTTAAATTAAAGGTAGTATCATTGATTCTTGTTTTAAATAATGGAATGCACTCTTTATTTTCTTTGACAAAAACGTTTTGAAAACTTGTATTTAGGAGATCAGCAATCTTTTTTAGATCCTGGGTAATTTCACCGTTTGGTTGTCGCAGAAGTTTTGTATAGTCTCTTAACATTGTTGTGAATTCATATATTTATAAAACTTTTTTAAGTTCTTTTTTAGCTTTTTCTACAACCATTGATTTATATTTTCGTCTTGCAATGAAGATTTCAAATGACACTCTTTTTGATAATTGTTTATACTGGTTACAAAGATTTGAATTTTTCCATTTACTAGAACAATTACTGTATCTTAAATTCTGTTTTTCTCTAATAAGTGAGATAAGTTCTTTTTTCAGGTATAGTTTCTTTGATGATGAACTTGAGGTATTTATAGGAACATATAGGTTTCACGCTTCTTTAGTATAATGAATTAACTCATCATACATTTCTTGGATATTCTCGGTATGGAAACACTGAAGCCAATCGACACTTGTGAGAAAATCATTAATGTTATTGTAGTCTGCTTCTCTATATAATTTTATTTTCCTCTGTATTTTTATTCATTGTTTCGTTTTTAAGAATAAAATGAAAACACAATATCAAATGACCCCTTGATATGTTTCCTAAAACAAATTTACTATCAATGCCACATATATTTGCTGACTGAGTAGTGAATATTAAATCTAAAATATTTACAGCAGATTTATATGTTGTTTGAAATGTTGGTGTGTTAACATGCTGATATAAGTAATTGTCATTTATTATTTTATAAAAATCATACTTAATTTCTGACAATTCTTTAATTGAATTTATTGAACCATTGGACCAACTTATTTCAAGAAAGTTAAAATTACCAACTATGATTAGATCTTTGTAATCTTTTTCGTTGACATATTCTTTAGCAATTTTAAATACATTTTCAATATCAATCATATCTGTAAAGTCATAAGGTCTATAAATATATCCAATAAGATATTTATTATTGCCGAACTGGATTTTCTCAGTGTTTTTCTGTTCATATTTTATTTATTTATTTTTTCATATTATTGGCAATATGTTTCAGTTATTATATTATAAGAAAAATATATTTACTAAATCTTTATAATTTTTTTTAGCAGTTGTTGTTTTTATGTCATCGTTAGTTGTTAAGTTTTGTCAGTTTATTACTGTTTCTAACTGTAACTTTGAATCTAAGAGCAATTGTTGTATGGAAGATAATACCGATTTATTTAAATTATTTTAATTACAATAATACTATTACTATTGTTAAAATAACATGTTATTATTATTATTATTATTATTATTATTATTATTATAAATGTTATTTTTATCATTATCAACATTACTGTTTTAATCATTATCATTAGGTGTTTACGTAATTAGTAGTTTGTACTATTTGCAAACAACCTTAAAATGTAATACTAAATATTTAGAAATTTGGATTGAATGATTGATAAAAAAAACTTTAGATATCATATACTTTTAAATGATTGATATAAAAAATTTAACAATTCTAAAAAAAAGTAAACGTTAACTTATCTCAAACTTATTAATAGCTCAGAAATTCAGTGCGAACTTCAGTATAAAATTCTATTTCTCTAATTTTTTTAAATGCAGGGCATTTAAAAAATTTGAGAGCAAGTCATATTTTCTTTTTTTTGGTGTGTGAAATGGTTTCTTTAAATAGATGACTAGATATTGATTTTAACATATTTATACTTTTAGTATAGAATTAAAAATGATTTGTAAATATTTTTTACAAAAATACAATAAAAAAACCAAATGAAGTTTTTGTGTATATTCAATCTAAATCAAGCCGCGTTACTGTATAATACATTTTAAAAGAGTTTTGTACTTTTATTTCAACAAAACTTTTTAATAAAAACGATGCTAAAAACTGCTATGATAAGGAAATACACGCTACTATTAAACCACGCACCCTATTTTCAAACCAGCCGTAAATCATTTACAAAAGCCCTATGCCAATCCCAGTAAAAACCCAGATATGTAAATATTTTTTTACAAAAATTGACAAGTGAAAAATTGAGATTAAGTATTGATACTCTAGCAGCAGCACTCACTGAATAAGTTAACATTCAACACATATCTTGCTCTGAAATTTCAAGCATATTGTAAGAAAACGAAATTTTGACAAAAAATATCAACTCAATTGAAAAATACTAATTTAACTAGGTATTTAATTTAAATTATTTTTTAACTTTATGACAACTTAATTTAAAGATTTAAAAGAACGATAAGCATATGAAGTATTTCATTTATTTACGTTGTATTTTTACAAAAAAAAAATTGTCCTCCTTTTCATTAAAAAAAAAATGGTCACCTTACAATCAAGCCAACATTTCTATCAGTTTTTTTATCAATATCAATCATTCTTTAGTTACCATAAAGTAGGTTTTATGTTTCTTAAACCAGTTTTAGCTTAGTGAAAAAAAAAAAAAAAATTAAACATTAAACCAATTTAATAGTCAATGTTTAATGTAAACAACGTTAATATATCATGATCATTATGTTATTTATAGTGTAACAAGATATCCCATACGAAACTTTATTTATTTAACAAAAGAATTAATTCCCTAGTAGCAAACAATATTGGCGCAATGTTGGGGCGATATTGTTTACAATTTTGGCGCAATATTGTAAACTATATCGGGCCAATGTTGCAATGTGAACATTTTGCCATTATTGGCCAATATTGGCGCTACAATATTGCGCTAATATTGTTAAGTCAATATTGGCCAATATTGGCGATACAATATTGCACCAATACTATAAAGTCAATATTGGCCAATATTGGCAAAATGTTCACATTGCAACATTGGCCCGATATAGTTTATAATATTACGCCAATATTGTAAATAATATCGCGCCAATAATGGGTATATTATACTGGCCAACATTGGCCTAATATAGTTTACAATATTATCCTGATATATATATAATATATATATATATATATATATATATATATATATATATATATATATATATATATATATATATATATATATATATATATATATATATATATATATATATATATATATATATATATATATATATATATATATATATATATAAGTTAAGGCAATATATTGAGATTTTTGATTAAATTTTTATTATTAAAAAATAATAAAAAATATTGTATTTCTACAAATTTGTAATAATTAAAATTTATAGCAGTTTTGTTGTTTAAGTGATACTATAATACAAGGCTGCATTATTCTTTTGAGTTAAACAGGTAATAGTCAAGGAGATGACAATGATCATAGAAAATGCTTTCGGAAAAAAAAATTCGAAATCATTAAATTTATTTGAAGTGAAATGAAACAGAAACAAATAAAAAAAAGAGGTATAGAGTTTTCCAAAACCAAAATATAACAAAATAAAATCAATTTTATTTAAATACAGGTACAAAAAATATGTATATATATAAATATATATCTATAAACTACTGTATTATACTCGCATTATAAAAAAGTGGGCATCGACTTTCATTATTTTGGCGATACTTATTCCATTGCTCAATATTGGGCGTTGCTCAGTTACAGTTCTATTTTTCTACCATAATCTCTATTAATGGCCGTCGCCAGAAAGCTGCCAATTTTTTCTTTAATACTTTTGACAGTAGCGACTTTGAAATGAACGAATACAACGATAAATGACTAAACACAGTTCTAAAAAATGTTTTTTTCAATATCATCACAATAAAATTTTGAAATATATAATTTTTCACGTATAAATATTGTAAAATAATTAGCTTTTATTAAAATGTTTATTTATTAAAAAGAAATGGGATGTAGAATACAAATATTGTGCTTTACCAATAACGACCTTGCAGGACGTTTTTGTTTCCTTCCATACACTGAGTATGAAAAACATACTTCTTTGGCCATTAACTGTATTAAGATTGTCGCTGTAAGTTGTTTCTCATCTCGTCCAAATGTAATATAATTGGTTGTACTAAAAGTATAATGGTTTCTCATGTGTATGTATTAGACGGTTTTCCATAATGTGATTCTTATTAAAATATGACATTATGGAAGAGTAAAAGCAATTGGTTATAAAAGATTATGACATCTGTTGCGGTGAATACAACCTACAGATGTCAAAGATATCTGAGATTAGTAGTCATTGCTACACAAAATATATTGCTAACTGGGCATAAAAGATAAAAATCATAATAAAATGTAATAAGCATTTATATAAAACATTCTAATATACAACATAATTATAGTCAATCACGTATCATATTGTATCATTTGTTTGTATGTTACATATAAATGTATCATATATTTTAAAAATTAGAAACTTTAATAGTGCATGGTACTGTTTCCAAAAACTTTTAACTAATATCAATTCACTGATATTTACTATTGATTCATAAGGTGTCTTTGTTCCATAATTTTTCTTCGAGGTTTAGAAGATTTTTTTTCCTCTACACCCGGGAAATAAATTCAATAAATCGAAAGAGATAGTCAAACAAAGCTCTGATGGAATCACTTAACCCTAAAACACTAAAGATTTCTTCAATCTTTGAGAAACTGAGAGACAATCTCATGAGTGTCACTTTTTTTATAACCTGCATCCTTTCCAGCTGGAGGCATAGATAATTCCGTTCTAAAGCAGTGTCATAACTGTCTAAAAAAAGTATAAAGAAGAGATGAAACCATACTAAACAATCAACATTTACAATATTTGAGTCAAACATAGCTGTTTAGATAAAAAACAAAGACAATACTGTAAATAAAACAAAAACAATATTTTAAATAAGACAATTCGTCGCATGAGATTTATAGGGTTCTAACTGACATTTTGGAAAAAAATGAGTAAACATAATCATGGTGGTGTAGACAATATCTATGATCTGTTAAAACTTTTTATAAAAATTTCCAGATTTGAACAAGTTTTTGATAAAAGTTCCAATTGTAACGCTGGGTATTGTAGCAATCCTTCAGAATTATAAAGTTCCTCAGAAATTGTTTGTGCTAGAAGGTTCTATTGGCATAAACAACCAATTAATTTCAAGTTTTAAATAAAAGATAGCTGCTCGCAAAAATAAGAAATTGTCTTTGCAAGATGTTTTAAATGCAATTAATGAAGACTTTAATCAGAACTTTTCATCCAATATCAATGATGATTCAAATGATGAAAATGGCAATAGTGAAGAGTCAAATGAGTAAAGTTTTTATAAATTTAATTTAATTACAAAGTTTACTTATTAAACAAAAAAAGATTGAGTTTAGACAACAAAATTTGTCGTCTAAACTCAATCTCTTTTTGTTTAATAAGTAAACTTTTTGTTTTAATAAGTAAGTATACTTTATTTGGTAAAAAATTATAACATTGTTCAAATTTAAGCATTTAATGCTTAAATTTGAATAATCTTATAATTTTTTACCGAACAAAGTACAAATTTAATTATTTTTGCACTGTTTTTAAGTTTTATTTTTTTTCTATAGTTATTAACTGTATGTTATTTTGTTATATAGTAGAGGTATTTCGTTCAACACCTTTGTTTGTTCTCTGGAATCTTCTTTGTCTCCGCAGCATCCAGATAATCAAACGGAAAAAGCAAAATACGTTAAAATAAAAAGACTCATTAAGATATTTATATATATATATATATATATATATATATATATATATATATATATATATATATATATAATATATATATATATACATATATATATATTTATATGTATATATATATATATATATATATATATATATATATATATATATACATATATATATATATATATATATATATATATATATATATATATATATATATATATATATATATATATATATATATATATATATATATATATATATATATATATATATAATTTAAATGGTGACATCTTCAATAGATTTTATTTGTATAAATATTTTAAATAAAACTTCTTTTTATGGATTGATTTCTATGTATGTATATATTATATTATAATATATACATACATATATATATATATATACTTATATATATATATATATATATATATATATGTATATATATATATATATATATATATATATATATATATATAAAATAAAAGATTAAAAAAAAACTTTTTTATTGCAAAATTACTATCTTGTAATAAATTTGTGTGTGCGTGTGTGTGCGCGTATGTGTGTCTTTGAGTGTGAAGGTCAATATATATTTATGAAATATGAAATTCACGCGAAGAAGTAGTAATACTACTTCTTCTCGTGATGCAACCTGTTTCAAAATAAATTACCAACACTTCTTCTCCTGATTCACTCTGTAAATGTTGAATTAAAAATACTTTTCCGACTTCTTCTCTTTTCATAAATAAATTTTTTTATTTTGAACTCATATTTGTTTTTTTTAAAAAATTAATAACATAAGGATGTCTGTTTATGTAAAAAGATGCTATTATTTACATTTAACAAAAGCATTTAAACACATTTAAGTTAAATCTGTTTAAATGTTTTTGTTAAATGTTAAATTTTAACAAAACTAAAGGACATTATGAATATTCCTTAATATTACGCATGCGTACCAGTATGTAAAACTTAACATAAAGCCAATATTGGCAAACAATATTTCACCATTATTGGCATAACAATATTAGTAAAACGATAATAGGATAATGTTGGCGCAATATTGTTTGGCAATATTAGTAAGACAATATTGGCGTAATATTGCTTGACAATATTGGCGCAATATAGGATATCTTGGCCAAGATAAGCCAAGATACCCAATATTGCGCCAAGATTACGCCAATATTGTTTGCTACTTGGGTTGCAATGATTTATTTAGAAATTATTTAAAAAACATAAATTTCTTTTTATAAATAATAATTTTTAAAATTTTTTCAGAAATTATTATGGCGCAATATAGAATTACCTGAAAATATTTTTTTAAACAATAAAGTTTTAAGATATATTTGTATGAAAAATGAAAAAAACGACTTTCAAGATAGATGCAAAATTCTGCGCAGTAAACGCAAATGCCCTTGTTTATATCATTATTAATTATATTTTTAACATAGATGGGCCAGTATCGGCCCAATGTCTGTTTTTCTGCTTCGGCAAATCTTTGTTGGACCATTAATGGTTTTTTTGCGTCTACCTAGTTCAGGCAATTTTATAAAGGCTCGGCATTGGCCCTGTTACGGCTTCCCAGAACAGGCAATACAAAAACGGAACGTTATCGGGTCTTTGAAGAATTAGCTGGCATTGGCTAGACATTATCGGACCAGTATATACTTGATGTCTAGGTATATATATATATATATATATATATACACATATATATACACATACTATAATATATATAAACATATATATTATGTATACTATACATAAAATATGACTTTATTACATAAATTAAAAAGCAAACTTGCTTACCGAAAATAGTTGATTTTTATTAAAATTCCCTATGAAAAAACCTTAGACTTAAAAAAATTTGTAAACAAAAAACAGGCCAATCAGAATATAAGAAAACTATTGCAGCGGCCCAATGCTGGCCCAGTTCTGCTTGCGACTACGGCGCGACGACTGCTGTCGATCACGGGCCTGCATAGAAACGGCCATTGGACCAGCACTGGCCCGCTAGCCATAAGCAAGCCTTGGCTTACAATTGTTCGCCAGCACTGGCTTGCGATCGTTTGCCAGCACTGGCCAGCGATCGCTTACCAGCACTGGCCCATTGATTATATACCAGTACTGATCCGTGATTATTATCCAACATTGGTTCGTGGTCGCGTATCAGTACTAAATCGTTACTTTTTATTAACTAATACACTAGCACGTTATTATTTTCAAAAGAACGCTGAAGTGAACGTACGCTTTTTTCGTTGCTCAAAGAAAGTATTATCGCCTATATTTTGTAAGGAAGTAAGAGACTATTTACACTATTTACATCAGACAATTACTATGGAAGTTTCTATAAAAAACATCGAAAAACTAATGAAAAGCATGGTAGAGGAACAGAGAAAGAGTATTTTAAAAGAAACAGAAAAACTTCTTAAAGAACAAGGAAATAGCTTTGCGAAAATCACTTGTGCAAATATGAAAGTAGTAGCAGAAAGACTAGAAAAAATTAAAAGCGACTTGAACCACGACAAAATAAGAATAAAAAGTATGCTAAAAGATATTAATGAATTAAAAGAAAGTATTGATTTCCAAGAAGAGATTTCAAAGAAAAGGATATCAGAAACTAACAAACGCATAGATGACGTTAAAAAATTATATAACGAAAAAACACTTCTTGATTCGAATAATGAATCAAATATTTTAAAAGATATCAAAGAAAAATTAATAGAGCTTGAAAATCGATCTCGAAGAAATAATTTGCGAATTGATGGTGTTAAAGAACTACCTGGTGAATCTTGGGAAGATTGTACTAAAATTGTTAAAAACATTTTTACTGAAAAACTCCAAATTAATAAAGAAATTATAATTGAAAGAGCGCACAGATCAGGGGCTATAAAAACAGGAAAAGAGCGATCAATTGTTTTAAAAACTTTTAAATTTTAACGATAAAAAGTTAATTCTACAAAACTCAAAAAAACTACGCGGAACAGGTGTGTTCATGAACGAAGACTTTGCAAAGCAAACAATAGAAAAGCGTAAAAAACTCTTGGGTGAAGTGATTAAATTGAGAAAAGAAGGTAAATACGCTATTCTCAAATATGATTCTATTTTTTGTAGAAATCATAAAAAGTAGCTTTTTTTTTTTTTTAACATACAGTATTAAGAAAGTTCTTCTAATTCATAACACAATCAAAATGTCTGAAATAAATGATTTTAAATCGTTTAGTTGTAATTTTTCAGAAACGAGACTCTTCTCATCTAATGAAAACCTAGATCCAGATATTAATTATTTCAATGATATTATTACGGATTGTTCATATTACTATCCGAATATACAAAGACTACAAAAATCTTTTCGAAAAAATTCAAAAAAACTTAAAAAAGCATTACTATTCTAAAATTCTCAATAAAACAAAAAATAACTGTAAACGCTCCTGGAAAATAATAAAAGAAATTACAGGTAAATCAAAGCCATGCCACACATGATCTAAGTGGATAATAATATTATAAATAATTCTCCAACAATAGCTCATGAGTTTAATAAATTCTTTGTTGAAATTGGCCCTAAACTATCTCAATTAATTCCTAACACTGAAGTCTCATTTAAAGATTTCTTAGTACCGATGGATAATTGCATTCACTCGGATGAGTTATCTAAAGAGTTACTATTTGATGAGTTCGAAAAAGCCTTCAAAATACTTAAAAAAAAAAAAAGCAGTTGGACCGGATGAAATCAATGCTAACATAATTTTAAATTGTTTTGAAAGTCTTTAAATCATCAATCGAGCAAGGAATCTTTCCTGATCAATTGAAAATTGCTAAAGTTATTCCACTCTTCAAAGGTGGTGACAAATCTGACATTAGAATAACCGGCCTATCTCTATCTTGTCTGTATTTTCAAAAATACTAGAAAGAATCATGTTCAATAGAATATATAATATTTTAGTTTAAATAATTTATTGTTCAACAATCAGTTCAGCTTTAAAAAGAATAATTTAAATGAGCATGCAATTATTCAGTTGGTTCCTGAAATTTCCAATTCTTTTAAAAAAAATCTCAATTTACATTAGGAATTTTTATCGATCTTTCAAAAGCATTTGATACTGTCGATCATAATATTTTGGTTTATAAACTTAATTATTATGGAATAAGTGAAATAGTAATAAATTGGTTTCAAAGTTATTTATCTAGCAGAAAACAATTTGTTTCTTGTAATGAACTTAATCATAAACAGTTTTTAGATTTTTCCTGTGGTGTTCCGCAAGGTTCCATCTTAGGCCCTCTTTTATTTTTAATATATATCAACGACTTGCATAAAGCATCAAATCTTTTAAGTATTATGTTTGCTGATGATAGAAACTTATTTCTCTCGAACAGTGACATCTATCTACTATTCTCCGTGATGAACAAAGAACTTCAAAACATATCTAAATGGTTTAAAAGTAACAAATTAACATTAAATGTAAGCAAAACAAAATGGATTCTTTTCAACCCTCTCTCCAAAAAACATTATCTTTCCCCAAAAAATTTTATTAATCATTTTGAAATAAAAAGAGATTCTGTAGCTAAATACCTGGGGATTTTCATTGACGAGAAACATCACATGGAAACATCATATTAACTATGTCTGCTCGAAAGTTTCTAAAAGTATCGGAATTTTTCATAAGGAGCGTACTCATTTAGATAATAATAATTTAACAAAACTTTATTACTCTTTTATTCATAGTTATACAAGTTATGGAGTTATTGCCTGGGGTAGCACAAATCAAAGCAAGTTACAATGTCTCTATCGCCGTCAGAAACATGCGATCCGTTTAATTAATTCTGCGGATCGGTTCGCACATTCCTCAATATTTTTTTAATCAAATGAAAATACTCGATATATATAAACTAAACGTATATAAAAATTTATCCTTTGTTTATATGTGGAAGTATGATTTATCTCCTTTAATTTTTAAAGACTTTTTTATTTTGAAACCATTAAGCAAGTTTAACATGAGTAATAATAATTATTTAAATGAACCACTCTGTCGAACAAAGTTCAATTAATTTTGTATCACTTATCGTGCAGCTCGTCTCTGGAACAAAATTATTTTGCCCAACTTCGACATGCCCACTAACTTACCCTGTTTTCAAAAATAAATTAAAAGACCTCATTCTCTCTATTGAAAATATCTTAGAATATTTTTAATTTATCTTGTGATAAAAAAATAAATTTTATTTTCAAGTTTTGTTTTATACTTGTTTACGATTTATTTTTATTTATCTAAGTACGATCTAATGTTTTTATGTTATTTTTACGTGCTCATTGTAATAACGTTTTTTTTTAATAATATTATGCGTCCTCTCTTTTGTAAAAGGCTTCTGACGATAGGATCATTGTGATCTTCTTTTAGAAGTCTTGTTTGTATTTAAGAAATATGTAATTTATATATGTCAAATGTAAAAAAAAAAAAAAAAAAAATTTATTAGTCGTTTTTGTACAAATGTATTATCCCCCGTAAATTAAACAAATAAGTACTTTTAGAAATTTATTCCAACTTATATATATATATATATATATATATATATATATATATATATATATATATATATATATATATATATATATAAAAATTTCGTAATTTATTCCCAACCAAAAGTTTGTTAAAAAATGATGAAATAAAAACGTTATTAAAAGTTCAAATTGTTATTTATGCAAATAACTTTTTATACAAAGAACGTTCCTCTCGAACTTCTCGTCCGCCATATCGATCCACGAAAAGCTAAAAATATCTCTTCAATGTTCAAACTCTTCTCCTGATGCTCCTGAGGTTAAAGCTTTTTTTCAGAGCATCTAAATAACACCAAGTTAAACTATGTGTGAAAAATAGTAAACAATTAAACTAAAATGTGTGACTAAAATGTACATTACACACAATTATATAAACGTTAGAGGAATTAAAAAAATATCTTTTTTTAAAAAGTTCTGCACCTCAATCTTATTGTATTTAATAAAATAACACTAGGTTTAAAATGTAAAACAATATTTAAACATATGACAAGTTCATATTATTATCGAAAAAACTTATATAAAAATAACTCTAAGAATAAATTGCAAGAATACTACTCACCAATGCAATGAAGTGTTTTTTAGCTTAAACTGGCAAGAAACCATCTCATAGATAAACATCCATTGGATGTCACTTAAGACCCCAAAAATTAAATAACAAAAAAGTAGCAAAAATGAAAAATTCAGTTTATTAATGCTTGTTATATACTTCAATTTTAGCATTAGATGCAACTAATGATGTAATCCTGATTTAGGGAGCTATGCAAGTTTTAACTCAACCAGCAACTGATTAGCATGCAACTAAGTTGATAACAAATCATTAGGCAACAACAAAATTTTTTAATTTTTTTTAAAATCAAAGCACTTTATTAGAATTAAAGCGCTGAAAATAAATTAAAAAATTGTCTCCATATAAAGCACTTTTTAAATAAATTCTTCATTTAAAAATAAAAACTTTCTAGTCAATAAAATACAATACCATAGAAGTGGATGGGTCTCCTTCACATCAGTTGTCTAACTCATTGCTTTCGAAAAAAGTAAGTCCATCAACTTAACTTGATAAATTTTGATGCATATTTGTGTCCTATTTACATAAACTAACTAAAAGATTGTTTCAATACATTTTGGAATTCAGTAACAAAAAGAAAAAAGAATGTTCTTCTTCTAAAACTTCAGAAACAGAACCTTGTTTTAAAAAGTTATTTATTTTTAAATGATATGAAGTAGTCAAATTTTTTATACATAAAAATAATAAAGGGGAAATAGCGCGGGCTGGAGCAAGTCTTTTTTTATCATTTACAACTTTTTTTTTTCAGTAACTGTGGAGTGTCAGTTTCTGAACTTAAATATACAAATTTGTGAAAATATACATTTCTATAAAATAATAAAAGTAAACCAACATCATGGTATGATGATCATTATATAAATTACATAAGCACATCATTATAACATATCATCATCGCAATCATAATGATCATCACCTGGAAGGGCAAAAACTTTTTTGAAATCTGTTTACTTCTAAATTTATCAGGTTTTATCCTCATTGTTTAAAAAAAAGACCTAGGAAACTTTTGCCAAAGGTAATTTTTCTCTAGCTTAGTTATATGTAACTAAAAAAATAAAAATAGTAAAAAATTGTTAAAAAAATACTTCAAAATAATATATATATATATATATATATATATATATATATATATATATATATATATATATATATATATATATATATATATATATATATATATATATATATATATATATATATATATATATATATATATACTATAGAAAGAATATATATTTGCAAAAATATAAATAAAATAACTAACCAGAGTTATACAAAATACTTTTATCATAATCAAATAATCATTCATATAATTTTTACATTTTCAATGGTAGATAAGGTGGGTCTTATAGGAGCATGGCCATCTACGAATAACATTTGTTACCTAACTAAAAAAAGTTAACAAACAAATTAAACAAATTAACAAAAGAAAAATGAAACGAGAAAAGAAAAAGGAAAGAAAAAAAAAACTAAGTTAAAAGAAAAAATAAAATTCGAGAATGGAAAGTAATTAAGGTACTTCTTTACCATTAAATAAGTGAAAAAATTAATTTTCTTTCACTTTTTTGATTTTAGTTAAATACTGACCAAAATTTTACAAGGAATTCAAAAACATTTATATCAAAGCTCTAAATCCTACACTTTTTAGGTATTTTTGGTCAATTTGGTTGTTTACATTTGATAATTCGTATAGCAACGGTTGCTAAGGGGAAATTTTCTTGGAATACTGTGAATTTTTGTTCTTGGAATACTGTGAATTTTTTGAAAGTTTTGTTGTATTTGAACATATTTGCTATTAATGAATATTTTTAGTCTGATGGCTAATATAGACCAGGTAAGACTAGTTTTAGAATATTTTTAGTATGATGGAACACTACCAAAGTTTGATTTTGCTTTGTGTTCGTTGAGGATGTTTATTTAATTCTATGTGCTTGATTTCTTTTGATTTTTATTTACTAAATCATAGTTATATAATGGGAAAAAGAAAAAATACGTACAAAAAAAGTAAAAGATGTTTTTGTGGTAATCAACATGCAAACTCGTTAACGAAAAACAACAAAAAACATACACAAAAAAGATTCAACTGTAGAATCAACAGCAAACATTGACTTGGATTTTGTTGGTAACCATAACATTATTATTGAACTCTTAACTTAATTTTAAATAAAATGATATGTCCAAAATGCATGTTAAAAAATGTTGTCTCTGCAAATAACATTGTCAGACAAAAAATGGGATGGCTAATAAGCTTAATATCAGTTGTAGTGTTTGTAGCTGGTTTTACGAAACTTTCACTTCTAGTTTGAATAACACTCTAGAACAAGCTGGTCAGAAAGCTTTTGATATTAATATTAGATCTATAATCGCATTTTGTGAAATAGGAATCGGTCATGAAAGTGCTAAAAAATTTTCTATGATAATGAACTTAGTCGAGCCAGTTGGAATTAAGTCTTACATTGACATTAATGATCGACTTCTAGAAAGTTACCTTAAGGCTGCTGATGAAAGTATGTTAATAGCTGGATCTGATTCTAGAAACACTGACAATAGCATTTCTGAATGCAGTTTCATTAGATGGAACCTGGCAAAAAAGAGGGCATGACTCGTTGAATGGTATTGTTACTGCTGTCTTACGAACCGATGATAAGTGTATCGATTATCAAATTATGTCAAAAAATGCAAACCTTTCTAAGTTTGGACTAAAAAGAAAGGGACTAATGAATATAATATGTAGAAGAGCTTCCATATATGCCACATAAATCATAATAAATCAGCTAGTTCCATGGGGTCGGTTGGGGCAGTTGCAATATTTCATAGGTCAATTTCAAAACATAATTTAAAATGTAAGAATTACATTGGAGACGGGGATACCAGTTCATACTTGAAAGTTGTAGAATCAGGTAAAAGCACATATATTTCAAAAATCACACTACCAGCTGCTATAAGGGACGAATTTAAACCAATTTTCACGAACTAAGTGAGGATGCATTACTTAATAAATGCTTGCATGGTTTGATTTAAAATGTGAATGAGTGCCTTAATTCAATAATTTGGTCTCGTTGCACAAAGAGAATTTATTGCAGTAGAAAAATTTTACAAATCGGTGTATGTTCTGCCGTTATAAACTTTAATGATGGCTATAATGGATTGAAAAAAGTATTAAGTAATCTAAATATTCCTGCTGGATATTTTTTTGATAAAGGTTCTGCAAAAAAAGATAATCGTCAAAATATTTTAAAATGTAAACAAAATACAATGGAATTTAAATGTTGACGAAAGCATTTAAGGTATGAAAGAAATGGTTACATTGATGTCAACAAGGAACTAGAAGGTGGTGATTGCTATAAAGCTGGATGTTTTTAATATACTTACGATCTAAGTTAATTTTTTAAGTGATGATGTACTTAATTTGCGTTTTTTGAAAAATTGAAAATTTTGCTTTATGTGTTTACTATTTCCTAAAACTTTCAGGATGCTATTGACAAAACGCTTTGAAATTTTCCCAAAAGTTTTAAAATATGTATGACTACAATATGAACAATCAAACAATCATATCAATATGAACAATCAAACAATCACATTGACTACAAAAAATTTTTTGGGGGATTTTTGAGGCAACAGAATACGAATGTTCTCATAAATGTCTTATAACTAAATGTAGAACTTGTACCCAACCTTGGTTTTGGTTCACATTGTTCTTTGTCATTTTATTAATATACCCTGAAAGTTTCAGCCTAAATACTTTATTAGTTCCGAAGTATTTTAGGAAACAGAATCAGTACTTTTTTGCCCACTTTTTCATAAATTCGGCGCATGCGCAATTAATTTGATTATTTTTTTGACTTTACCCTTAATTATTTTTAGTGACTATTTACAATATAACTTCCTTATTTGTTAAAATCAGTCGTATAAGTTTTTAATTTTAATGGTAGAGAAGTACCTTAGGAAGGAATTAAAGTATAAAAATTGCTCCATTATTGAAAAAAGAAATTTCTTTTTTTTAATTTTATCATTATGCTGTGACGATATGTGTTTGCTTGATATGATTTACTTTTTTATTTTAATATTGTCATTTATTATGAAAACTCTACACTTTTAATTGAATAATTTTTGTTTTGTTTATTTATTGTTGTTTTTAAATAAAGTAATTATTTTACTTTTATCGTTTTTTATTATGGTTATTGATATTAAAATTATTTTTTTTATTAAATTCTTACTTTTTTTGCAGTAAATGTTTCAACTATATAGTAGGTTGCTACGTTTTGTCAGGACATAACAGTTAGTAACTTTCCTGTCTGTGCATTATATTTAAATGTTGTTTTAAAATTGATATTAGTTTATTATGACATAATTTTCATACTATTGTTATAACTTTTAATTTATCATTATTATTATTATAATTATTATTTGTGTTACCAAACTTTTTTCATCGTATTTACTTAAGATTATTTTTTAACTATTTGTAAATGACCTCGATTGTAAGATCTTTTATCGAAAAATATATTGACTGATATCCATTTTACATGAAATATAGCCACTGATTTTTTTTTCATTTATAAATTTAACGATATGAAAAAACTTATTTATCGTCCTCATAGAAATATATTATATGCAAAATGTAGTAATATATTATAAAAAAATGGAATTATAGGCATTAAGTGTAATTATAATTGATCATTTTGTTATGTTTGATAATTGAAAAAAAACTTAAATTTGAGAAATGTTAAAATTAGAGCAATAAAAAAATTCTAAAAGTATTTCAGAAAACAAAATGCAAATAAATGATAAATTTTTTTTTTAAAGTACGTTACATGACAATCATCGAAAGTAATTTTGATGATGTCATTTATATGATCAAAGTCATTTTTTGGAATTATCTACTATGGAATGTATTATAACAAACAATATTAATGTAATATTGTTACTATTAAAAGAAAACATTTAAGACACAGCATAATAAATAACAAAATAAATAATAAACCCTTTTGTTATCAAGAACAAAAATAAGCTATGTACAAACTTCAACAAACTATAACAAGTGTAGCAAGACACTTGAGAAAATTGTCATTTAACATTTTCAACTTTTTTTAAATTTAATGCTAAATATTCCTAACACTTGAATCGTAAGGATAAACAAAAAAATTTGATTTTGTCGAAAATTACAAATACATACAAATACTTTTCACTTAGCAAAATTTGTTGTCTAACACAAATATTGCCAAACGTTGCTTTAAGATAAAGATTTGGTAAGTAAACATCATTATAGACTATAATAATATAATATGATATACACTATACACATATACATGTATATGATAATATGATATACACTATACACATACACATATACATAATATATATATACTTATATAAACACATATACTTATATATATTCACTATTTACATATAATATATTGAATATAGTGTAAATATTACAAAAATATTTTTGTGAAGAGAAAATGTAAATAGTACACAACTAATTCAAACCAGAGACCTTTTAAAAAAACAAAACAAAAGCAAAACAACTGATATATATATATATATATATATATATATATATATATATATATATATGTTTTGTATAAAGATAATATGTTTCATGAAACACAGTGTAAAATGAAAAAAAATTTTGTTAAGTGATTTTTTACTAATTTATATATATATATATATATATATATATATATATATATATATATATATATATATATATATATATATATATATATATATATATGTTTTGTATAAAGATAATATGTTTCATGAAACACAGTGTAAAATGAAAAAAAATTTTGTTAAGTGATTTTTTACTAATTTATATATATATATATATATATATATATATATATATATATATATATATTTATATATATATATATGTATATATATATGTATATATATATATATATATATATATATATATATGTATGTACATAAATAAATACATATATATATATATATATATATATATATATATATATATATATATATATATATATATATATATATATATATATATTCATATTTATATATATATATATATATATATATATATATATATATATATATATATATATATATATATAAATATATATGTATATATATGTATATATATATATGTATAAATATGTATATATATATATATATATATATATGTATATATATATATATATATATATATATATATATATATATATATATATATATATATATTAATTTAAAAATATTCAGTCGATGAAGTTGCAGTTCTTGAGAATAAAATATTTTATATATTATGATAAATAAAAAGTTAATTTGTATAAATATTATGCTGATATGATATTAGCATAACAATTATACAAAACCTAAGCATAATAGCATTTAGTTGTAATAAAAAAATATATCATTTAAACGTTTAATTTTGCTTTTATAGTATCATCATGAATAACGAAAAAAACAATTAAATAATGGGAATTATTGGAAAATGACATTCGGCCAAAACAAATTTTACGTAGGGGAGAAATACTCCCGACGGAAACATTAGCCCGTATTTTGACCTACATAAAACTTGTCGCATGTCGTATACGATGTGAATAGTAAAGTTTTGAAATATTGTTATAAAAGTAAATAAACTTATTGTAAAATTAAACAAAGAAATGTTTAACTTGCTTAGTGTCAAGTTATCATCTGTTAATGCTGCAGAAATAAATTTTAATAAAGGTAGGGTTTTTAGTTGTTTTTTTTTTATGTTATATCGATGGAGAAAGAGTAAGTCTCATTAAAAGTAAATATTCTCTTTTAAGTTTTTTTTTTCATATGAAAGTAATTCTCCCTTTTTCAAAATTAAATAATCAAAAAGAATAATTTTATTGATAAAGTGAACCTATTTGGCGGTGTTCTGTGGTGAGAGTAATTCTTTTTCAAAAAGTCAAACTTATTAAACACATAAAGGGGTGTCATGAAGGTATATTTACCAAAGAATCTTATAATTTTTCATCAGAACCTGAATTCTCAGCATGGAAGGAAAAAGAGTAACTTAATAGTTGTTTTTTTTCAGTAAACAAACTGGTTGTTTTTTCACTGGAAAAAATATAAATTAAGATGTAGAAACAAGTAATTATATGTGTCAAAATGATGGTTATTCAAAACCGTATCGCCCTGTTAGTGAAACAACAAAACTAATAAAAGTTACTACAGAGGGAGTGTTAAATCAGGTGCTTTCTGCCCTGCCAGGATGATCGTCTAATTAAACATAAATGGTGTCACTAATGTGCAGTATATTAAAACTCATAACCACAGTATTGGTATTGCAAATACCATGTATCAACCTATACCAGGAAATATTAAAAAAAACATTTCCGCTAAATTATCAATAGGTGTGCCTGTAAATACAGTTTATCGTGATCTTAGAGAAAGTTTTGGAGACAGACAAAATAGAAATGACGAAGATGCTATTTTAACTAAATCACATCTTCTTACAAAAAAGAACATTTTTGATATCAGCAGAGCAGTAAAAAAAGGCTTCACCCTGATAACAGCGTTTCAACTTGTTTACTTGTTCAAAAGTTTAAGTCTAAAGGTTTTAATAGCATTCCGGTTTATAAGCCACAAAAACAACAAACTGTTATTGGCCCAAAGATGCATGATGAGATTGATCTTAATAAGGATTCCTTTGTGGGTGGTATACAAACAAAGCATCAAATATCAATGGTTGAAAAGCATTCATCTCAAATTGTTTGTATTAAAGCTACACACAGTACCAATCAGTATGCATTTCCTCTCCTAACTTTACTAGCTCGAGACGAATTTTAAAGGGGTTATTCAGCAGCTCTTCTAATTTCATGAAGATGAACAAACCATACACATATAACCATACAACCATGCAGATGAACACTATTTTTAGAGGAAATAAAAATGAGATGCAATAATTCTGTAAAAGTTAATGCTGTTATGACAGATGATAATTTGTAAAGGTGGAATGCTTTTACTAATGTTTTTGGAAATGTGCGCCACTTACTATGCAAATGGCATGTAAAACATGCATGGCGCAATAAACTTCCTTTAGTTGATAACTAATTTTTAAGAAGAAGTTTATAGGATTAACCATTGACGGAAAAAACCTTTATGTTTCTTTTATCAACTATAAATGGTTTTGTAAAGGCATATAATATAAATGTCCTAACTTCATTAGTTATTTTGTTATATACTATGCTCCGCGACAAAAAAATGGGCTTCTTATTATCACAACTATCAACACGCAGACACTGATACTAATATGTTATGTGAATCATTTCATAACAAATTGAAAACAGTTTTATATGAAGAAACGACCTAATAAAAGGTTAGGCGATTTAATTAATTTACTTTTAACAATCAAAGAAGATAGTTATTGGCACCACAAGAGACACTATCTTGGAACAATATTTCTTAAAAAAAAGTATAAAAAAAGATATGAAAAAGAAATGTTGATTTCTGATAAATGTATTAGTAAATGTTCATTTACTCAATACACAGTTAAAAATCAATCAAATGATGTAACATAAAAGGTTGACATTCTAACTGAAGTTTGTAAAAAAAGTTTATGTTTGGAGTCCTGTATAAATCTAGCCTGTAATGGTTTGTGTGAGCATTTATATAGGTGTAGTCGTAATGACATTGTAATCTTTTGCAAGCATGTTCATAAGTTACAATCATTTCTTTTGAGATCTCCAGAAAAAACTACACAAAAGTATATTTAGCTTTTACTATTATAAAAGGATGGATAATAGAGCAGTGAATGTTCTCTCTAACTTCCATGGTACAGAATCTGCAAAGCTGCTAAGACGACTAAAGGATGGTACACGAAAAGAATTTAGCTGTCCTATTGCTGTAAAGGATTACAATGCATACATGGGCGGTGTTGACAAGGCAGGCATGCTGTGTTTCAGTTACGGTTTGGGTCGAAAATCAAAAAAATGGTGGCATCGTATATTTTTTGGAATTTTAGAACGAACACTGTGTAATTCTTTTGTTGTTTTTAACAAAATAGCAGAAACACCTAAACAATTTCTGGAGTTTCACAGAAAAGTTACCCAGTCTCTTATTACTTGCTAGATTGCCAACTGTAGGTCGACCTTTAAAAAGTCCAACAGTAGAAACACAAAAGAAAAACGCCGTAAATTAAACTATTCTGTTTCTGACTCAATAAGATTACAAAATGTTGGTGTCCACTTCCCTATTTATCAAGATGCAAGAGGACGATGTGAGGTCTATTCTACTAACAATCTTCAATCTAGTCCACATAGTAAATGCGATATGTGCAAGATTTTTCTTTGTTGTAATGAAAAAAAGAATTGCTTCAAATTGTATCACAATTAGTGAATATTTTCCAAATCATTTAAAAAAGATATTTGAAGCAGTCTCTTCTCTTGCTACATTCAATCATTTTATAATTTAGAATAAATTTTTCAATATTGAGTAAATAATAAATAATAGTAAATAATACTAAATAATAAATACTAATACGAGTAAATAAATACTAACAAAAAAACAAGGAGAGAAGTTACTTTATTCTATAAAAAATATATATTAAATTATGTTAGAGCAGTCCTCTAAAAAATTGAGACAAGTTAATTGGTTTGTTTGAAAATTTAAGTTAACATAAACATTATATTTGTCTTAAATATACAAAGTTCTTGTTTTTACAAGTTCAAGTTTTATAAATAATAGAAACTTTAAGAACTTTAAAAAACTCTGAGTTAAGCATGACGGTACTCTAAAGTACCAAGTTTGTTTCTATGGCAACAATAGTTTTAAAGAATTTTTAATGGAAACCATCTTATCTACTTGTATGTCTCAGAAAATTTTAAATGTTATTTTTTTTTTTTTAATGGTCTGATAAACAAAGTGTTAAGAGAACAAGAAAAGGAAATATTAAATAAAATCATATCAATATCCTGCACAAAACTAAAAAGAGGAGATAATTCTGATATTGTCTCAGCAACATGTTGATCTAATTCATGATAAACAAAGTACAAGAATATGTGATAACATTGAACCAAGTGATTTCACTAACACTCTATTACTTCATCTTAAAGTTTAAGACTTTAAGATGAAGTAATAGGAGGTTTTCTGCATTGCTTAGAAAAAAGATACCCTTCAATCAATTATTTGGATCCAACTGAAGCTTTAACTTAAAGCGGTTCAAGAAGTTTAAGACTTATATGGAAAGATGTTGATACTAAAGTTATAGAGCAAGTTCTTATTCCTTTTAACCCAACTAATTATCATTGGATTTTAAAAGTTATAACAAAAGAAGTAACTGTACTTGATCCACTCTATTGCAATCTTATGCCATATAATTATCACACAATAATCCATTGCTGTTGCTAAAGACCTTTTTAGGCTAAAATTTAACATTTCAAACCTAACTGCGGTGTTTACGTATGCTATTATGCATTACATTTTTGTGAAGGTATCACTATTTTTCAACGATTTATTGTATAATATATTATTCATATACTAGTATTTTTTTAGTTGTCGACTTTGCAATTACTTTTTTGTTATGTTGCTTATAATTAATTCATATATAAATTCATATATTTATAACTATTTAATTTATTGCACAAATTCATTTAATGCTGTAATTGTTCAATAGATTATAATTGTTAATTGCTTGCATTACTTATAATATGCGACTATTAAAAAAAGAATCATAACTTATCATGTATGCACAGAAAATAAAAAAACCGTGTTAAGATTCATAACACAATTTTTTTATTTTTTGTATTTATTTAAATTCGTTAAAAATTGATGTTAGAAAAATATATTTTGAAAATGTGAGGCCCCACCATAATTGGAGGCCCAGGCCATATGGTCCATGTGGCTACCCTCTCGTAGGGCCTGTACACAGGTAGATTAATCTACATTGCAACGGATGTTGTTGCTGTTATTATTATAAGTGTAGTCTTAAATGTTTACATACAATAAATAAACACAGCGAAAAACAACAAGTTTTATGAAAATTTGCTCCAAATTTTTACTCCAACCAGCAGCCTAGTCTACTTTGAAAAAAAAAGGTCTAGTGGACTTAAAAGTTACTTGTTTAAGTAATTCGTTCTGACGCCTTATTTTATGTAGGTGACCATGGGACAAAGATTTTCGTAGATACATCCTATCAACTATATCAAAACAATGTATTAGTTTATAAATTTAGATTGGATCGCATGGTAAGTGCCAAGACTCAAGCAATTGATGGTAAATTTAACTTTTTAGTCTTACCTAGTAATAAAGCTGTCTCACGCTAGGAGCTCATTTTGCGTTAAACAGATTCAATATATATTAGTTTTTAAATAAAGAGCCCAAACAGACACCGCATATTCAAGGTGCAGTTTTATAAACACTTTATTTAACTAGCCATAATTTCATTAATGAAAATGAATGCTTTCTTTAACTGGGAGTAGCTATTATTTTTAAATAGCCTGTTTACTAAGCCACCTAATATCTTTCAGTTTTTTAACAACTTGGAGTTTTAAATATTGGGGAGAGTGGTCTAAAGTAGGCCCCCTTTTAAAAATGATTTAATCACCTAGCTGGACACAAACAATTCTACAAACGATGTTTTTCAGGGTATTTAATCTATGCTCTATAATTTATCTGAAAATAAAAGATGCATAAAACAAATAAACAAAAAAAGTTTTCCAAACCAAAAAATAATCTCTTTCAAAAAGTAAAGTAAAAAACTAAATAAATAATTCCAAAATATGAATATACGAAAAAATAGCGAAAAAAAGTTTTTGCATTTTTTTTTAACATAAAAAAATCTCTTTAGTATGATTACTTTATTATATAAAGTATAATACTGTAAAATATTAAGTATTTATAATATGGAGATTTTGTAAATTAAAAAAATATTATATTTTGAAAAATATTTTAAATAAATTACGCATGTTGTTTACAAAAAATAACTTATGTAAAATTATCACAGATTTATGCGTAATGCGGGACGCGGATACGGTTTTTATAATTCAACAGAAGTATTTCTCCCCTACACCAGATTTGGCCAAAACTCTGTATTCAACGCAATCAGGCCAGTGCTGGCCCGAAATCAAATGCCGTCGTAGTGGCTTACGACTACTCGCCAGAGTAGTCGCAACATTTTGTCGCACACCGCTGCGACTTCTTGCGATGATTTATTGTACATAAATAGTTGCTTGAGTCGATTGCCAGACTTGCGTTAGTATTGGCCCATTACTAATATAGTCGTACGGCGTACGAATGTCGGCGTACGATGATTCGCCAGAGTTCTGGCCCGGAGCCGTTTGGTGTCTGAGACCCATCTTTGTTGGGTTCTATTGGCAATAATTATTTTCAATTTTCTTAAACAAATAATGATTTCCTTATTAACAACTTTCGTTGTTAATGAGCAAATAGTAACTTGCTTCAGAAAATTGTCTTTATTTAGGCTGATTATAAAAAGACATAACAGGTCATAAAAAGACGTCTTTTATTCGTCTAAAGATATATTTTTTCCCATTGGGTAGGAAATAAGTATACATTGGGAAAGCATTGTTAAATAAAAAATTTTTATCTGTAAAGAATATTTCATTTGAACGACGTTAAATTTGTTATTTGAAATTATATTACTTTAACTAATATAATTTTATTTACTGATAATTAATCAAAACTACTAATAAATAAGTGATGAGTAAGGCAATAAATATAAATAAATATATATTATAAAGAAATTTTAATTAAATATAAACTGAGCAAAATATAAAAAAATAGTAGAAATTATTATGGCATCCTTTAACAAAAAAGATAAAGACACGCAACATGAAAAATTAATTGGTACTGGAAAAGAGTTGTTACTCTCTGAACTTCCAACATATAGAAACACTTCGATATGCAGTTTTATTAAGAGAAAGGTGGGATAAAAACTACAGAACCTTTTTAATAAAAGATATGGCAAAAAAAGTGCCATATCTTTTATTAAAATGTGCCTTTATTACTCAATTTTAAAGCTCAATAATTTATTCTGAAAAGAATTGAATACAAAATTATAAATACTTGGGATGTTGCCTTTTTTATATCAGTAAACAGAGAAAATAAAGAAAATAAAAAAAAGTTCACATTGAAATCGGATAAACTTTTTGATATTATTTGATACTATTTGATAGTAAGTGTATATTTTCTGATTATAAAGAATTTGGTTGCAAAGTTGTATGTAAACAACAAGCCCACATTACATGCAACTGCTCTTCGGAATATAAATTCCTATAATATAAACTTTTTATATTAAAATCGAAAGAGAAAAAGTTAGTGCTAAAGGTTTGTTTTCAATATCTTCCAAAGATATGCCTGAAAACAACAGACAAGTTGAAACTTTATATAACCATCTAAATATTAATACGGCAATGAATATTATTACTATTATTATTAGTGCGCATAGTTACGCATTGTTATGCCTATTGTTCGTTTTGTTATTTACTGTTTTGTATTATGTAAAATACACTATTTCTTAGTTTTTAAGTTGCTTCTAGACTTTTCTAAGCGCGGTTATATATTCCACGCGGTCTTTCCAGTAAAATCAGCAAGCAAATTGGAGCTGATACACTTATTTTCAAGAAGAATTGATGTTGTTCATTTTTTTAAATAAAAATTTAAATAGCTGTTAGCTTGTTGTTGTTTATTTTTATTTTTTCTAATTTTTATAGCTTGTTTTTATTTTTTTGAAAAAGTTAGAACTAAAATGTTTGGTAAAATAGTTTTTTTAGCAAAATGTTTCTTTTATAGTAAACTGTTTCATTTTGTCGTTAGCCTTTTTAGAATATTTTAAGCAAGTATTGTTTTATTTTTTAGAGCAGTTAAGAGAAGCTGATGGCTTTTTTAGTAAGTTCAATTCGTTTTCTTATATTATAGACTAAGATTGTTTTTTGCAAAAAAAAATTAAATATAAAATAAAGTTTTATAAATTATTAAATAAGTTAAATAAAATAAGACTGTTCTATTTGTGTTCGTGTAAGTTTATATACATAAGTTTGCGTTTATTTTAGTCTATTTTATATTTCTCTACATCTATACTATATGTATATTTTCTCTTATCAAAAATTATTAAGAATAGAAAAACAAAAAAAATTCTTCTGGAATTTGTCAAAAGAATGTTGTATTATGCTTTATTTTAAGGTATCTGAATATGTATTCATTAGAAATTTTGAATTTTGCTCTTAAACTTTTTTATTACTTTAGATAAATATATACTGACTTGCATAATTTCTTTTTTTGTTACATTTAAAATAATTGATGCTAATAAATGTTTTTTTATAGTTGTTAAAATTTTGCATACATGTTTATATTATGCTCAAAGTTGAAAATGTTTTGATAAATAGTTATATGTGGTGATATGTTATATAGTTGTTTTATAAATGTGTTTTTATAATAGTATGAAATGTATTTTATTTAACTCTTACTGCATAATGATGCCAATTAGCACCTCTGCTTCTATGCTTTTTCATAAAGTCTACGATGCCAAAAGGAACCGTTAGGCGTTTCCGTAGGATAGTTAACACCATGAAAAACGTAATTTCATTATATTTTTCATGTCTATTTTTTTGTTTCAATTTTAAGCACTTCCGCATATCGTGCTAATATCAACCAAATATCAACAGTTTTTTTTTTCCCCAAATTTTCATTTTATATCTGAGTAGAAATTTAATTTTGGTTAGATAATCTTTTTATTTGTTTTTATAAATAAATTTATTTTTCAGTGTTAGGATGAACAGTTCGTTTATGATTCAAACCATAACATAATTTACTTAAGATTATTTTCAGTGTATGACAATCAGAAATAATAAATTAAAAAAACAGCCATGAGCATGCGCATGACGATGCCATTTGGTATCGCATATTTAGGTTTAACCCTAAGATATATTGGTAAAATTAGAGTGAAATTAAATATAAGTTAATTCAATATTTTTTATATGTTGTTTTAGCAGATTGCTAACATAAATGTTCGATCATTTTATGGGAAGAATAGCTCCAAGCCAAAAATTATTACGAGAATAATTCTTATTGAAAGCAATGACAGTGGGCTGTCTGATGACAATGAGCGGGATGAGGACTACAATCCTCCTATAAATAACGATGAAAGTTCAGAAGAAAGCAATGACGTTAAAGACATATCTTCATTGAAAACCAAAAAAGATAAAGATGATAACATACCTTCAACTAGCACACAAATAAAAGCTAAATTAAAACGAAGAATCCAGTGGAAAACTACAAAGGATGTAACCGACAGATTACCATTTTCAGGAGATGAGAGTCTAGGTGCTTACATACTGGACTTGAAAACTCTTATTCAGTTTTTTGAGTCATTATTTCCTGTAACACTAATACAACATATAGTTGAGCAAAGTAACTTTTATGCTGTTCAAACTCGTCCTGAAAAACCACTCCAGTTGACTGTTGCGGAGTTAGAGAAGTTCCTGGGCATAGCTATGTGGATGTCCTTGGTAGTTTTACCAAGTACAAGAAGGTACTAGAACGCCAAATATAAAGTTGAGAGCTTTTCAGAATCTATGAGGGTCAACAGATGGGAAGAAATTAGGCGTTTTATCCATTTCAATGATAATACAACTTTAGACCCAGATGGCGATCGGCTTCACAAGATTAGGCCACTTGTGACAGAAATATACAATTGTCTAAACACAATTCCTAAAAAGGAATCTTTATGCGTTGATGAACAAGTTGTACCTTTCAAAGGCCATAGCCTTTGAAAGGTACAACTAAAACAACAGTATAACAAAAACACACCGCACATACCGCTACAAGATTTGGGACCTTTCAGGTAAATCTGGTTTTGTTTATGATATGGAAATTTACACTGGTAAGGAAAACATTGTTCTCCCTGATGAAAATTATTGTGGGCCAAGTTCAAATGTTGTTGTACACTTGGCCTGGACTATACGACCTGTCGGACACAAATTGTATTTCGAAAATTATTTTACGAGTATAGATTTGATGGTGCATTTTGAAAAATTATCTATTCAGAGTGTAGGAATCGTGAAAGTAAACAGATTGCAGGGTCTCTCAGCAAAAACAGAAAAGGATTTGAAAAAGACTGGTCGTGGGTCTATGTCTGAGTATTCAACAGAAGTGGATGGAATCACCCTCACATTTGTACAGTGGTATGACAATAAAGTAGTCAACCTGTTTTCGACATACGTGGGTACAGAGCCCAAAATTACAGTCAAGCGATGGTTTCCGGCTGAGAGAACTAGGAAGGAAATCGACTGCCCACAGATTATCTCCACCTACAACCAGCATATGGGTGGTGTTGATTTTCTGGATAGTCTGATGGGACTTTATCGTATCACCATCCGCTGAAAAAAATGGAATCATAGCTTATTTTTCAATTATTTGGGCATGGCTGTGGTGAATGCATGGCTATTGTACCAACGTGCCCATTCACAAAAAAACAGCTCATTACAAACACTTAGATTGGCAGAGTTCAAAGCTGAAATCGCAGAAGGTAAGTAATAAGTCTGAATTTTTTCAACTAGCTAATATAAATCATTATATTTTACTTCATACCTATTTATCAATTTTTTTTATCATTTATAGTTTTCTTTTTTTCTTTTTTAAATTGATTATTTGGTTTCTTTCTATAGTAGGTTTATGCAAAGCAGAAAAAGGGGCAAGCAAAAAGAGAACTGCAGGTCGGCCAAGCTTGGAGAGTCAAATAAAGAAGGCACGACATCGGCAGTCTTTGCCCATTGCCGATGTTCGCACAGATGACACGAGCCATTGGCCAATTTGGGCTATAGAAAGATTACGCTGCCGACTACCTGGTTGCAATGGGCAATCACGGGTTCGCTGTGAAAAATGTCAAATCAGTCTGTGCTATACAAAGGTGAAAAACTGTTTTAAACGTTTTTACACTGAGTAACAAAACAACAATTTCAAAATGATTTTACTTTCAAACTATTTTTATTGACTTCTTTATGTTGTACAAAACCATTTCAAAATTTAAAAAAAAAATTTTTTTTTTAATCATTTATGTATTGCATGCAGATGCCGATTGGCATCTAATATATTTTGATCATTTACCGCTTTTATTGAAAAATAACTTTTGTAAAAATATTTTTCCTTTATTTTGTAACTTAATAACAATAGAAAAAAATATTATTACTTTTAATCCGGAAATTTTTTTTAATTCATGCAGTAGAGGGTTAATGTGTACATGATTGTTGAATGAGGCGTTTATATGTGTTATATAACATTAATAAAATATATAAATAGTTAGTATATATGTTTATATAATGTTGTTTCCATGATTTCAAAGTGGTGTGACTTGGCAAACGTGTAGAACAATATTTGTCATTCTTACTAGTCAAGCGCTGCTTTAGGTCTAAGTGTTGTCTAGCCTTTAATATAACTATACTGAAAATACACAACATTATCTTTGATAATATTTTGCGTTATGTTGTTATCTTTGGCTTATCTTCATGTTGGCAATTGTTGTTTAAAAATGATTAATTGGTAGTTTCACTCACGAGTTCAAAATATTTAAATAGATATTAAGTAGATAATGTTTAGTAGCTTAAAATTATAGATAATATATAATCTTTTTAAAATTTTATTCAGTAACTAATTTATTGTAATCTTTTTTTAAATTGTACTTTTAAACTTAAAGCTTCGTGCTATAGATGTTATTATTGAAAATATAGATTACTATAATTCTTAGATGGTGTCTAGCGTTAAAAGATATTCATGGGTAGTTTTAATGCTTTCACATGCTTTCAATAATTGGGATAAAAGCAATGACAACGTTTTGTTATAAATAAAATTTATCTACAGTATTGTTAATACCTTTGCTCTTTAAAAAAATGTTTCTGGCTTTTCAATAAATGTATATTAATTTCTCTTGCATGAATGAATTTTTGTTTAGGATATAATGTGCAATTACATGTTTGTTTTTCTATATTTAATATAGCATTAATCATTTGCATACATTTTAATTGTTTATCATTTATTAAGATTTAGATTATTAGAAAATTGATATTTACAGAGTTGTTATTAATCATAATCGAGTTGTTGTACCAAGGAAATTGTAGAGGTTTATTTATAAAATATACTATATAAACAGGCTTGATCAGGAAGCGGGAGCGATCGCTCTCGAATACTGACCAAGGAAATTATATTTAGTTGCGAAGAACTGGCCAGGTTTTTTAGTTGTTTTAAGAACATTTAAGTTTATGTACGAAACAAAAAACTTTTGTTTAGCGGACATACATGGAAACATAAAAAACTTGCATGTTCTCAAAACATCTTGGTGCGAAAGAATAAAAAGAATATTCGCGAACACTAAAAGTCCGCCAAATTAACAACAAACTAATTCTATTGGTTCAAAAAATACGCTTACTAACCGAAATAATGTTCTAGAGTATTCTGTTGAAATATTTTAGAAATTGTATTATTCACGATTTTTTGGGATAAATTACTTTAAGAATATATATTATTTGTTTACAAAAATAAATGTTTTAAATATATATTAAATAAATTGTCAAAATTTTAAAAGTTTAAAATAAATTATAATTTTATTAGTATATTCTTATTTTTTATTTAAAAAGTATGCATTCTTTATGTAAATGTAACTTTGTGTATCTGTTTTTATCGTAATATATTTTTAAAGCAATTTTTTTGATTTAAACAAAGACTTACAAAAAAATTGCGTTTTCAATGAAGTTATAATCGTTAAAGTTAATAAAATTAATTATGTAACCAACATATAAGAAGTTTCTGGTTACTAAACACCAACAACGCATACAAAGTAACTCGCGGATGAACAAGTACCGCACCGAGGTCACGACAGAACACAAATATATATATCAAATAATTAGATATAAAGAAAAGTTTCAAGATATTGGTTTACTAACTCTAATTTTTTTGCTTCAGTTACCATTAAAAACTCGTAATACATTTTCTGCTTCAAATACTAATTAAAATTAAAAAGCCCACTCACTAAACATCAGCGATATCGTGAAGCAGTTTCGCTTCCTCGTCATAAAGTATTTTAAACCTTTTTAGTTGATTTTTATCTTGTTTATTTAATTTCTATAGTAATTCAATGATTTAATTATTTCATTTGTTTATCTTACTAAGAGGAATTGCTTCAAATATGTTAAACTTTTCAAACTACGCGAAACATAAAATAGGTATTAAAAAAATTAACTTTTTAATTTATAAATTAATTTAGCTTAAATAAAACTAAAACTTGCAAACTTTATTTAATAAAAAATATTTGCTTCCTTTTTAAACAATCGTAAGACTTGTTATATAAAACATCGCTTAATTTTATTAAAAAAATTATAAAAGAGCGATGTTTCGAAAATATTTGTTTTAAACGTAATTTATTTAGCTTTAAGTTTTTCCGCGTTTAAAGATATTTTATTTGCCTAATTTTTTTTTATTTTGTAATTGTCTCTTATCGGTCGAATTAATCTTTTTTAAAATGTTCTCTAAATGTTCTGTAACTAATTTTTTTTTTTGCTTTTTAAAATGTTTTCAAAGCGACTAAAAAATCTGGCCAGCTTTTCGCAACTAAATATTATTTACGTGGTCAGCAATCGAAAGCGATCGCTCCCGCTTCCCGACCAAGCCTATATATATATATATATATATATATATATATATATATATATATATATATATATATATATATATATATATATATATATATATATATATATATATATATATATATATATATATATATATACATATATATATATATATATATATATATATATATATATATATATATATATATATATATATAAATATATATATATATATATATATATATACATTTATATATATATATATATATATATATATATATATATATATATATATATATATATATTTATATATATATTATATAGAAAAAATTTTTTTTTCCAATGTTTTCACTAATAAATAGTTCAATATATATAAATATATATATATATATATATATATGTATATATATATATATATATATATATATATATATATATATATATATATATATATATATATATATATATATATATATATATATATATATATATATATTAGCTGAGACCGGACCTGTTCATTTAATTTAAAAGGAGCATCTAGCCAAAGTATTTTTAATAGAAATACGATAGAAATACAAGCAACGCAAGTATAGAACTTAAGCATGAAGAAAATTTTTTCAGTACAGCTTTTGTGCCTTTATTGCCCTAAGTAGAAAATGGCGAAATTTGGAAAAATGAAAATCCTTCAAGCTGTCACTTTTGTAGACCTTTTCATCTGCAACATAAAAAAGAGAGTCCAATTTTATCCAGAGAAGAAGAATCAGATCTAAAAAATCAAATATATACCTTAAAGACGTTTTGCAAAGTTTTTAATTTTTCAGGAAGAATTTGGACATTTAATATCAGCTATAGGATTGATCTTACAATGTTTGATAATAAAGTAGTTAGCGCACTTACAGAGACAAAATCCACTCAATCCTGCAATGAGTGCAATTCTAAACCCAAGGAAATAAACAAAATTGATTTATTAAAAGCAAAAACTGAGAGTCACTCGGCCTTGGAGCTCGAAAATTCAGCTTTGCATTGCTGAATAAAATGCTTAGAGTTCATTCTTCATTTGAGTTATAAAATTGAAATTAAAAAGTATAAGCCAAAAACAATTGAGGAAAAACTACCTATAGACTTAAAAAAGCGACCAATTCAGGTACTCTTCAGAGAACGGTTAAGCCTATAGTTGATATGCCTAAAACTGGTTCTGAAAACAGGAATGAAGGCAACACTGCCAGCAAAGCATTTAAAAATAGTGAAGTTTTTTCTGAAATTACTAAAGTTGATTGTGATATAATTAAAAGAATGCATAATATTCTCATAATATCTTGTGGATATCCTATTAATATCAATGAATTAGATTTATATTGCACTGAAACAGCTAAACATATAGTGAGTTTATACAACTGGTATGTTATGCCTCCTACTGTACATAAGCTGCTACTGCATAGTTCTTCTATATCAAATAAATTACCTTTGCCAATCGGGGTATATTCGGAAGATGCACTAAAGAGTTTAAATAAACAGATAAGAAATTCTAGACTTAAGCACACGGCAAAAATATCAAGGTTAAACATAATGATAAATCAGATGCACTACCTTCTAGTAAGATCAGATCCAAAAATATCAAGCATATCTTTTAGAAAACTAAGAGCTAACGAGGAAAACCGTTACCAGATGAAGTTTTTAAATTAATTGTAATGTAAATAATAAATTTAATGTAAAAAAAAATACAGTATTTTTTCTCTTTGTATCAACATCCTTTAAAAACCATTTTTATAAAAATACCAAGTAGAGTAATATATCAAAATTATGTTTGTCTTTGAAGATTCTAAAAACTTACAAAAAATTTTTTTGTACGCGTATAGTCACCTTTAACACGCGCAAGCGCGCATTTTACGTGTCGAAGCTGCGCGCAAAAAAAATTATTAACAAATTTGAAATCTGAAAATATATAAACGTGTGATATATCAATACTATCGTATTTTGGGTCAAAAAATTTAAATTTGTTGTTGAAAATATTTTTTACGCGCTCCTAGGACGCGTAAAACGCAAGCTTACGCGTGTAAGTGTCATTTACGCGCGCAAAATATGATTTAAATAAATAAATCGCATTTATTGATCCAAAATACCATATAAAAAAATACCACATATTTTTTAATGTAAATTACTCTTGTGCCTAAAGGTAGTACACGCGTATAAGACTCTAACACGTATACACGCGTAAACGTGTTATAGTCTTTTACGCGCACAAAGACTTAATCTAAAAAAATTGAATTCTTTAAACCAAAACATATACTAATTAAAAAGAAAAATTGGATTCAAAAAATCTTTTAATATTATAATAATATTAAAGTATATGAAATACGAAATAAATACTTATCTCATCTTATTTTTCTTTCAAGAAAACAACAAAAAAAAAAAACACCTAAAGTTATAAAAAAGTTTTATTTCATTATTACAGCATTAACAAAGATAAAATTTCAGGGGTAAGTGTTTTTCCATTTTAAACCTTGTATTTTTTAAAACAAATGTTTGATATTACAGGATCACTTCTAATAAAGAGGTATTGGTACTGGTTTTTCATAACATTCTTTCTTGATATTTTGGCTGTATGGTTTAATCTAGCTTTGCGAATTTCCTTATTTAGAGCCTTTTGTGACACTTCAGAGTAGTTACCAATTGGCAGTTCTAATGCCTCATATATCTGCACACCATGTTCCAAGAGTTTATGAACAGTTGGGGGAATCATATACCAGCAATAGTTTTTGAATAAAGAGCTGTAGTTTCATAGCAATACTGGTCAAAATTTTCTGAGTTTAACTCATAACAGGAGCATACTGATATTAGGATTGTCCTCAATCTAATAATTACATCTACTGACACTCCCGCTATATCAGCGAAAGTTTCAGCATTTTCAAATTCCCTTCTGGCAGTGTTTCCATCGTTAGTGTTGCCAAAACCCTGTTTAAGCAAATCAACTATAAGACTTAGCTCCTCTCTAAACCTCAGTTGAATGTTCTTTTTTCTACTTTTCACTGATGCTTTTTCACCAGGGGATTTGGCAAAGTATTTTTTCATGTTTAACTTATATCCTAAATGTAAAATATATTCAAAAGATCTGAGCCAGCAATGCAGAGTAGAAAGGCCTACAGATAAAGCTTTTTCATTAATTGGTTTTGATCTGATCAATTTTGGGCTATTAAGTTCACTGGGCTTAGATCCGCAAATATTACATGATTGGGCGGACAGAGTGTTAGTGAGGGCATTAACCACTTTACTATCAAACATGGTGAAATCTAGTTTGAACTAAAATGCGATTGTCGTATCCGGTTTGCCTTCCTCTTCTTCTAACTTTACTTCAAACTTGACTAGTCTAATCATTTCTGCTTTTAAAAGTTCATACTCATTTCGTATCAATTCTTCCGTTTCTTTTTGATATTGAAGATGTAAGGGTCTACAGTATTGTGTACTGGAAGGCTTCTTATTTAACTATATAATTTTGTTCGTGATGGTTAATTTAAGTGAAAAAATAGCTGTCTGGAAAAGACTTTGCTCGTTAACTTGGGGCCTTTCCAATATTTGTATCAGTATATTTTTATTTATAGACACTTCGACTGGAGGCGCCATCAAAGCCACCTTTAAAGTGAAGTACACCTTTAAACTTCCCCCCAATTTCTGCAAACATTCTGATAGAGCCTTGGCATTCCGTAAAAGTTAATATTCTTGTCAGAGTATGATTAAACATGCCCTGTAGCGGAGTTGAGGCAGATGTTTCTTTCACAATTAAACCCTCAGGATAACACTTGTGTCTCTCATTCTTAATTTCGTTAAGTGAAGGATAAATATCTGCATTATGTATTATTGATGAATTTCTAATAATTTGATACTGCTCATCAGAAAGATCACACTGAACTTTTAAGCTCAAGGCATCTTCGGTTTTCATTTTTATCGGAAAACTTATCTCCGTGATATTAACTTTTTCAGAGTTTGTTGCACTTTTCATAAGAACAACGAAATCTTTTCTGGCAGGATCTCGAGTGGCTTTTATATTTGAAGCCAATGCCAATGCTTCAGCAGGATGTTCAGCCAATTTGGCAAGCTTAAACAAGACAATATTTTATATTTAAGTATGTAAACTATTTTTTCAAACTGGGTTGAACTTAATTTATTTATTATTACCTTAGATCTTTTGCTTCTATCACCTAAATCTTCCCAGTTCTTGCTCTTTCTGTCTAGACCTGCTGCAAAGTTTTTTTTGTCAACAGTTACATCTTTGTTCAACCAAGTTTGCTCGTGTTTTAAAAGTCTAGAGAAGGTTCTTGAATATTTCCGCAATTTTGATCGGAATTTACCTTTAAATGTTGTTAGAGTTTTCTTTAGATTTAACATTTGAGGTTTGTCAATACTTTCATAGTACAGACCCTCCAGTCTACAAAACTTATGTATAAGAGAGCTTCGGGTAAATTATCATAATTAATTCCTAACTCTTGAATTATAGGGACTAAATGTATTCTTTTCATGTTTAATGTAAGCAATGAACTATTGTTAGTTATTTTACACGCAAGTTTGAATTTTAAAATATGCACTATAAACATCAAATATTGCATATTTCGGTTTTGAGGTTTGATAATTAGCACTATCTGCCTGAGCATGAGTTTTTTTAGTATATAATGCAAGCAATGAACTATTGTTCGCTACTTTATGCGCAAGTTATAATTAAAAACGGAAAAAAAAATACAAAAAAAAAAAAAATGAAGTATTTAAAAGGTCCTATTTTAATTGGGGCAAGTTGGGGCAAATAATTTTTATTTTTTCTGCTTTCATATATACCTATTAATGGGAAAATATTAAAACTACCAAGGAATCTAGTGGAATCTTTTAGTTTTTGAACTAAACTCATAATTAAACTAGTTTAAAAAATATCAATTTATGACATATTTTAGAGATCTCAGTAATGAAAATCTAAAATTAAAATTCATTGTTAAAAATGTTGTTATTAGTTAATAAACATCTTAAACATATGACTTCAAATTAAATTTTAAACTGTTTTTACCTATATCAATCTAAAAAGAGTGACACTAAAGCGAGACTTTTTTGAACGAGTTTTCCGATAAATTAAATAAAATAAATTAGTCTCGGAAAAAGACTTATAAATTGTTGAAATCTTAAAAAGTATTCAAAAAAAAAATTTTTTTTGTCTTTTAGTGGTATTTAGTGACATTATAAACTAATTATTTATTTTCAAGCAAAAGTTTTTTATGGCGTTTTTTGTTGCCGTTTTTTATGGATATTGACTCACTGTGCGGCGGCCGCGACTACCCCTACCCCTTCTTTCATAGGGGGAGGGGGTAGTGGTAACCGTCGTAGAAGAAAGAGGGGGGAGGGAAGGGGGATTACATACATCTACAATTAGTATTTGCTATGTTACAATTATACAAATTGCTAATTCTAGATGTGTTTTTATAAATTTTTTATTTGTAAATTGTTTTTGTATTATATCTTTGTATTAATTTTGAATTATATCTTATATATTATGCTATTATATACTATTTTGTTTTGCGTTTCCTCCCCTTCCTGCAAAAAATCTTTAAATTAACTTATTTAACTCATAGAGTTTTTCCCGGGAATTCCGGATATTCAAATTTCTCAAAACTCATTTAATTTTCTAATTCGAAAAAAATTAAATAATAATTTTAAATACCACAAATTTTAAGTTTTAACAAATATATTTTTTACAATTTTTTTTTTAATTCATTCAAATTAACTTTTTCGAATATTAGAAATTCCTTATTAATTTATAATTTTTTATTTTAAATTCCTTATTTATCCTTTAGTTTTATTAAAATAATTAACTAAACAGAAAAAAATTTCTTGTATTTTCATGAAGTCAAAAACTCATCTATGTTAATTAAGTATAATTGCTTTTACAAACGGAAATGACCACAGATCAGGACGTGTTGTAATTTTGTCATCAACTTATGTAAGAAGCCTTAGCATAATTTAATTTGTTTAAATAGTAGTTATATTAAAAAAATGTTTGCTTCTGGTTGTTTACTTTTTTGTTTTCAGATTTTTAAGCTCCGAGCAACTTAGCAAAGCAAGTTTTGATTTATACTTTAGTGCGATTGAAAAGAGCTGAAAGCTACTTTTTAGAAAACAATAATTTAATTACTATTAACCCGTATTACGGGTTGCTCACTGCTAGTTCTAATAAAAAAGCTTCTATAAAAGAAAGGGCAGACAGCATAACAACAAACAGAACGTTAAACAATGATTTTTTCAATGACTGAAGATGAACTTACTAATGAAGAATTCAACAAAAAACTAAGTACTTCAAGTTCGAAAGTAAAAAAGCCTAAATATAACACTAAAAGTGCACGAAATGTTGCAATATATAGCCTAAGGTAAAATGTATATTTTTTATTTTATATTGAAAAAAAAACTCTCTTCATTTAAATATATCTTAAAAACAAATTGTATTTTTAGATACAGAGTTTCTTCTAGAGCTGTTTTGGCTTTGACTACAGCTGCCTGAATTGAATAATGAGAAAGATACACAGTTTATTGTTAACCAAAAAAAAATTGTAAGAGCTCAAGATAATGTAATGGTTGAGTTGAAACATGAAACTTTAAAATATATAGACAATACGAACATCAATTGTGTTTTGTTTGATAGTAGAAAAGATGTTACAAAGGTAAAGGTAGAAGTAAAAGGATCCAGTCGGTTTTTTCCAGGATTTTAAAAAAAAAGGAACATTATACTACATGCATGGAACCAGGCGGCAGACTTTTGTTTCATTTTACTCCACCAAGAATCAACCGAAGAAAAAAGCATGCCGAAATAGTTGCCGATTATCTAGTCATCCATTTGACTTTCCAACATGGTGTTGACAAATTGATTCAAGCATTGGGCGGTGATTCAAAAAATGTTAATACTGAATGGGATGGAGGTGTCAAAAAACTTGTCGAATTAAAACTTTATAAAAAGTTGAACTGGCTAATATGTGTTCTTCATACAAATGAACTACCCCTCAGACATCTAATAGTTGAAATAGACGGAAAAACTTTTTCTTTAGTTGAAATAGACGGAAAAACTACAAATGGTCCGTTGACTTAGGAAAACGACTGGATACAGTTACAGATCTGAAAACAAACAAGAACTTTGAAATCGTAACTTTAGGTGAACATTGTATTGTTTCACCAGACAAAATAGTTAAGGATCTTTTGGCTGATCAAACTTACGGATACAGAATTGTAACAGCAATAAGATCAGGAGTTTTACAATTTAATAAACCTTGATATTGGTCATGTTTCTCATTTAAGATGGCATACAACAGCCAACCGTTTCTGTAGATTGTGGGTTACAATTCATTTTTTAACAGAAAGGAACGTTAAAAAACTACGCCTAATTATTGAATTTGTAGTTGGTGGGTATTTCCCTTGCTGGTTTCAAATTAAGTTAAAACTTTCCTGGATAGATGGACCTTGGCATATATTATTCCAATTGAAACAATTGAAATGTCAAAAGAAAAAAGGTTTTTGCATTAGCAATAAACACTGTAAAAAGATCAGCATGGTGTGCATTTAGTCAGTGGATTATTCAGACTCTTTTGTGTTCCAAAAATGAAGAGGAACGAAAGTTTGGAGTGCAAAAGATACTAGATATTAGAGGGGAAGGAGATGATAACACCCAGTTTAGAGATAATTTAGTAAGAATTTGGAAAATCCTATACACAAACAGATGCTGATAAATTGACCAATCTAATAGAGTGGAAAGATTCATTGTACGAACCACTTCTTACTACAAGCCTTACAATCTATGAAATCAGAAAATATATCTACCAGCCTATGGTTGTGCCAGATTGGCGATGTCATTCACATTCTATCAAAAGTTGTGTTAAGCAGATTTTTTTTTTTATCTTATTATAAGAATACAACAATTTATTTAAAATTGTTCGATAACTAAATTGTTTTAACTGTTTTAAAAAGGTTACAGAGGCTTGTTTAAAAACATATTCGCATGAAAAGAGCAAAGGTCTTAAAGGGTCAAAGAAAAAGCAAACCTAAAGGGTCAAAGAAATTGACCTTTTAGGTTTGATTTTGAAACACCCCAAATATTTTTAAAGATTTTATTTAAAAAACCTTTATAATTAGGTTACACAAAACTGTAAAAATTAAAATCCTGCAGGTGGCACATTTTTAGAAATCGCATTTAAAGGAGGCGGGCCTATGAAATTATCATGTTAAAGTGAAGAAACTTCCAAAAACGATGCAAACCTTAAATTTGTACGTACTAATACCAATATCAAATAATGATGATCTGCCAAAAAGAAATTTTTTTTTTCGGGAACATAGAATATACATCAATTTTGGGGCACCAACTCTAAATACGGCAAAAAATTTGAAAATTTTTTTTGTTCAATTTTATTAAAAGAATTCAAAATTTAAAAAGATATACATTACAGTTCAAAAGTTATGACCGAAAATGTTTATGTTCCCCCTTCTCTTCCAAAAAAATGAGGAGGTTTTGTATTTTACATGACTAACTTCTAAAGTACATAGGATTTTTTTAAGAAACTTAAAATTTCATAATGAAATGCACATGTCCACCTCTCAATCAGAGCAGGTGGCCTCGAATTTTGTTTTTTTCTTTATCTCAAACTTTGAATATCATAAGCCCCTTTATTGTTAACAAACATTTTTTGTTTAGCTTCACTTTTTTTGGAAACATTTGTCTTTTTGACACTAGTACTTTTATATAATAGTGTATAGCTTATGGTATAAAGTTAGCTTAACTTCATTAAATACTATTTATTAGTTGAATATAAATATTTAAAGGTAATGACGATAAATTAGAATTTTACAAAGTTAGTAATTGCTAATTAGATTTTTATTTATTTTTTTAAAATTTATGTAAAAGATATTATTTGGGTTTGTTATTGAGTACAGAAAGCAGGATCTCCTCAATTATTTTTAAGAGTTGGCATATATTTAGATTTGAGCATTTGATCTTTAATACAATACATGAATAATGAAAACTATAATTTTTAAGAGTAATGAGTAAATAAAAACATTTAAGGTGGAGGTTTAATAAAAGTTATTGCAAACTTGTTCAATCCAAACCAACAAAGAATCAATGATGGGAATGATAGGGGAACTTACTCTGAATAAATTCTGCTCTTGTTTTAACATACTGAGAAGATATGCAAGAAACACATAGCAACCTTAGTATACATTGAAAAAGTTAAACTTCATACTTGTAAATATTCTCTCGCATCAGACCTCAAAGTAATCAACATTTTGTTGGGAATTTCGGTTACTTTCCGAATTTCAATTACTTAAATAACTGCAATCTGTTCTTTTTATAAACTGTTCTGAAATCTAGTAATCTCAGAAGTTTTGGAGACCTAGATAACTGTTTACATCAGTAAGCTGATGCAAGCTTTCCTGAGAAACAAATGATGAATTTTAAGGTTATTAGTTTTTTTTATATACTTGTAATCTAATGAAAAGCTTTTCATACAAAACTTAAAATTGAGTTTCATATTTTCACTTTGAATGTTGTGAAGACTTGTCTTATAAAAGAAGATGATCCTGAGAAGCTAGTCATAGGCGTAATACCTTATCCAAAACTTCATCTTCTCATGGGTTTGATAAATCACATTTGTAAATATGTTATACCCCTCTAGGCAGGTTTAAAAAATGGGTTAATAGCCTTGGTGTTCTACGTACAGGTTATCATGGATGTACATAGGATGGTAATGTTTCAAGAGCAATATTAAAAAATGTAGACAGTCTTGCATTAGTAATTCCAATAAAGCTGTTCCCTTTAATTGATACATAAGGATGTTTGACAGAGTTGAGACTGGTACATTTAGTGAACTACAAGATCCACAGTATCACAAGCTTATCCAAGACTTTACAGACAATTCTGAACATTCTCAAACATACTGTTTAAAAAGTAAGTACTTTAATTATTTCCTTTATATGGACTTATATATTTTAGTTCTTGAATAAAAGCCTCAGTGTGACATGGAGAGTACATGCAATAAATTCTTACCTAGGAGCCTTCATAGATATGCACAGCTGCTTACACCAGAAGCCTCACACCAAAAAATGAAGCCTGTTGTAAATAGACTTAATTTATATGTCCTTAGCCAAAAGCACGGGCAAAGAAGTAAACGAATTACTGAAACTTTTTCCAGTATGAACATGCAGTTATTAGGCTATATTTTATTAATTTTTCTTTAGTGAAGCTAAACAAAAAATGTTTGTTAACCCTTTATTAACTATGGGACACTGGTGTCCAACATGTTTAATATGGTGTATTGATTAAGTTTTAATAAAATGTCTGCCATTGATTAACTCTATAGTATATATTAGATATTATTAATTACACATGATTATTTTTTACACATGATTATTTTTTACACATGATTATTTTTTACACATGATTAGGAGCACCTTCCTATATTTTCGCATATATAACAATTTATTTATGGAACTTCAAGCAATGATTTATATCTGAGCCGGATAAAAATAATTGATTAGATTGTAATAACTTATTCTTATACTATGTATTGATCATAAAAATTCATAACAACTGTGTATTTGAAACACTTTAGGGCTAAAAACATGCCTTTAAATCAACAAGAGGGACACTGGTGTCCCTCTTGTTGATAAGTGTTGATTTGATATATATACATACATATATATATACATACATTAATGTGTACATAAACACATACACACACAGATTCATACACACACACATATAAATATATATACATTGTTGGATTCAATTGACAGTGATAATGAAGAATATATTGAAAATAAAATGAATGACAGTGAAACTGAGTTTGTAATGGAGGTAGTTGAAATGATAATCAAATCCAGAAACTATCGAAGTTGGTCTTGAAGCAGTAGTGCATGAAAATTTAGATGAAAGTGAAGAAGTGCGCAAATTGAAGAGAAAGTGGTTTGGAATCGGAAAAAAAGAATAGCTCCTATTGTGAGGAACAAGTGTGATTTTCAAGGACGCATAAATATAGATATTGACAACATAGCTACTCCATTGTCTGTTTTTGAAAAAGTTGCAGGTTTGGACACGCTTCTTGATTTTGACGCTTCTTGAAGCTAACACTACTTGAATTAAAAACGTGTGTTGCAGGTAGTTTGACACGAAGATTTTCATCTTGCAAAAGGAAGTAACCATCATGCCGACTATCCAAGGTATAAATTTGCAAATTTATTAGTTGCATATTTTTAATATAAATATACTTGTTGATGTACAAAATTTTTATTAAAATAGGTTACCAAATCAATACATATGGCAGGTGCAGCAAATATTATATCTGAAACTGCTAAAATAAAACCAGTTTTGTTTATCTATTCTGATGGTGGTGCAGACCACAGAGTCACCTACATGAATGTTAAGCTATCTATGATTACCCTTTTTTTATTTCTTGATCTTGACTACTTGTGTGCTGCTCGCACTGCTCCTTACCATTCATATAGAAATCCTGCAGAACGGGTCATGTCAATCTTGAATATGGGTCTTCAATCGGTTGGTGTTGCACGTAATATAATGGTTGACAGTAACGAAAAAGCTATAAAGAGCTACAATAGTATTGCAAAAATTAGAATAATTGCAGAAAAGAATAATCTTCGTGAAGATTTATTGGACTCAATAGAGCCTGTTAAAATACTTTTGAGTAAAATAACTGAAAGATTACAGTTAAAAGACAAGAAGTTTAATGTTACTCAGTCTGCTTCTAAAGATCTTCAAACCGAAGTGTGGAGTTGTTTAAATAAATTAGACTTTGAGTTTAATTTAAGCTATAGTGAAAAAATTAATCTAAAATGTTTGACACCAAGGTTAAACCAATTTTTAACTCATTGCTGCCGTCAACGTCACTACTTCTTTGAAGTAAGAAAGTGTGGGAGTCCAGAATGTGAGATCTGTGGCAGATTGAGGCTGTCCACTGAAGAATTCTCAAAGATCAAATTGTTTCCAGACCCTCTGATAAAAGATGATGGTCATTTCAAATCTTTTGAGGATGTCCATGGAACGGAAACTTCTGAAAATGATAGACCTTCACTCAAGAAAGCTAAAGGCAATTCTCTTCCTTTCTATGCTAGTGTACAACATGCCAAAAATAGTGGCATGATGCTGTGTTGTGATGAGTGTGGTATGTAGAGAGTTATCTATGCTTCAAGAAAACTTAAAACAGATGAGAGGCAGCTTCTTGAATGTGCTCTAGATGGGCTGTGTTTTTCTTGTGGCTCATTACTGCAAGATGCAGAGTTGCCTGAGGGTTTGCAAGATGTGGTATTTGTTCGATCAATGAATTGTGGTGAACCAGTTGAACCTTTGCATTACTCAGCCGACTATGTTGACATTTGTGTTTATTGTTCAGCAGACCTACCAATAGCAACACAAAAACAAGAACATTTTCCTCAATGTGAAGAGTGCTATTCTCAGCCAAATATTCCTCGCAGAACTAAAAAGAAGTAAATATTGCAAACATGTTTTCTGGGAGCATTGTATTACAGTATTAGTTATTTACACTATAATCATATTTTATTTTATAGAAAATATTTTTAAATACTTTCATTTCTTTATTACTTTTTATGTTGAGAAGAGTGAGGAAGACGTTTCAAATGTATCCTCTATAAGATTTTAGAGATCTAGAAAAACTTTTATATTGTTATAACACAGTTTAAAATATGCACCACACAATTTTATTAAAACTTAATGCTAATTTCTACAGCCATTTAATAAGAAGTTTTTAGGGGGGCTCCCCCCCCTTCCTCCTAAAAAAATTGTTTTTGTTCAATCGTTCAAACAACGTGCTCTGTTAAATCATAGTTATAAGAAAGCATTCTTATGACTATGGTTAAATATATATGTATATATAATGAGTATAAATAGTATTAGGTAGTATTTAATATTTGGTTTATATTATAAAAACCCTATCGGCTATATATTTCTAAGGAATCTTCATCATGAATATAATCAAGATAAGTAATGGCATACACAAGATTTTTTAAATATTGCCGAATTAAATGAGTGGATAAGAAATATTATATCCCCGCGGAATATTTATTCTAGAGATGGGCCGATTCCGATTCATTATATAAAGAATCGGAATCACAATATATTGCGATTCCGATTCTTACCGATTCCGATTCTTTATTTTTTAATTAACTAATTATGCAATTAAAAAAATTTAATCAGGGCCGGCGCAATTATTTTGAAGAGAGGAGGTGGGGAGGTACCCACTTATCTCCCTATAGTCTATGCACCCACTATCACCGGCCCTGAATGCATTGTTTGATAAACACTAACGCATTTAAATTAACGACATTAAAGGTGAAAACAAAACAGTTATATTGCTAGGCCCAGCTGAAAAACCTTTTCAGTTTATAATTAATAGTAGTCAGTATACTGATTAATGTAATATAAATAAAATACTTTTAAGAAGGACAGGTTCCTGTTCAGTAACACAAGTATTTGCACTCGTTGGGGAGTTAAAATGATTTTTTCCGGTCACAGATAAGCCACGCAATACTAAATAACCACTCCAAAAACACTGTTTATAGAGGCCTCTCTAAATGTTACTGTGTTGTTTTTTCATATAAAGAAACTTGGATTTCCTCCAGTATTCAAATACACCATCGTGATTCGCGAGCAGAGGTTATTTTAAGTGTGCTGTACTTTCGTCTGACATTGTGCTATTTAAAAAGTACTAATATCCATCCCCATTATTTACAAAGTACTTACATACCCCCCCTTTTTTTTTCAATAAAAGAATCGGAATCGTTAAACAATGTAGAGAAACGCAATTCTTACGATTCCTTGAGAATCGGAATTGGCCCATCTCTAATTTATTCTAAAATTTACCGGAATATATTTTTCGGCAGGTTAAAATTATGGCGGAGGGGGGCATTTTTCATAAGCACCGGTCAGAAAAATTACGGTTCTTACGGTTTTACATAATTATTAAAAAAAAAAAATGGAATGGATAATGGGAATTTGTCGCCCGCCCGCATGCTTTACAGTTTATTTTTAGGACGGGAAACAACTTTGCAATTCATAGCGGCCTTAGTCACATTATAGTCAGTTAACGGTTCAAAACTAAGTGTTTTCCCGTTTACAACATTTTTCATTTTTAATGCAGATTCGATTTCTTTAGAAAGTTCATCGCAAAAATGTACGCCCTTGATTTTTCAAAACTTTATAAAAAAAGGGAAAAAACGACAAACTCTGCCCTCACATTTAATGTTAATCGTGTTAATATGAAAAAGTGGCTTATTTATGTAAACATGTCCTTCACAAAAACTCTTTATTTTTTTGAATTTTTGCACCAAATATAAAATTTTCGTAAAGTTTAACATAATATTCAGACAGCACACGACTACGGGCCAAAACTCTGGCGAATCATCGCACGCTGTTGGGACGATATTTGTAACGGACCACTACTGACGCGAATCTAGCAAGCCACTTTTTATGTACGGCAAATCATCGCAAGAAGACGCAGAGGCGTGCGACGAAATGCCAGAATAATGGCGAACAGTCGTAAGCCACTACAACGGCATTTGATTTAGGGCTAGCACTGGCCCGATTGCGGTGGATACAGAGTTTTGGCCAAATGTCGTTTTGTATAAATTTCCATCATTTAAATATTTTTTTCGTTATCCACGATGATTCTATAGCAAAACTAAACGTTTACAAGATATATTTTGTTATTACAACTAAATGTTGTTATATTTTGGTTTGTATAAATGTTTGTATAAATGTTTGGTAATTATACTTTGTATAAATGTTATGATGATAATCAAATCAACATAACTTTGATGCAAAATCTATGCAAAATACACTTATTTCATAAAAAACACGGTTGGCAATAAAGTTAGATATATCTAACCTAATCAAAATCATTCATTTTTTACGTAAAAAATGAAAGTTTTTTTATAAGGTTAGATATATCTAACTTTGATAAAATATTTTAATTATTATAACATATAAAACATTTTAATCTCAAGAACTGTAATTTAATCAACTATATATGCATATATAAACTTCTTTGAATCAACATACTTCCAGCAAAGTTGCAAACAACTACTTTTTCAGTCAAGAGCTAAAGAAAACATGGGAAAAAGTTGATCATTAACAAAAGCTATAAACACTGCAGATTATATTATTCAGGAAAAAGAGAGGACTGAAAAAAATCTAAAATAACAAAATTGACAGAAAAAAAAAGTAGTGCACGGTGTGAATGTTCTTCTTATGTTCTGGAGAGATAAAAACATTTCAATCTTTAAATAATTACTACGAACTGTATTCGTTTGCAAGATCTCCGGTGAAAAAAATGAAGGAACCATGCAGCTTTGGTTTAGATAATAGATTGACTCAAGAGCTATGAACGCCTTCGAAAAAGCAAAAACAATGCTGAAATAGAAATCCAACTTTTTCATTGAAAATTAGAGCATACGGTACATTCAGAGGGTGTGGTGCAAGCGCTTTAGCTAGAAAATCACTTCTATCAAATTCATCTTTTAAAGGACAACGAAAATTTACTTTACCTAAAATTTCTGTGTCAACTGTAGCAGTAGTGCTAGCTTTAGGTGTAATAGACGTCACAGTTTACTTTATAAACAGCTAACAAACGGCATTTTAAAAACATTTTAGTGCATAGAACAACTAGATTACTAAACTTAAAATATAAAGTAGACGTACACTATTATACTTTTTAAAAAATGTCTCTTCTTTAAAAAAAGAATATCCTTTTTTTTAAATTAGGAGGGAAAATCCACTTCTTTAAATTAAAGGAAAAATTCACTTCTAAAAAAGCAGGAGGGAAAATCCACTTGTTCAAAAAAGAGGGAAAATTCACATCTTTAAAAAGAAAGGGTCATTTAAAAATGTTAAATAATGCAATAAACATTTTCTTCAAAAAATGAAAAACAGTCGGAAAATGTAAATATTTTGAAAATATTACAATATTTCCAGCTTTTGTTGTAAAATATTGAGGGCAGGTTACACAAGACACATTTATAAAGATTGGTATGGATTTAGGTATTTATACTTTAATAATCAAGTTTCTCGGTTTAATATTTTAAAATAATTTTAAGAATAATAAATAAAAACAATATTAGAAAGAGAATTTTTTACCCTTCAATATATTTATAAATTATTATATAAAATTGTAGGCTCATGGAGAAAAGATTGCCTGTGTATGGTGTGAAGGTTTTTCTGAACTATATTCTGGAGAGTTAAGAATATTTCAATCTTTTAACGATTACTATGAACTGTATTCGTTTGCAGGATCTCTGGTAAAAAAAATGACGGAATATAAGATGTAAATAAGTAAATTGTTTATATTTTTAAAATATATTATTCATTACCAATTTTCTATTTTTAAAAAGGATAGAAAATTATTGTTTTAATATATTTAGAATGTCATTAATCCTTGTCTGTTTTATAAGAGAAATCCCTAAGTATAGTAAGTGAAGTTCCATTACCGTATTATAGTAAGTGAAGTAACATTACCTTCTGATGGAATGTTTTAAACATAAAGCGGAATTTATAATGCAGCTTCGATCTAGATTTATAGATTGGGTAAAGAGCATATGATGCCCTTGAAGAACGAAAAAAAACCTAAACCTCAAAGAACGTTTTATAAATTGTCAAAAAAGAAAATTTTATCAAAACAGAAATTTTTAACTTATCGCGTAATATTCTTTTAAGAATACGAAAAATTTTTTAAAAATATTGCCTTGAAGTTAGTTTTGGAGTTGGATTTGGAGTTATACTCATAAAACTTTAACTACTGGAGTCTTTACTTTGTTTTACGACTTCACACCCACGATAGTAATCAAATTTTTTTTTATTGAAATTGGGGCATACGGTCCAGTCAGTGGGTAAGGTGCAAGCGCTTTAGCTAGAAGATCACTTTAACCAAATTCACCTTCAAAAGGATAGCGAAAACTTACTTTGTCTGAAATTTCTGTGTCAACTGGAGCAGTAGTGCTAGCTACAGGTGCAATAGGCGTCACAGTTTACTTTATTAACAGTTAAAAAAGGTTCTTTAAAAACATTTTACTGCATAAAACTAGATTACCAAACTTAAAAAATAAAGTAGATGTAATCTAATATGCTTTTTTAATTAAATCCATCTTAAAAAGGAGGAAAATCCTCTTTCTTTAAAAAGGAGGAACAAGCCACTTTTAGAATAGGAGGAAAAAACAACTTCTGAAAAAAGAGGGCTATATAAATAAGTAATAAACTAATGCAACAAACATATTAAAAAACGAAAATTAACAGTCGGAAAAATGTGTATATTATGAAGATATTACAACATTTCTGGATTTTGTAATTAAATATCGAGGGCAGGTTCCACAACACACATTTATAAAGACTGATATGGGTTCAGGTACTTATATTTATATTTTATTAATCAATTTTTTTGGTTTATTATTTTAAAATGATTTTAAGATATCAAGGCATATGAAGTAAACACAATATTAGAAAGAGACTTTTTACCGAACAATTTATTTATTAACTAAATTATTATATAAAATTATGGGCTCATGAAGGTAAGTATGCCTGCGCATGGTGTGAAGGCTCTTCTGAACTATATTCTGGAGAATTAAGAACATTTCAATTTTTGAACGATTACGATGAAATGTAATCGTTTGCAGAAACTCTGGTAAAAAAAATGATGGAATATAAGATATAAATAAGTATATTGTAAATATTTTTAAAATAAATAATAACAAATTTATCATTTTTAAAAGGATATAAAATTAATGTTTCAATATATTTAAAATGTCATTATTCCTTGTCTGCTTAAAAAGACAAATCTCTATGTATATTAAGTAAAGTTCCATTACCAGAACTTTATCTTCTGATGGCACTTGTTAACCATGAGGTAAAATTTATAATGCAGCTTAGATCTAGATTTATAGATTGGGTCAAGAGTATTGGATGCCATTGAAATGACAAATACAATTCTGAAATAGTAATCAATTTTTTTTTATTGGAAATTGGGGCATACAGTCCAGTCAATGGATGTGGCGTAAGCGCTTTAGCTAGAATATCGCTTTAATAAAATTCATCTTCAAAAGGAGAGCGAAAATTTACTTCATTTGAAGTTTCTGTTTATTGGAGCTATAGTGCTAGCTACAATTGCAATATGCGTCACAGTTTACTTTATAAACAGTTAAAAAACGGTTTTTAAAAACATTTTACTGAACAACTAGATTACCAAAATTAAAAAATAGTGTAGATGTACCCTATTATGCTTTATTAAAGAAATCCACTTGTTTAAAAAGGAAGAAAAACCCATTTCTTGAAAAAAGAAGGGAAAATACACATCTTTAAAAAGGAGGAAAAACACACTTCAGAAAAAAAAAGGGTCATTTGAAAATATTAAATAATGAAATAAATATTTTCTTCAAAAATGTAGAGTAACAGTCGGAAAAATGTGTATATTATGAAGATATTACAACATTTTTGGATTTTGTAATAAAATATCGAGGGCAGGTTACACAAGACACATTAATAAAAATTGGTATTGATTCAGGTATTTAAATTTCAATTTTGATAATGAGGTTTTTCGGTATGCTATTTTTAAATCATGATAAGATAATAAGACATATGAAGTTAACACAATATTAAAAAAAGATTTTTTTTACCCGACAATATATTTATAAGTTGAATTATTTTATAAATTTGTAGGCTCACGAAGGAAAGTATGCCTGTGCATGGTGTGAAGGTTTTTTTGAACTATATTTTGGAGAGTTAAGAACATTTCAATCTTTAAATGATTACTATGAACTGTATTCGTCTGCAGGATCTCTGGTAAAAAAATGATGGAATGTAAGAATTAAATAAGTATATTGTAAATATTTTATAAATATATCAATCATTACATACTTATCATTTTTATAAGGATAGAAATTTATTGTTTTGATATATTAAGAATGTCATTAATCTTTGTCTGGTCAAGAAGAAAAATTCCTAAGTAAGATAAGTGAAATTCCATTCCTATAACTTTACTTTCCGATGGGATTTGTTAAACATGAGGCGGAATTTAAAATGCAGCTTTGGTCTAGATTTATAGATTGGTTCAAGAGCATTGGATGCCTTCGATAAAGTTACCATGGAGGAACATTTGAAGAAAACATGTGTAAAGAGATACTTAAAAGTTGCGACAAACTTGAGTTGAGAATGCCTGTTAAACGTTTTCTACTTTTGCAAACAATGTTTAATAAGGTTTTTTAATAAGTTAAATAAGGTTGTGTAAGGTTGTAAGGTTTTAACAAGTTTAATAAGGTTGAATATGCTGTCTTTGGCTAAAAACTTGACCCAAACTATTTAACTTTAATTGAAAGCTTTACACAACTGTTATCGGCTAACAGTCTTTTGTATATTTCAAAAGAAGATTTTGAATTTTACAAAAATCGCAGACTTAGAACACTTGTGACGGTTGATACGCATGCACTTTAAGTGCACCTTTTTCTGAATTATACGAACTTCCGCTAGCCGAAATCTTATTTTGAATTCTGAAAAAAAAAAAAACCCGAAGCAACCACAACAAGCTTCGTTCTCTACAAATTTGTTAAATACTCAAGATTAAAATGGGTGAAGCTTATTCTTTTCTAAATTTTGAGCATTTATAAGGTATAAAGTTTTTCTCTAACTTGATTTTTTTTTTTAATAATTTAAAATGTATTATAAACGTTTACTAAATTTAGAATGTAAATTTAGAACGTTGCTCTTAAAATAGATTTTTTTTTGTAAAATAACTTCACTGAAATATGTATACAATTATCTATTTTAAACAAATATGCCAAGTTTACTTGAGTTTTTTGAATGAAATTTACAAATAAATATAATGATTTTTTTTGCGAAAAAAAACATTTTTTATCTTATATACTAGACAATATACTTGATAATCTGGTTAATATAGCTTTGTTTAAAATAGATGCACAGCGAATTGATGTACAACAAACACAACTGAAGTTTAAAATCCGACTGCAACAACAGAGAATAAGCTTACATTAGCCACATATGCAGATGGCAAAATAAAGAGCAAAATGTTGCACACAGTGCATTATGTTGTAACTTTCAATTTAGGAATGGAAAAAACGTTGAAGGTTTGCAATGTCAAATGATAATATATATTTTTTACCATACTAGCTTTTTAATTTACTTCATGTAAAGTAAACATTTTTATAGAAGAGTATGTTCCCAATAAAAATATGTTCAAAATGATATAAGGTATATGCTATATACCTTATGTCATTTTAATGTTATGTTCTTTAAAAAAGATTCTGTATAGAAAGTTTCTTCTTATTATATGTAATTTTTTGCTGTTTGTTATTGAATGTCATGATAAATTGAAATGAATCTTTAAAGTTACTTGAAATCCTTATATTGCCTTCATTTTTAAGGAGTGGTTCCACTGGCTGAGCTAAATTTGTGTTCTGTATTAACTATACCAAACATAAAATTCATAAGCAAAATTGTCTTTTTTAACTGGGAAAAATCAGGGAATTTACTTAGTAGTCAGGGGAAACCGTTTCTTTTTTTTAGTGAGTCAGAATAATAAAACATTTCCGATTCTAAATTTTTTTTTTACCTAGGATTGTAATAAATTGTAAATGTTTCCTGGATTTGTCAATGAAACCTTGAAATGTTGATTATGTTTAAGTTAATCATTTAACATATAAATTATTTTATTGACTGTTTAAATTTTTTCAAATTTTTCTTTTATATATAAGTTTTAATAATCTACTACCGAATGTTCGTTGAAAATTATTAAAAAATTTTTTCTTTTTAATTTTTTTTTAAGTAATTGTAAAATAATGCTAAATATTTTTTAAACTAAATTCTTATTAAGTAAATCTTATTTTTAACATTTGATTCATTTTTTTATTGTTAATAAATATATTATCTTGGTACAAGTCTGTGTATCAGAATGGCTAACTGTTTGTTTTAATAAAAATTTGAACGATGTTATTCAAGTGATTGAGATTAGTTTAATAGTGAGATTTTAAGAGATTAACAATAAAAGATTAACAAACTTAGAAAAAAAAGTTAAAGTATGACTCTCTTTCTTGGACACTGGAACAAACTTGAGAGAATAAATAATACTATATCTGGTTTGGATTTATCTAAACAAGTAAAATTACCTCTGAATGGTTCTAATGTGAACTGGAAGTACTTAGGGAAATGCAGTTGAAAAAAAAAACCCTATTACCTATATACCCTAAGAACCTATTATCTTTCGAGCAGGGCGTCTCTACAAAGTAGTTAGGACAATAAGGCAGGACCAGTATAAAGAAGTTCTGGAGAACCAGTTGCTTCCTCAAATGACAGATTGGTCTAAAAATGTCAAAAAAAAATCAAAAGAAGTCCACAATTGTAAAAAATTTTATATTTATGCAAGATGGTGCAACTTGCCACACAGCAAAAAGTGTTATAGCTTTTTAAAAACAGAAAAAAGTAGATGTATTGTCATGGTCAGGCAACTCACATGATGTTAATCCCATAAAATACATTCGGGAAATAGTAAAGCGCGATATTGGTAAAAAATTCTAACTAACAAGCAAGATCTTATGGAATATATTATTAGGATCTGGCACAATAACAATAACCTAATAAACTATAAAAAATTCAATCGCAAGCATGCCACGACGAATCAAAACAGTTATTGCAAATATGCGGTTTTACAAAATATGAATACTTAATATATATTTTATATAATTTATTAAATAACCAACAAATATTTTAAATGTTTAACTTTATTTGTTTATTCTTCATCAAGTATAATAAATAAAAGAACAAGCTTTAAATTACATCATTTCTTTTTTTTTGCCAAAAAACTTATTTTTACACGATATATAAAAAAAATTACAGCTGGTCCTAATGTAATAGTCGACCACTGTATTTTATATATTGTATTAATATAAACATAAAGCAAAAAAAATGTATTTGCAGTTCATAAACTAGATTAACTTGTACTTTTTAGGGGGAATAAAATCAAGAGGTTTATTGTGTTTTTTTTTTTTTTTTTCCGTTTGTAACACTAAATTAATTAATAATTTGCTTTTGAGGGAAATTAGTCAAAAGACTTGTTTTCATTCTTCTATTAAGTTTTGTTTTTAAATTTTACAAAAATTGCAGACCTAGAATGTGTTTTGACGGTTGATACGCATGTCCTTTAAGAGCACCTTATTCTGAATAATACGAAAGACCGCGAACCAAAATTTTAATATGAACTCTGGAAAAGAACTTTCCACAGCTACTATAACGAGCCTCGTTTTCAACAAATTTTGAAATACTCCTTAGATTAAAATGAATAAAGATAGTTTCCTGTCGGAATTTCGTACATTAAAAAAAAAAAAAAAAAAAATTGTAAGTGTCATTTAGTTTTTAAACTGGATGTTGGTTTTGTAAGATTTTAGGTTGGTAATGTAATAAAAATGTTATGTTACACGAAAAATAATTTTTTTTATTGTGTAACATAATTCAATGATCAATATTTTTTGGAAGATTGTGTAAAATAATAGTTTTATCAAATTTTCAGTTATATACAATATCAGTTTTTTTTTTAATCTACCAAGAGAAAAATTCTTTATAGATTATATATTTATTTTTCAGTACTTTGGGTCATTAGTGATATGCTTTTCACCAGAAGACATCTTCGCTAAGAAAACAGTGCTAGTTATGTAGTTTATGCTCTTACTTGCATAAACTACATAACTAGCACTGTTCTGTAGTTTAAGCTCTTACTTATTTTGCCAATTTTTAAAACTTGTATCTTTATTTTTTTCTATAACGGGTTACAACTAAAATTTTGCCCAAACTTTGGGATAATGTCAATAAAGATCTGCTTTGAGTATATTTTTAAAGTTTTAACAGAATATACTCAAAAGCATTCTCTATTCAAATATATTTTTAAATAGTTCGTATGATTTGTAGTTCAATAAATATCAAGCTATAATGTATGAAGATCTAAAATCCATTTTGTATAAATACTATCAAAAAAACCATGGACTGGGGCGAAAACATAATTTTGATAAATTTATCAGCATGGGAGCTCCAAAAAGGACTTTAAATCATTGGCTTAGCATGCTGGAACAAAATAAAGTACTAACTAGGAAAAAAGGAAGCGGTCCTCCGACCACTATAGCGACTGCAAACAACATACGTAAGATGAAAAATTTCTTCAATCATCGGAAGGGCTGCTCACAGAAAAGAGTAGCTAGCAAGCTAAAAACGACTCAGCAATACGTTTCAAAGATGCTATTGCAAAGAACAAATATCAGATGTCTAAAACGCACCGTCAAACCAAAGATGACAGCCTTACAAGTCAAGTTAGCAAGGCCAAAGTGTGGACGACTTTTCCTCAAATTTCGTGATGTCGATTTTATTTTGGATGATGAATCGTACTTCACTCTTTCCAACACAACTTTGGCTGGGAATGACCGATTTTACTCAGATGATATTCAAAAGACTCCTACTGATGTGAAGAGCAAAATGAAGGCAAAATACGAGTCAAAACTACTTGTTTGGGTGGCAGTTTCACCTCGAGGAATGAGTAGTGTCAAATTTTTCAAGTCTGGCCTGGCAATCAATCAATATATTTACCGTGACGAGTGTATACGAAAGAGGTTGATTCCTTTTATTAACAAATACTATAGGGATGGTAAATACGTATTCTGGCCCGATTTAGCTAGCTCCCACTATGCAAACTCAGTCCACGCCGACCTCAGAGACAAAAAAGTCAATTTTGTACAAAAACAAGACAACCCAGCAAACGTCCCGAAAGTCAGGCCAATTGAGGATTTTTGGGGATTTTTGAAGCAGAAAGTGTATGAGAAGGACTGGCAGGCTAAAACTATCACTCAACTCAAAGCTAGAGTCAGTCTTTGCCTTCGTAATTTGGACAAAGACCTTATACACCGCACCTTCAGCTCGGTACACAAAAGACTCGATTTTGTCAGAAGGAATGGAATCGAAAAACTTTAAAAGACATTTTTTCTAACACTTAAAATTGTTGTTTATAAAATGCAAAAAACCGTTTTAAAAAAAATTGTAAAATGACTGAGATATCTTGTTTTAAAAGTTGGGCAAAATTTTAGTTGTGACCCGTTAATCAAATGAAAAAGTAGCTATTTTTAAATAGCAGTTATTTTTTTAAATATTTGTTATATTGTTAAACTTTAGATCTAAGGGCATAAAGTTGAAATAATATAAACGATATAAACTCTTTGGATTTAAATGTCCTTATCCTCTACCCAACTACACCATCATTGGTATATTTGTGTAAAAGAGAAGGTTCTCTTTTACTTTTTTTTTTATTTTATTAGTCAGTTAGCAAAAATTTAACATAGCAAATGAGTTTTATAGTTTCTATGAATGGACCTTTCCAATAATTCGGCAAATGCGCAATGCATAGTGGTAATTGTATTCATATAACAATCCGATTAAATTATTAGGAATTAAATATTATTGTAACGAAGAGTTCTTTTAATGCTAATTTAGAAAATGATGCTAGTTCTTTTCAGAACTCTTGCCAGGCATCTGAAGCTGTGTTTCGGGAACTTAAGCATGATGAACTTATTGCTGTCAAAAATGTATGTGTTTAAAGCAAATGTAACAGCATCCATAAACTTGTTTATTGTAAAGTCTAATGTTGCTGCTTCTATGAAACATAAACAATACGAAGTTTTGATACCCTTGTGCCAATCTACTGGTGAAATATGTTTTATAATTTTATTTTAATTTAAATACGATATATTTTATTTATAAATACGAGGCATGTTGAAATGATATTTGATATGGAGTGTTGTTTATTGTTTAAAAGAAGTTTATATGAAAAAAATTATTAAATATCATTCATAAGTAGCTGCATTTGAATTGCCGCATTTTAAAACGTTGCTTTAGCATCTGAATTTGCTGCATTATAAAATGCTGCATTTGAGTTGACACGTTAAATCTACAATAAATATTGTTTGTTTTGAAAATAAAATAATGCCCAAAAAGTTAAAAGAAACTCAAGTTGGTACCCACAATAACGCACGCTGGTTGAATTTGGCAAGTAGATTTTGCAGAATTTAGTGTTCAGAGCATGGACTACATAAAAACGATGTTGAGAAATCAAAACAACTTGTAAAGTTTTGTGTTGGTGTATATTCTGTATTATGGTTTGAAATTAAAGTAAGAAATGTTTATATGTAGTTTGATAATCGTCTATTTATTTTTGAAAAATGTATTATTAATGTTTAGGTAAAACAAAATTAAACCAATGGACCATACCATATTATCAAACAGCTGGAACTTGTCCAAAAAATGAATTCAAATATTCAACAAGCAGTTTTGCCCAATGTTTGCTCCTCTGCCTGGAATGCTCATAGTGAATCTATTCTACAAGCACAACTATGCAGCAAAGATAAAGAGGAGAGGAAATTTGCAGTGAATAAAATACTTTCAATAAGGAGTTCGAGCTCCCTAGGAATTACTGCTGTTAAACCAAGAAATATCCAAAATATAAATACTAATCCAAAATATACATACTCATCTATTTAATTGATTGGAGTAATGATATTTACGAACCTTTGCTCACATGCAAGATTGGTAAAGAAGAACTTATGAAGTTTTTAGAAGTCCCAATGGAAGTTCCAGAATTTCCTGTACATGGGCAACCCATAGAAAGAATTGTAAAAGAAGTTACAAGAGCTTCTTTTATAGTTTATGGACAGGAAAGACGAGACGGATTTATAAAGGCAACAATAGCTCACAGAGAACCTCTTTCTGTTTTAGAATCTAAACAGAATTTTTAAATCAATAAGTTTATATTTATTGTATATTTAGTAATATTAAGTTTACTCTTGCATTGTGAATGAAAAATTGGTAAAGACTGCTTTAAACAATAATTAACGATTTTTCATGTTTCTAATTGGTTGTGCCTCGCGTTGTGGTTGAGAAATACTTTGAAACTGTTTTGCTGCTTTACATTCACATAACTTTCTAATGGAAGATATTACACCAAAATATATCAAAAAAAACTTTTTTTTAACTTTAACTTAAGTTTTTTAACTTAAGTTATAGCTAAAATGATTATCTAGGAGTCTAATTAGGGGTATTTGGGAACAAGGACTCTATAAAAGATACTTTTAGGTCAATCTGAGTAACTGGTCAAAAGTTGTGGCAAACCGCGTATAAAGCGTTTTTTACCCAAAACCTCAATTTTTTAGGTCAAAAAACCTTTAAAAAAATTTTTTTTTTTTTGGTTACTTATATATAAGGGCCAAGACATTTAAAAATTATATGTCCTAAGCATTTACTGGGAAAATTTGAAAAATGACCCGCCCTATTCCAGAATTGGCATTGACAGCAACTGCAAGTTTAGTTATCATATCATCTACACCAAAAAGAAGAAATATTAAATACCAGATCAAGAGAAATTTTTCTACCCAGTTGTTCAAGATATACTTTTGAATTCGTATTCAACTAAAAGAACTTTATTTTTTTCTACAACTATGACTGCTGTAAGATCAATTTAATGGTACTTTCAAAAGAACAAGGTAAAAAGGTGTAAAATATAAAAGCTATCTTGATAAACCATACGTTCAATTTCATTCCAAAACAGATTTAAAACATAAAAGGTATAATAATACAAAACAAAAATATAAACAACCTTTAAATTTGATCAACCTTCATTTTTTCGTTCGAAAATACTCTACTATTTGTTTCTTCTGCTGTTGGTGTAGATATAATACTTTTGTAAGTTTTCTTGAAGAATTTCACGATCTTTTAAGATGGCATTTATATTTATTTGTATTTTTGCTAATGTTCTTTTTACATTTGTATTGAATATTTTACAAATACAAATACAGTTTTTTGAATAAGTTTTTCATTTATGCAATTTCTATATGTAGACCAGCTTCTGTTATTTTTCCCTTGTTATCCCATAGATTATTTCTCATAGAACCATCATCATAGGATTAATACTTTTGTGTGATATCATGGAGCCATTAAATACACACGCTTAATGATGTAGGAGGTAAAAAACCTCATAAGGGAGTGCCCTTTTTTTGGCATTGGGAAAATGTTTTTTTAAGCAATTAAACATTGTGATTATTGCATTAAAAATCAAACAACTTATCCTCCATTTATTAAAAACTGGATACCATGTTGCAATATAAAAGCAAAACAAAATGTTTGAATTTATTAGTTTGAAAATGAAATTATTAATTTGAAGATGATCTGACTAAATTTGACTACTACTTATGAGTAAGAAAAAAAATAAATGAACTTATTATTATTTTTATAAATCTGCAATCAGAAAAAACATTAATTATGTGTCTTTTTTAAGATTAAAAGTTAAAAATAATTGACAAAATATTATGAAAATGGATGATAAATGTTTTTTTAAAAAGTTCATTACCCCCGTCCTTAAACTTGCTAAGCGTAAATATTTTTCGCTATTTTTAATTTTTTTACATAACCAAAGTTTTCTCGTCTGACTTCCCAAACTTCAGACGAAATATCGTCTACACAAAAGTATGATTATCGTTGTAAATAAAATAAAAAATACAATGTCATTTACAAAAAAATTAGTTGCATAATATACTGCAATGCTTTTTGAAAACCACAGTTGTTGCAAAAAAAAAATTTAATTTAAAAAAGAGCGCCACTTTATATTAGGAACAGCAGACACAGTTCTAGTTCACAGCATATATATATGTGTGAATATATATATATATATATATATATATATATATATATATATAATATATATATATATATATATATATATATATATATATATATATATATATATATATATATATATATATATTTATATACACATACGCACACACATAACAAGATTTACATAATTTATACACATTTATATAATATTTATACACATACGCACACACATAACAAGATTTACATAATTTATACACATTTATATAACTTATACACATACACACATAACAAGATTTACATAAATTTTTATTTATTATATATATATATATATATATATATATATATATATATATATATATATATATATATATATATTATTATTATTATTATCATTATCATTATTGAGTCGTGTTGTATTCTGTTGGATTTAATACAGCTCTTTGTCGGTTTAAGAGTGATCGATATTTATAAAATAGATCAAAATATATTAAATATTTAAATGAAAAAAATTAAAAAAAAGTCGTATTTTTTTCATTTAAATATTTAATATATATATATATATATATATATATATATATATATATATATATATATATATATATACATATATATATATATGTATATGTATATATATATATATATATATATATATATATATATATATATATATATATATATATATATATATATATATATATATATATACATATATATATATATGTATATGTATATATATATATATATATATATATATATATATATATATATATTAAATGTAAAATTATCATATATTTAGTTATTGTAATTGTATTAAAGTTATATTATTGTATTATATTTATTAAAGTTATATTATTGTATTACATTTTGCTGATAAAATATTTAAAAGAAATAAAAAAGGTGAAAAAAGTTTGCTCTGGTAAGCTTATAAAATATAACTATAGAAAATGTTAATGGTTTATATACCAATATCAAATTGTATTTTTACTTTTTTTACTTATTTTATCTTTTTTTTTTAATATTATAGTGCCATCAACATATGTTTTTTGTACTAGAAAGTTTGCATAGTCAAAGATTTTACATTTATAACAATATTTAGATGTTATTCCTACTGAAACACTTTTTTTAAAAATTTTAGTGACATCAACACCTGTCATTTGTACTAGTAAGTTGAAATTTTATCAAAAGTTTATACATTTTATTATTTAAAAAATTACAAACTTATTATTGTGCTTTCTGTATTTCTTAATATGTATTCCTTGTTTCCTGTGTGAGTCATTCTCTAAGTATTAATATGAGTTTAATACCTACAGAATGAGTGTGATATGCTTTAATAAACTATCGTTTTTAATTTCGTTTTTAATTAAATTAATACTTAAATAATAAAAATAATTAATAAATAAAAAAAATAATTAAATTAATATCGTTTTTAATTATCGATAATTTAATGAAGCAGAATATTAAGTGAAATAAATTTAGATAGTAAGAAGTGAAACATTCTTTTCATTTTAGAGATTAAGTAGATTGTAAATACTTAAAGAATATAATATTTTAAACTGTAGCTTTATTTGATTGTAAATAGCATAAATTTAATGGTATATCAGTTTATTACCCATTTTTTAAATAATTTTTAGGGTCATCTTCATCTGCTATTGCTGGTCAGTGTTTGTAATACAATATTTTAAAGTGATTATAAATTGCAAACCAATATTAATATGTTTTTTTAAAAATATATTTTTTAGAATTTTCCGGTAACACATTTTATGTCATGAATGTTTATCAGAGTAATCTAATATGTTTATTAGATTATTTTAAAATTAGCCGTTTGTAACTTGTTTTTTTTTTATAATTTTCAGATCCTTTAACGCCCGTTGGCTCTGATAGGTTTACAACATATTACTAGTTAACTTTTAATCTCTATTAACAACAATATTGTAAATATTTTTTGTCATATATCTGAAAATTGTATGAAAGTGTAAATAATTTACAAACAATAATTTACAAGTAATAATTATTCTTTTTTTACTTATTTTTTAGATGACAACCAACTAAGTTTAAGTATTTATGTTTCCATTTAATTACTAATTGTTTGATAAATATTTCTTTTTGATTGCAATAACCTCTACACTTTTAGTGGTGTACCGAGGGATTATCTTTTTCTGGATATTTTTGGAATTCCGTATGTTATTCTCAATTTCTAGTTTTTCTGTATATCCAAACGTTTTCTATAGACAAGTTTGAGTATTTAATTTGTATTATTCTTTTTTTAAGATTTTACACGCAGATGAGAAAAGTTCAAAACATGTTAACAACAACTCAGCTAAAACCCAAATAAGGAGGAAAATATATTCCAGATTTTTTTTACCCAATTTATCCAAACAATTTTCCGGATTTTGCACATTGTACAGCAATTTTTTATTATCTGTTATTTAAATTCTATTAATTAAAATAATTGTTTCTAGTTTTTTCTTTTGATAAACCGTCTTGAAAATAAATTCGGTAAATTTATTCAGTTAATAATTATTGTAAATGTTATTTGCTATCATTGTACTTAGTCTAATTTTTTTTTTGTTGATTGTTGTTTGTCTCTTTTTTGAAACGATTTGATGAAGTAGATTAATAAGTAAAATAAAAATTTGTGTTTTGCATAGCAATGAATTTGTTTACATTCTAAAATTTAGTGGATTGTTTATGTTTTAAAATGGCCTCACATCTTTATGTAACATTTTGTTGAATAAAAATAACATATTGCTTGTTTTTTTCAGTTCATTAAATGTTATTTTTAGAGTTAATGGTTTCATCTTTTACAAACGCTTGTAAGTACAACTTCTGCAATGTTGTTAGGTGCAATAATGTTAAATTACATTTTTTAGAATTAAAATTATAATTTTTAGAGTTTATTTGTTTGTAACAGGGTTAAACATTGTTTGTAACAGGTTAAACATTGTTTGTACCAGGTAATTTTAATTGCCATCAACTTATTTTGTTTGCACTAGTTAGCATATTTAAATTTTTTTATCAGGCTTAGAAATTTTATAATAACATTTAGATGTTTTATTTGATGCTAACATCTTTTTTTATAATTTTCATTGCCTTCAACATCTATTGCTTGTTTTAGTAAGTTTGCATATTTAATCTTTTTTGAAGGACTATACGTTTACAACCAATATTTGGATGTTTTACTTAAGTTGTAACACCTTTTTCCATCTATTAATACTATTACTATAGTAAGACTAATAATAGACATATGTATGTTTTGTTTATTTTTAATATAAGCATACCACACCTGAAATTTAGGGAATTCTAGAATTTCTTTTATAGAAACCTTGGCAGGGCAATTAAATTTTTTGGAATCCTGTAAAATGACCTTCTTCTTTAGGCAAGAATGATCTGTATTCTGTGCACACACAATAAAATAGAAATACAGAATATATTGTTGTGTATTTCTATTTTTTTGTGTGTGTACAATGCAAATTACATAAATTAATAAAACATAAAAATTGCTTTTTTTTTTTGTTTTCTTTTGATAACTTATTAAGTTTTTTTATTTTCAAATATCTCAAAGACATTTTTTCTTTTAACTTTGGTTATAGTTGTTCTATCTTACAATATTTAATAACTAAATCACACTTACAACTTCTTGGTTTTTATTCTTTCGGTAATTAAATTTTATACACTTTCTGTCTTTTCCATGATGATAGTCGAAAGTGCTGTATGAAGAAAAATTAAAGGGAATTCCTGAGTATGGATAATCTTTATCATCAAAATACACCTTGTAATTTTTCTTCATTTTTCTGCATAAAATAAATAAAATTGTAAAAAATTTTATTTTAATTTTTTTGCTATTGTTAAACATTATTTCAAGTTTAGTATGGTTAAAACAGAACACCTATTTAGCTCTATCAGGGTTATTACTAGTTAAAAATAAAGGCTAAAATAAGGATTTCAAGTAATATTAAGAAAATGTTTTCCTAATTAATAATGAAATTTCATAAGAAAAAGCGAAAAAATCATATACAAAAAATAAGAAAAAACTTTCTAAACTTAATCTTTTTTGGAGAAGATTATATGTAGCACATGACTTTGTTAAGTACAAAAATGCTCTTATGATTGTTTTGACAGAGTAATTTATATCATTTTATCAAAAAAAAATTGCCACAATGTTAAGAAACTCATCTAATCTCATCTAATCTAAAAAAAAATAAAAAAATTTCAGAAGAAAACTAAACTTCTGATGAACTTTTATGGACTATCAGGGCTTTGGTTTTTAAAGGATTTTCAGAATATTAAAACAACACTGTTTTCAATGTAAATGTTTACCTCACATTTATTATATAAAAAGGTATTAGTGTAAAAAATATTAATGTTCAACATAGCAAACCTTTAATGTTTTGCTCCATTCCTAGATAAAAATTTACAATATAATGCACTTTGTGCAACATTTTATGCTCTTTAATTATTGCACAAACATCTGCATATGTGGCTAAAATGTGCTTATTTTTTGTTGCTGCAGCTGGTTTCAAAACTTTAGCATTGTTTAGTTGTGCATCTATTTGTTAATAAACAAAGCTATGGTTACCAGTTATCTGTACAACATAGTATTTTTATACATCAATTTTTATAAAAATATATAATTTTCTCACATAAAACTTAAGTAAAAACTAAACTATGAACATATTACCATATTACACGAAAATATATATTTGCATACATATTTTAGTGACAAATAACTATATATAATTAATTCAAGAATGATATATATATATATATATATATATATATATACATATATATATATATATATAAATATATATATATATATATATATATATATATATATATATATATATGTATATATATATATATATATATATATATATATATATATATATATATATATATATATATCCATATATATATATATCCATATATATATATATATCCATATATATACATATATATATACATATATATATATATATATATATATATATATATATATATATATATATACATATATATATATATATATATATATATATATATATATATATATATATATATATATATATATATATATATATATATATATGTATATATATATATATATGTATATATATGTATATATATATGTATATATATATATATATATATATGTATATATATATATATATGTATATATATATATATATATATATGTATATATATATATCCATATATATACATATATATATACATACATATATATATATATATATATATATATAAAACTTACATTATTATACAAAAAAATTTCCTATTACCTAACAAATTCTCAAAATTTAGAGAAGAATTATCTTCACTAATTTTGATCTGAAGAGTATTTCACAAAGTTGTAGAAAACGAAGCTTCATGTAGTAGCTGCGGAGAGTTCTTTCTCAGAATTTAAAATAAGGCTTTGACTAGCGGTCGTTCGTATAACTCAAAATAAGGTGCACTTAAAGCGCATGCGTATCAACCGTCAAAAGTATTCTACGTCTGCGATTTTTAATTTTTTTGCTATTTCTTATTAGCCAACCCAATATCATTATAGTTTACATATTTGGTTGTTAGGCAGTTATGTAAATTATACTACAATTTTTCTCCATAGTTTTCCTGGCATTGTGCTGCTGCAATTGCCAATCGAAACCATTACTTCCATATCTATCAGCAAAACAATTTTCCAGAAAACAGACATTTGTTTATTACTGTTAGGAACCATTGTAAAAAGGTTTTGTCTAACGCCAAAGCCCGCTATTCTCAGATCATGAAATCTCTTATTTCATCACAAAAGTTAGGCTCTCGTGACTTCTGGAGTATCTTTAGTAGTATCAATTATAATGGCAAGTCTGTAAATCCACCTCTTTTGTTTGGTTCAGACTTCGTCACCTCACCTAAAGACAAAGCTGAATTGTTTGCCAAGAACTTTTCATCAATATCATAGCTGGATTCCACTAGTTGCGTTTTACCTGATATAGCCGTCAAACAAGTTGATCCGTTGCTCGACATCCATATCATGCCAGCTTTTGTATCTAAAGTGATTTCCTACTTAGACTCTTCTACAGCTTGGGGCCCGGACAACATTTCCGTTATAGTCTTGCAGAAATAATCTCTGGAGCTGTCGTCTATCCTTTCAAAACTATTTAACAAGTGCTTATCAGAGTCTTGTTTTCCAGCCTGGTGGAAAGCAGCATCTGTTATCCCTATTTTTAAAAATTCTAGAAAGCGATCCGATTCATCTAACTACCGTCCCATTAGTCTTCTTCCTATTATAAGCAAGGTTTTTGAATCGTTAATTGACAAATACTCAATCTCTCATCTTGAATCTCATAACCTACTTTCTGATCATCATTATAGATTTCGATCTTCTTGTTCTTCGGCTGATTTGCTAACAGTAAAAACCGCTAGGTTTTATCGTAAATTAGGTAAAGGCGGAGAGATTAAGGGCATTGCTCTTTACATTTCTAAGGCGTTTGATGGACAGCACTTTTCTTCTTAATCTGTAACCTCTGGGGTTCACCATGGTTTAATCCTTGGCCCTATACTCTTTTTAATTAACATTAACGATCTTTCAGATATTCTCACATCTGAGGTGCTATTGCTCACTAATGATACTACCATTTAATTTTTGTCACGATAAGAAGCCGCCAAAAGGCGGATCTTCTAATAATGCCCTTTCTCTTTTAGGCAAGCTGCAAATACCTATTGTAAACATAGTTGGACCTGCTCTTGCAGCCAACTTTCAACCTTTGTCACATCGTCGTAATGTTGCTTCTCTTTTTTTTTCTTTCTACAAATACTATAATGGACACTGCTCTAAAGAGGTAGTCTTTTGTGCCATCTACTAAAATTCATTCTCGTGTTACTCGTCATTCAATTAAGTCTCATCTTTTTTTTGTAACTGTTTCTAAGTTCTCCAAAAACTCTTATTTGTCTAGTTTTTTTTCTCGAACATCAGTTATTTGGAATTCGCTTCCTTCATCATGCTTTCCTGATTCAGATAATTTGCAATCTTCTAAGTAATCTGTCATTCGTTATCTTGCTCCACAACCTTTATCTTTTCTTTTCCAGTAACTTCCAATACTAATTCATGCAACCTTGTTTGAAGCGATGATGTTAAAAAAAAAATTGATTGAATTACTTAATTACTATGTTCTATTTGACTAAGCATACTATGTTCCTAAATTAATTTCAAGCTTTTTTTGCCAACTTAAAGCAGTCTAATGATGTTGATGTAGAAATACAAAATTGAAAAAGCATAAAAAATTAGAAAATCAAGTTATTTTATTTTAATATGACTATTTTATCAATATATTTAGTTTTTCTAAATACGAAAACAATGACTATTTAGCGGATTATATATGTCAATTTTCTAAAAATGTGATACCTCCCAGATTTTTCTAAATATGAAAATGAAGTATTTAGATGCCCCATCTACTATAATAATTAACATTTACGGGGTACTCTAATTACTCTGGATACTCTAAACTTAAAACCTAAATTTCTTAGCTGTGGGAAGGGGTTTATATACATATGCAAAGATCCTAAAGTATCTGATGTCAACATTCATGAGTAAATTTACAAAATATTGAATAAATCTGGCGTATTATCGATACAAATAAGGATGCAATTTTTGTGGGATGTATTTACCGGCCTCCATCTGGTACACTTGAGAAAAACAGGTTAATAAACGAATCAATAACTTTAGCAAATAACTTACTTTCCAGATAAAGATGCTCAAGCATGGTTCTCACTGGTGATTATAACTATTCCTATATTTGATACGAATATCATCATGCAGGAGGCGGTATTGCAACTTTTAGCTGCATTAATGAAAATGTTGAAAGAGACAAGAAACCAACAAAATTATCCATCGATTGTCTTGAGGATAATCATCTTACCCAGCTTTTAAATTTTCCTACATACCAATATAATGGGGCAAAAAGCCAGTTAACAGTCTGGATCTTATTACCACCAACATCCCTAATTGTTTCTCAGATATAACGTGTAACGCACCGCTCGGCAGTACTCTTCGAGGACGTGCCCATTTAATTTTAGAATTTAGCGTTACTATAAAAATAACGTTATTCAGTCTCGAATTTGGAGGAGTAGTTATATATGGAGCAGAAGAAATTATGCAGAAATAAACAAGCACATAAGTAAAATAAATTGGATTGAATTATTCAAAGATCTATCAGCCAATGCATGTTACAATTGTCAAATATGAAAAAGCATGCAACAAATTCATTCCGCAAAAATCGATGAAGTATTGTAAAGAAAAGGATCCATGGATTACGCCGGAAGTAAAGTATAAGCTGAGAAACAAACGTGAATTATGGGCAAAATTTATCTCTGCTGGGAAGACTACACACAAAAAGATTATAAAGTTGAATATTTTAAGTATAAGAATTCAATGCAGATATTTTTCTTGAGTTTAGTCGTGTTTAACTTGTACCTTTTTTTGCCTCAAACCCAAGTAAGATACTTATTGTTAGTAATGTACGATTTCATAAAAACACGATTTAAGTACCTAATATCCCGAAATTAAACCTTATTGAAGAATTTTTTCAATGGGAAAATTAAAATTCAAATCTTTGAAAAATTCTTTACAAATTCTTAGTGGTAAATAAATAATTGATTCTATTTTGTCATTAAATAATGATTATGATCAAAAATGCACTGGATTTTATTCAAACATGAGAAGATGGTTAGAATAAGCAACGAGAGAGGAGAATTCAATTTATAAAATAATTAATTCATTGAAACATAGATTTTTTTTAATGTTTTCTTGATAATTAAATATTTTTTTATATATAAAAAAATACACTTAAATTTTATAATTCATATAATTTTTTTTTTTAATAAAAATTTGTAAACTAATTTTTTTATTTAATATGAAATTTAAAATATAATTTTTTATTTTGGGCACTTATAACTTTGAATACGTGCACTTGTAACTTTGAATAACCCTTTGTATGTGCACTTGTAACTTACGTTGCACTTGTAACTTACGTTGCACTTGTAACTTACGTTGCACGAATATGTGCACTTGTAACTTTGAATAAATAATAAAGTATGGACTTTTAAAGAGAACTTTTTATAAAGTATATTTAATGTTTTATTAACTACCATTATTACTAATGATGGATAGTTACATCATTAATAATTGTAGATTTTTAATAGATACAATAAATACAATTACAATGTGTCATAATAATAAGTTAATAATAACAATAACAACATTTTTATTATCATTAATATAACTATTTAAGGAGTTGAGAAATATTTCTTTTTATGAATGGAATTAATTGGATTTAGTGAGAAATAGTGCATCTTACCATTTTGAAGTAGTGCATATTACTGTTTATTATCTTGAGTGCAATATTTAAACGAATCTAATGCTTTTAATTAAAACTTGTTGTGTTAACAACAAGGATAGACAATAGATTACAAGGTAGCAATAGATTTGGTGTTAACAAGATGTTAGAATAAAAAACAAATTCATTGCAAATAGTGATTCACTAATTCAGCGCAATGATCCAAATATTGTGATGGAAAAACAATATTTATAAAAAAATTATTATAATATCTTGTAATATTATGTTAAACACTTAATTAAGGTAAGTTTAATATGTAAGTTCAAGTTGAATAATTTAACTATATAATAAAGTAGAACTTGAAAAAATAAGTAATTACTAACACCAATAAAATAGACTTTATTCAGAATATGTATATAATCTAACGGTAAAGAATAAGGTAATGAGGTAATAATGAAAAGTAAAGTTAGGCGTAACTAAAAAGGTAAAAAATATGGAATAACTTCGCGAACAGATTTTTGAATCTAAGGATGTGATCTGATTTTTGAGTGTTCCGAAGAGTACTCCAAGATGGTATGTAATACAATCAGTTTCACGTTTACTTGTGAGTTAAAATGGGATAGTCTAAAAGGTAATTATAAAAAGCTTCGCAACATCTTGGAGGTTTACAACTCTTAAATTTAGGAAAACCTTTGTTGATAATTAAATTATAGAAAAGAAAATGGCAATATTTTTCTGGAAGTCTATCGTTATTAAATTTTTAACAATAATTTTATTTCTGACATATTCAGCCTTGGACCTTTTCTTGCATTAAACAAGAAATGTAGGAGCAAAACTTTTTCAACAATTTTGGCTTAAAATTTGGTTAAAACCCGACCTATTATATATCTCATTGTGACGTGATGCAGACGCTCAATCACATAATAGATAATTATTACTATTTACATATTCATTCTCTGTCAAAATGTTTACAAGGTAAAATTACGTTAAAATAGTTTTAACCCTTAATTTCCGCGATTGTTTTACAATCTTAATGATATTTACTCTCTTGGCTGCTGCAGCAAGAGAGTAAATATCAGGCTTCAACATTTCAAGTTTAGTAGGAGTATAAGAATTCATTATAATATCAATGAATTATTTTAAAGAACAACAAAATTATGTATTATTTATGGTTCCTTATGCAAAATATAAAAACAAAATAGAAATATTGCATGTCGGCGATAATTTGACGCCACTATTTACAAATATCACAAATAATTGACGAGTGCTCTCCACAAGTGTGTTTAGTGCACTTGGAACATCTTGTAAAGTCACATCGCTGACGTAACTGACACACATGACACGATTTTTTAATTTTGAGTAAGGTATCTTGCGGTTGAATATTCTGTTCTGTAGACATAAAAGCAATGGCGCTTATAGGGCCAGGTTGAAATGCCCCTCTCGGATGCTCAATAATTCGGTGTTCCATTGCTGTTTTCATTATTTCCAGGCTCATTTTCAGCAAGAACTGTTGTCATTTTGATCCACCATGATCACCTTCCCACTGTGGCTTGTTAAAGAGGAACAAAATACTGGCGTTAATGGCAGCAAGGTCGAGGAGATGGCTAAACAAAGTTATTGGCCAACGCAGTGACTAGAAAATATTAGAAGAGACAGATTTAGGTAATCCTGCAGTTAAGCAGCCTAAAATAAAAGTATGTTTTAACTTTACGCGCTCTTGTTTGCGGAGATTTAAAAACTTTTTTTTATTGTTATTTGACAAAAAAATTTTTTGCATGGTCATTAACGATTTATTTGATTGTTTGATTTTTATTTTAAATAGTTTTACTATTCTTTATAATTTTATCTAACGACAGTAATAATAATAATAATAATAATAATAATAATAATAATAATAATTATGGGAGTAGTAACTTTAAAACCGAACTTCGATTACTCGATTATGTGTAGGAAGTCTGATTACTGATTATTGTGAAGATGCGGATCGGGGAGTGAAATTAATGCTGTGACTAACACACCCGATGATGACCATGATGATTAAATATATATATATAAAAAATGTAAATGTATATTTTTTAATGTTTAATTCCATGTTTTTCGATTATTTGTGGCAAAAATAGCCGTTTCAAAAAGGGTACTGATGGGACACGCATGTAATAAAAGCAGAAAATATTGGAACATCTTTATATCGTTGACGCCACATAAATTCGTGCAGGTGTGAGGTAAATAAATCTTCGTGTGTTCCAAATTGCTGTCGCAGCTTGCGCTTGACTCGCATCCATAAGTTTTCAATGTTTTGCGTATGAGTGTCGTTATCTAGGGGATTGACAAAGTTACGCTCATGAATAACAACTGAATGGGAATAAATTCCATCTTGTAGATTTTCAATTCCAGCGTAAGATGCCCAGCCATCTGACACAGTATGAGTTCCAGGTAAAATACTTTGTAATATCGCGTTTAGAAGACTTTCTGCAGACCGATCTTGTACCTCTACCAAAAAGCACTTTCGCGAAACCCTTTCAACACCACCAAACACCCAATGACTTTGTCGCAATTGCCCGCGATGATATTCACGATTGAAAAACTTTGATTCATCGAATTCAACCACAACTGCAGTCCCGTCAGCGTTAAAACCTCCAATTACTGCTGGGTTAGTCTCTAGATCTACTTCACATACATCTCTGCAAAAGTTGGCCCAGTCAGCTAATGTATGAGAGGCATCATTCATACCCGTTTCATGTTGGATATTTTTTGCGGCGTATTTCGACTCCACCCATATATGTAATATGTTTAAAACATATATGTAAAAATGTTTGTAAGGAAAGTCTACTCTGGCTAAAAAAGGAGTCTTGCCGAACACTTTGCCTTTCCTTGCAACCTTTGCATTTCCAGCGGTAACCGTCAGTTTCGTCTTTATATGAATTCAAAGTATATTGAATTTGGCTGTTATTACAAAAAACACTATTTTTAACCAATCTTCGCTGTGCTAGCCATTGCAGAGCAGATAGTGGTTGTCTAATACTGGATCCAAGATCCATAAAGCGCCAGTTTTCTTGTAAAACCTGTTGTTCTGTTGTAATTTCGTCAACGATTGTTGTTGGAGCACTTGGTCTCCCACGACGAACTTGTTGCAGTGCCATCTAAAAAAGAATCATTAACATTTTTCCTACAACTTGTTTATCACTGTAGTATTTTCCTACAACTTGTTTATCACCGTAGTAAATTTTTATAAATTTCTAATAAAGTTATAATTACATTAAAAAATTATTTTGTAAACGTATTTACCTGATATTGCGAATCAAAATATATTTTAAAATAAAAAGCTGACAAATATTATTTTTCAACAAAAAGTTGTATAAATCGCTTCCACATTGAATTTCCTTCTCCATCAAATTTTAATTATCCTTTCGACTAATTTAATTCCAGGCTTCATTAGTAATTTTCACTTTTCATTTTTTTAAGTTACATAAAAATTTTCTCCACCATAGATTTTAATTAAGTAAAAAAATTAATTTATTTTAGGCCGCTTAACTGCAGGATTACCCAGATCTATTAAAATTATAAAAATAATAAGGAAAAAAACTATTGTTACTAAATTTTAGTTTCACCTTTCGCCGTGTAGTGTATGCATGAGCTCGTTGGTCAACTGTATCTACACCAAATTTAGTATTATTGTACTGAAGGATCGGAAATGGTTTTCGATGCACTTCTTCTAACACTTCAGTAGATGTGACAACAACATGATAACAACCTTTGTTAGTTTTTTTGGAATGTAACTTACTAGCTGCATTTTTTTAGAATACACATTTATAGAATTAAATTGACCTCAAGGAAGAAGTAGTTGGGGAGCGATATCTGGTTTGTTACGATTTAGGGTTCCAAAAAGAGTGAGGTTCCGTACAAGAAGTTCTTTGGCTAGCGGAATAGATGTGAAAAATTGCTCCCATATGTCTCTAAAAGCTGCTAATTTATCACGTTGACGTCTTTCAGTACGTGTTTCCATGTTGTCAAATCTCAGAATCTTTGTGATTAACTAAAATCTTTTACGAGACATTGTGGCTTTGTTGTCACAAATTCCAAGTTCGTCACTCCACAAGTCTCTGAGAAACAAAAGCTTCTCAAAGCACCCATAAGGTAACGAATGCCAAAATATCCAACCATTTCATGCTCTGTCATGTCATACCTAAGGAGACCAATAAAAATATGAAAATTTATGAAAAGTATACACAATAATATAAACTTATCAAAACTTCGTTATAAATGAAGTCGAAATTATATTTTTAACAAATTAAAAGATAGTAGTTTATTGAAAACTTACCAGCGTTGTGAAATATGTTGAGTTACTTCTCCAGTTCTTATGGCACGTTGGGCTTCTCGATTACTTTCATGAAGTATCCGGTCTTTCATTTCTGCAGTAAAAATAACTCAATCGCCTCACAATATTCATTTTTCTCCTTAATTCGCTCCCCCACAATATTTTCCCTGCCTCGTCTACTACGTTGCTCATCTTCTACTGTTTTCCAAATTAACATATTCTAACTAACATATTTTTCTCTAAACGGATCATGTTCTTACCAAACTAACATATTCTTCTCTAAACGGATCATGTTCTACTATATCTGAAACTTCGTTTTCATTGTCATCTTCCGAACCGTTATCTTCTAATTCAGTTCCCGAAGATTCATTTTTTAAATCAAAATTTGCCACATGTTCAAATATTTTTAAATTTCTATTAAACAAATGTCATTTATAACATGAAAAATAAACTTTAGTCTTCTTTTTTTACTCGGTTTTTAACTAGTTGTAAATTATTTTGAATAATTAAATATATTTTAATAATTTATTCTTTTAAATACAATCATAATTAATCTCTAAAATATTTTTAAATTTACTTGCTTAGTTTCTATTGTAAAATGTTACTTGTTTAAAAAACAGGTTAACAAATTTTTACCATTAATGCATACAACTTGCTTATTATTGGTTGTATAGGTGCAGATGTTAATTTAGTTCTTCTTAGTAATACTGTAATAATATTTTTAAAAATATATAAAAATATAAATTAATATTGATAATTAATATTGTAAAAAAAGATTTAATGATTTTAAAATTATGCTTACAAAAAAAGTTGCATAAAAAGATTTACGTTTTCAAAAACTAATAATAATAGTAATTTTATTTATTAATAACATGCAATACCCGAAGGGTTTTATAACGCGTGATTTAAAAAAACAATTATTTTTTTATGAATTAGGAATTACCGAAACCGGATTTTTTTTTATAAATTAGGGATGCAACCAAAACTGGTTTGGCCAAACACTTAATTGCGGCCAAGAACCGAACCGAACACATAACTATTGTTATTTTCAAATATAAACATTGGTTTTCGTCAAAAACATTTTTTTCAAAAATATTATATATACATAAAAATTATATTTTTTAACATTTTTCAACAGTTTTGAAAATATGTAAAGAAAATATAAATTAATTAATGAAAGTAAATCTATTGTTTGTAGTGTCAAGATGTAAAAATGTTAAGACGTTTATATTTGAAAAATAAATAAATAACTTATGAGTATAACTTATTTACATTAAGTAATACAATAATATTATAATATAATTTATAAATAAAATCTTTAAAATGAATTTTGTTATAATATTTTACATTAAGGATTTATTTTAATAGGTAAAGAGTTTATGTTAAGGCCTATGTTAAATTTAGCAAATGTTCGACAGAACATTTATCAAAATTCGTCTGAACCGAATGTTCAGAAAAACAGCCAAACGTTTGGTTTTGCTGATTCATTGCATCTCTACTAAAATATAATAATTTAGAAGATGAACTTATGGTTGAGTACAAAGTTTTAGAAAAAGGTCATGTATATTTTATTGAAAACCTTATTAAAAGATTTATGGTTAAGCATAGAAAAGTTTATTATAAATACATAACAATACATAACTTTAATTTAGTTGTTTTATAAAAATATTAGGAATCTTTATGTATTTAACAGAATTTTATATATTTTATATTTTTAATATTATCTAATATATTATTTATTAGTTACAATACTATAACACTTTAAGTCAGTTGAAAAATGATTATTTGAAACTTTTTTAGCGTCATATAGTCAAAACTCTGTTAGCGCTATGTCATTATAACTCTGTTATAATGACATAGCGCTAGTCAAAGTCTGCTTTTTTTTAATTTAAAAGATGGATCCTATAAAACACTGAAAAGAATTTATTAGTGTTAGACAACCTCTAAAATTATCTAAATATCAGTTATTATTTTTATGGTTATATAATTTCAATAAAAAACTTTAGACATTAAAAAAAAACGCCTATTTACTTATAACTCAAAAGTAAGGTTAACAAAAATAGTATATTTAAATACTATTTTAAAGATATTCCATAATTGGTGACATTTATTAAATAGGTGCTTATGGCTTACAGAAAATCATTTGTATGACTTTTGGTCGATTTTCGGCAAGTGTTTGGCGATATTGTGTTTTGATTTGAATTTTATTTATTAATATGCAACAATTTCCTCATCAAATTAAGTAATTCTTTCAAATGTTTAATATCAATATTTTGTATATATTTCGCAGAAAAGGATTGAACGTCAGAGTGCATTTTATATTATCTCTTTAATAGAGGATCAGAGTTAGCTACATTTTATAATTTACATCGTTGGATACATATATTGTTCTTGATTTATTAGTCCTTAGCATTGCATACATTAATAGTTCTTATTCATTTCAGTATTCAAATAACCAGCAATAGCTTTTAAATATTGTTTATAAAGTTCATGTGCATAATATTAATTTTATCTTTAACTAGATACGAAATATAAAAAAAGTAAAATGTTTAATCAACTTTGTGTGAATAAAATTGTAAATTCATTAATTTTAGATAATTTTAAAAATATCCAGATAATCTCACCTGTCAAGTAATTAGGGGTCTTAACAAACAGATAAATCTATGATATTTCTTAAATCTATTAATAGGGGGGAGGGTGTTAATAAACAAAAAAGTAAAAAAACTTTCTAAAATCTAATTAACAGGGTGGGGGGTGGTTGAGGGTCATTATAAACGAGAGGGTCGGAGTTTTAAAAGGCTAAAAATAGTTTCTTTTGGTTGTAAATTACTTCATCTATGATGGACATTTGAGTAAAGGAAAAATAAATTTCTAAAAGTAAAAAAAAATGAAACCAATAAATAATGTTTTATAATTAATAAAGGGGAAGTCCTAAAAAGCTTGAGGGAGGGGGTTGTGAATAAGTTTATAAACCTTCTCTTATCTATTTGGCAAGTAAAGAGTAATATAATTAGAACAGTTGATTAATAACAAGTTAACAATGTAAAAAGTGTACAGAAGATACCGCTATTTAAATAACTTAAGTATTACATCACCCATATTAGATCTCATCTCATACTGGTAATTTAATTCATCTAGAATATTGTCTAGATCACTACGAAGGGGGTTCTTGAGAATAGAAATATATTTTATGATTTTAGTTAAGTACACGCAGTCAACCTAATTTTAACAAACCAACAAGTAGTCATCAACCTAAATTTAAAATAACAATTTACAACTAACTTTTTGACATTTTACTTCTGTAAATTCTAGTTTTGTCTAATGTTCACTGAAAATTTAGCTTAAGCTTGGATTTGATTAAAAGATCAATACAAATTTATTTTTTTCGATTTTGCTTAATATAAAGAAATATTCAAACTTAGTAGGTACTTCTAAGTTGCACAATCTGACTATACAATAATTAAAATTATTTTTAGTAAAACTAGATAAAAATTTTTTAGAAAAAACTAATTTTTATTTTAGTAAAAACGAGTATTTGAGCTGAGGGATAAGCATACTAGTATTAGAGTATTTTTAAACTTATACTTTCAAATTGATAACTTTTTTTATTACTAGAAAGAGCAAAACTTTTATCATTACAAGAAAGAGTAAAACATACTTATTATACTATACTAATTAATAGCCATTTTTTTGGCTTGTTTAATTACAATATAAATTTAGGTTATTATGTCCTCTTTAAATAGTAAAGAAAATATCATAACTTTATCATAAAGTTTTCTTAAACTTGATATTTATACGTTAAATATACTTGTTATTATTGTCCGTCTCCCTCCCCCCCCCCCCCCTCCCCCCCTTTTTTTTTTTAATTTGTAACTTGGTCCTTTTTTTTACAAAAAAAAGTGTTTAACTTTCTAAAATAATGTTGTTTGTCACTAGGAAAAAAAATTTAAGTTTAAAAATATTTATTCCAATACAAAGATAAAAATTATGTGAAAGCAGTCTTATTTCTTTTTTTTCCCCCGTCTTTAAATAAGCATTTCTGATCAATAAAAAGTTAGTGGTTTTATACACTATTAAAAGTTAAGTCAAAATTAATTTTTTTTATACGAGAATCAATAAATGCATTTGTTTTGAACAAAAAAAAAGGTTTTTAACGTGAAAACTATTTATTATTTTTTCAATTTGTCCATAATATCGCTTAAGTAAAGCGGATCACCTTCAAATTAAGTTTGTGTTTAAATAATTTCAGGAATCGCCACTTTTGAAACAATATTATTTATTGTTTTTTTACATTTTGACTTGTGGCTGAAAAAGTTTTTTCTTCTTAGGGTAACGAAACAGTTCAAACAAGTAAACAAATCCGTCATTTCTTTTTAAATTTCTTCGTGGTTTTTTGATCTTCTTTCAACTTGGTTAGCTGGCAAATCTTATTTGCTTCCTTTCTTTTTCTTCATAATACCTTCTCTGCGAATCATTTTCATATCTTCTTTATCCAAGTTCCCTTGTTTGTTATGTTTGTCATTGATATGTCTTTTTAAGTTACAATAACTTTTTTTGCAAAATTAACAAAGACTTTTTTTAATAACAATAATAATAACAAGCAAATAATAATTTGATTATTTTTAAAAAAATTAAACAAATCCCAGTATAATTAAACAATTTATAAACATTTGGTTCTAAACTAATCGAGAGTACAGATAATACCTATTAGAATAACTTGCCTACTGTTATGCCTTTTTTTGGTAATAAAAATTGCAAACGCTTGTATTTTTGTATCAAATCTGCCTATATGGGAAAAATGATTTACCTACCACCTGTTATGTACGTTTAAGACGTTTAATTGAAATATTTGAACGTGATTGGGTTTATGATAAAACTCCTGATTATCCTCTTAATGCTGATTATAGTAGAACTACCATAAATCAAACTTGATTTGGTAAAGATGCCTCATATACTACTGTAATTATACCTTCTTTGTTTATTAAAAACAATTATAGAATATCGTTTTTAAATTCTAACCAGAAAGTATTTTTTCCTGCATTTTCTACTATGTTTATTGCGCCCGTGGAACCTGGTTTAGAAGTGGAAGAGCCAAAAGAAAAACGATTTAAATCTGATATTTAAATATTATTATTAAAGTATAAATGTAATACAAATTATAACATAACGTAATCTTTAAATTTATCCATATGACCCCGTTGTATAAAAGCTCTGGGCCACATTTAGTATTTGTATAAATGCTCTGGGCCACGTGTAGTTCGTTCTGTTTGAATATACGTAGAAAGCATGTTTCCAAGTATAGTATTGTGCAACGATTCTCAAATGCCTAATATTCAGAAGGATGCCATTTTAGTATGTCGTACCTTGATGTAGCGTTCATAGCTATAAATGTCGGTTGAGGCTCTATGGGCATCGCATCTTTGTACTTTTCATCGGTTGTTAATGTATTAGAACCTTCGAGAAGCTGCTTCATTAGCTGTATTACCCCCAAGTGCTCAAATACCATCTCATCGCATCGATAAGCCAAACAATTATTTAAGGCTTGTAATAGGAATGGTGAGGGGTTGGGTACTGTTAGGCAATTGAAATACCCTTTTTCATGTCTTAAGAAACTAGAATATAATAAGTTAGCTAGATAGGTTTTACCTGAATCACTAGGGCCACATAATATTAACCCTTTTTTTTTGTGATTAACGTTAAATATAAAATTGCAAAGTAATTGTTTAAGCCGATTGAGATCTGGTTTTGTAATGATAAATTCGTCAAAAAGAACACTAAAGCGCCTAATTTCGAAGTATCGTTACAAACATTGATCCTTGGGGATAATACATATACATGTCGCTAATGCAGGTATACTTGGCTGAATATAGTCTTTTTAGTCGTCTCCAAGTCCTTTAGTTGCATCGTGAACTCTAGAATAAGTAGTTCAGGGCTTCTGGATAAATCGTCATAATGTCTGCTGTTGAGGATTTTGTGCTCGAATAAATCGGTGTCAAATGATTTCTTTATGAGTGTTCGTTTTGTATCTCGTGCTGGTGTAGCCGTGCTAGTGCTTGATGAAGTGTCTATTAAAGCGAAACTAATATGTGCATGTAAATAATTGAATAATGCCCAGCTCGTACTTAATAGCGTTGAAGTAGTAAGCAGGCGTTGTAAAATTATTCCGGATGTAGTTACGTATATAAGTTACATATATAGTTATTATATTATATAAGTGCTGCTACATCGACTGGCAAATAGCCTGACTCGCAACGGAGTGCTGCTACATTGACTAAGGGTTTGGTTTGGGCAGGCAGTCTATCAAATAATTAAAAAAATTATTATGCTTAAAATATTTTTTTTTTGGCGGATGTGGCTACATCCGAAAAAAATTAGATGTGTAACTACATCTGGTTAAAATAATGCAATGTAGTTACATCCGAAAAATCTACAGATGTAGTTGCGCGGATGTTATTATACGTCAATGAAATTTGGGATGTTGTTGCACGGATGTTATTATACATCAATGAAATTTGGGATGTTGTTGCACGGATGTTATTATAAATAGCAAAAACGGATGTTATTGCCCTGACCCTTTGAAAGCGTACAGGTTTGTACAATGGGGGGACCTTAATCAGTCGTTTATCTGCGTACGTACTTTATGGATGGCCCGATAAGTTATGATGCAACCCGAAACAGAAGATACTAAATTTAAAACTTATTGTTTATGGATTATTTTAGTTTACTTAAATGATTTGTTACTTTCATTTTTGTGTTGTTTGTCCGCGTTTTAAACCAATCATCCTTAGTTTAAATTTATTCAACATGCGTGACGAATGCAAGACGGTATCCTATTGTAAATTAATATTATAGCACGCACCCCCAATTAAGTGACAGTTAATCGTCATTATTAATGCAGTGTTATTATTTTTGGAACTTCATTAAAGCCGATGACATTGCTACTAAATTTTTATTACCGTCACATGATATGATGAAGTCATCATCATATGATGAAGTTTTTCTTAAATATATACTTTTGAAATTTTTAAAATCTAACAAAACATCTGAAAAAAAATAAAAATCATTTTTTATTTAAATCAAAGATTTATGATAGATTATTATTATATTATATCTATAATAACTCTTTGCTTAACTTGCTAACTCGTGCGTTTTTTGTTAAAAATCATAGAAACTTCTTTGGTAATAATTACTATCATCAATAGAGGGTGTATCCATAAATTATGTATTCAGTAAAACTATTAACTTCAATTAAAACAAGTCGAATTAAATTAGACTTTGTTAGTTTAACATTTTTCTGTATTCAATTAAAAAAAGGCAGGTTCAAACCGGCGATTCAACAAATAAATTAAGGTGGGGGGGGGGGATACATTTTTTTCTACTGCCTTCCAAAAGAAAAAGTTTCTTAAAACTCCAAATCTGCCGACTAGCCGACTAAAAGTTAAAAATTATCTTCTTAGGAAGGAGGAGGGAGTAAGAGACCCTCCCCCTCGTAAAATCGCCCCTGGGTTTAAAGAGCATTAAAAGACCGCACAACGTATTGATTATAAAAAAGTTTCCTTTTTTAAAAAAGAGAAATTAAATTTTATGAAGAATTCATAAGTTTTTGAATTACAACACCAACTTTTAAAGTAAGACTTAGAAAAAAATAATATTTACCAAGTATTTTAAAAAATATAACATTTTATGAGTCCCCTATTTAAAAAAAGTTAAAAAAATCCTTTTTTACCGTCTTTTGAGTAATTTTGTTTAAATTGTTTATCAAAAATATCCCGTAACGACTTCAACTTAATACACAATATAAGTTACTATATTATTTCTACTGTATAGAAAATTTTTCAAAATTATTTTGAGGGTCCAGAATAAAATAATCAAGTGGTTTAACGCATTTCAACCTTTTTTATTGTATTAATAAAACCATTTATTAAGTATTGTTTTTAATAAATTATTGTTTCAAAATAAATAAATCAAATATTCAATTTTTTTTTTTCGTCCTCGCAGAGAAGCTTGTTTGCGATGATCCTCCACTATTCGAAGTTGAAATTGTGCGGGGTCATTTACGTCATTTTTTTTAAGTCTTGTATAAGTTTTACACCTCTCTTGGCGCAGTCATTCACAACTTGACAGTACTTAACAACGTTTTTTACATAGTTGTAATTCTTCATTTCCATCCAGTGCTCGACACTAAGTTGCATCCAATCTACCTGGTTTGCTGTCATCTTGATTAGATTAAATAGCAGCCAAGGACGTGGACCGAATAATGAGACAAAAGAATGTTGTCGCCAACGACTCTCTGACAAGACGGTTTTTTTGAGGCTTTATTTTTTCATTTTCATGAGGAAGTTCTTGTGGAAGTTGTTTTTTCATACAACGTCAATACTATAGCAGATCTTTTATTAGGCGAAATGTCCTCATCAAACAACGCGAAGATAACTTACTCTTCAGTTAAATACCAAAGGTGTCTGTTGCAAGACTAAATGGCTGCATCAGAAGTGATTTTGTCTGTATCACGGTACCACTGCATATGCATTGTACTCAAAAACATATTTTTATTCACACATGAATAAATGTAATAATTATGAAATTATATTTAAATTTGAATATAAGATTTTTAGTTTTAATTTGTATAATTTTATGTAAATTTTAATGTAAATAAAGTTTTTTTTTTTACAAATATTTTTTTTATCACAGATTATTCACCAAGTTCACCTTTTATTTTTTGAAATTTAATGGTTTTTTTTGTTTGGGGCTTGGCACTTGTTAACAGAAGGTAATTGATCTTTTACGTTGCTCATACCTAAATTAATAAACATTAGACTAATTAATAAACATTAGACTAAAAATTAAATAACATAAGACTAATAAACATATAGACGACTAAACTATAGAAACTAGGTAAATAAAATAATTTCCAATAAAATTACTTTTATCTAAATTATCTATAAATTTTCCAGTTGATAGAATGTTGGAGACTCCTGGTAGTGCTTGGTACCTGTCCCATATGATTAAAAAAAAGATTTTGACTTGCTTCGGTGTCATCTGTACTAGCAAATATAGTGCTTATCCTGTGTCTATTGTTTGTTTCAGTGACTGTACCTGGATTATTTAAGTGAAGTTTTGATTTTACGGAATTAAGTGTGTACCATTCATTTATATGTGAATTCAAAGTTTTTATTGATAGAAATAAAAACGTTTATTATTTTATCATTATTTTATCAAAATTATCATTTGGAACACCTGCTAGTTCACGAAATGCATTGTTGGTAATTTTATGTATTGCTGGAATTGTATCATTTGGTATGAACTCAGTAGCATTTCCTTTACAAGGCATAAAGACAAATTATTTGGATTTAGCAATTAAATTCACGGTTGTTTTTAAGGTTATAGTCTGCATCTCCAAAAATTGTCTTTTTAGAGTCTTCAAATAAACTTATAAAAATTTCAATATCTTTCACTTTCTCGTCCATTGCTTTGTAATAGAAAAAACACTTAATGTTTTCTGAACGTTTTCTTATCAATTAAAACAGGGTTTTGTTTAACCCTGGTTTAATTTTATTTTCTTCATCAGTTGTGTATTCTTTGATTGTTTTTTTTAATATTAAAAAGTTTTGTCTTTTAAACATCTGTTATATTATTATGTATAATAATAATTCCATTATTATTTTTAAATACCAAATAGAGGCGAGCAAGGCATCTTATGTTATTATTGGCATCTTATGTTATTATATTATTGCATATAAGGCATCTTATGTTATTATATTATTGCTTCATCATTGAGGCATATATTTCCAATTTTTCACTTCTAAATTTGTCCATAACATGGCCTAAATAAAGTGGATCATCTTTAAATAAGTTAATAAGATAATAATAGAAATAAGTTAATAAAAAATAAATAAGTAAATATTTTCTGGTATCGCCACTCTTGAAACATTACTAATTGTTAGTTTTTTACATTTTGACCAATGGCTGGAAAAGTTTTTTCTTTTTTTAGAACAAAACAGTTTGAACAAGTAACAAAACCGTCAATTTCTTTTTGAATTTCTTCATGGTTTTATGATCTTCTTTCAACTTGGTAATCTGGCAAATCTTTCTTTGCTTCCTCTCTATTTGCTTCCGTAATACCTTTTCTGCGAATCATTTTTATATCTTCTTTATCTAAGTTCCTTTGTTTGTTATGTTTATCATTGATATGTTTTTTTAAGTTACAATAACTTTTTTCGCAAAATTTACATAGTCTTTTTATGATTCTTCTTTTTTTTACCTTGAATTTATATAATCAATATAAATTATTTAACGTAAAAATAACACTATTTTTAAATATTATAATAATATGTTATAATATTTAAAAATATTATAATAATATGTTAAGATTATAACTTAAACAAAATACAATATCATTAAACATTTTAAAACATTTGGAAATATTCTAAAATGTAGTAATAATTTATTGACGAACCGTAATGTTTAATTGATTGTTATGATTATTATAATCAGTAATTATTTTAGAGAGTATTTTTTCAACAGAAAAAAGTAGAAGCAGAAAAACTTTAAAAGTGTGTTAAAAGGTTCGAATAGGTGATTTAAATAAACTACATTTATGAAAAGATGTTCAAAAATGGCATATGTTGGAAGAAACAGCATTATAAGACTAACCTGTGCAATAGGGTGTCCCAAAAATATATAGAAAACCTTTTTTTTTCTAAACTTTGCTTGTACACCCAAAGTTCCTTGTCTATATAAAGGTAGAAGATAAATACATACTTAAAACTTGCACTTAGATCACTTTAAGTGCTTACTGTAAAATTCCCAAATCTTCCTTTTTAGCTAGAAAAGGTCAAAATAAAATAACTGAAAGTATAATTCTTTTATTCATATATATATCTCATTATTATCATTAACTGACAGTATAATTCATTTATTCACAAAAACATCTCATTTTATATTATAAGTTCGTTTTGAGTTACTTTCTTTGTTACTTTTTTTCTTTCCTCTCTCGCTATCAATAGTAAATTTTGATGCTGAGAATATAAGAATATACAAAGCATTAGCCATAATGCTTGCTTCGTGACAAGCTCCAGGTTGATGAATTTTATATTCATTAAGCTTATCAGATATGACACCAAGATAAAAAGTCAAATATTTTACAAGGTAAATGTCTTTCCTTGAAAAAATTTTATTCTCCAACTAATACTTTGTATAATCTTTAGCTGCAAGTGCCAAGATGTAAAGCCTGCTACCTATTTCCAGCTTGTTCCTATCAATTTTTTTCAGTTCTGGAGTTCTTGTACATAGACTTGCTTAGACCCTTAGATTTAACTTTTGTGATCAATATCCTGTACCGCATGAGCTATATGGAGTTCATATATGTCGTGACGACACTAAACCCAAACAAACACTTGTTAAGAATTCTACTAATAATTATTATATTATTATACACACACACTTCCCTATCGCCCCGGCCTTGTCAATATTAACAATCTTCTATAAGTATATAGACAAAGAAATTAATGTTTACAACTTTTTTATTTATTTTTGTTTTTGGGACACCCTACTGTGCAAGCACTTAAACAAAGGTGCTAAAGTGATAATGATGAATTAATTTCAAATAATTTACTGCGATGAAGTGATGTTTTATTTGAAATTAAAAATGTCAACTTATAGAATATATTATGTATATATTATATATAATATATATATATACACATATATATATACAAGAATAATGAATGAAAAGGTTGCTGACCCATATCAAACCCTCAGTCGATGTAGCAGCGCTCCACTGCGAGTCAGGCTATTTGTCAGTCGATGTATGTACTGAAGCCTCCGGCAGCAGGCTATTTGACATTCAGTGAGTATGACATCATCATGCTCACTTAACTCAGCAGTGTTAGATATATACATAGGTCGGCAATAAATTGCCGACCTCAATCTTTTAGAGGTTGGCAAAAAAAAAATCGATACAAAGGTCTTACCATAAAACATAGAGACAAGGTCGGCAATATTTGCCGACCTCAAACACTTTTATGATCGCAGTTAGGTCAGCATTGCCGATTGCCGACCCTAATTCCGAGGGATATATATATATATATAAATATATATATATATATATATATATATATATATATATATATATATATATATATATATATATATATATATATATATATATATATATATACACACACATTTAAATATCAGCCTTCGGAATTAGGATTATATTATATATATATATATATATATATATATATATATATATATATATATATATATATATATATATATATATATATATATATATTTATATATATATATATATATGTATATATATATATATATATATATAGATATATATATATACATATATATATATATATGTATATATATATATATATATATGTATATATATATATATATATATATATATATATATATATATATATATATTTATCAACCCTCGGAATTAGAAAAAATAAGGTCGGCAATAATTTGCCGATCTCAATCTTTTAGAGGTTGGCAAAAAAAAATCGATACAAAGGTTTTACCATAAAACATAGAAACGAGGTCGGCAATATTTCCCGACCTCAAACACTTTTAGGTTCGCAGTATATATTCTAAATATACTTCTCCAGTTAATTGCTTACAAGATGAAGATTCAGTTCAGAATCGTTCTAATTAAAATTCTCTTTATGACAAACCAAATTAAAAAGTTCTGATGATATAATTAAAAAAATTTATTTTCTTTTTGTTTTTTTAAATATTTATTTTAAACCTACCGTACCATGTTTCATGTAATTAGAGTATAAAAAATATAGAATTAATAAAATGACTGCAATTTAAATCTATTGGAACAATATAATTTTGTATTTATAGATTTAAATGTTGCCGTTAAAAAATTATTTTTATTTTATAAGTTTGTGCCTGACTGGCAAGAAGATAAAGAATTAAGTCAACAAGTTCAATTTTTTTTTTTTTTGAAAAAAATATTTTTTAATAGCTTGTAGATTAAAAAATTAGTTTTTGCTAATTAGTCTTTGCTTTTGTTGACACAAAGGATCAGAATTAGTAAAGTGAATAATTCTATTTTTTATCGTTGTTTTTGTTAACCCTCAAATTCCACCCGCAGGCTGATGCAGCCATTTCAAAATTTTGTAATTTTAAAGTTATGAGGTTTAACTAAACCTAATGAGCCTGAGCTTCCCTGACTTTTCCTAACTTTATAATATGTTTATAATGGAACATAACGCTGATCACTATACTGCTGGGTAACAGCCTGTCCCCCATCTTAAGTATAATACTTCCATTGTGACCAAGTATAATACTTGTTTAAAAATTTCTACCATTGTTTCAAAAAATTGTTGAAAGTTATAACGTTAGGGGCTATTCAAATAATGCATGACACATTATATGGACTCTTTGGACTCCTTCCTCCCCCACCGTTATGTAAGGTGAAATTATTTTTAACTAAGTGACTATTCGTCCAACCAAAAGGAAAATGTACCTCAGATTATTATACAGTTGGTGTATACCTCAATCTATATACACTGTGCGTAGAGTGCACATTTATCCATTTCAACTGTCATACATCAACTTTATAATACATCACCGTTACAGTGATGTATCATACAGTTGAAACATGATAATTGATATACACCTAGTGGTAGCATTCAGTATATAACCACTGTAAGTATTCCTATTTAATTTATGTTAGTAGATGAATCTATATTCCCCTGTGCCTATCGCTATTTAATTCAGTTGATGCTTTTGCAGTCCATACAGGGCATATGTGCGTACACAGGACGTATCTACAGTCTGTGCAGATTGTATGTATATTCTGCAAAATGTTTGTATGTGCGCTCCGCATTGTACATACATGCATGAAATGTGCATACATTGTACATACATGCATGAAATGTGCACTCAATCTATGTAAATTGATTTATTTACATTATTTTGATATACACTACGCTACTTCTATGGTGGATTAGAATCCATATACATGATCAAGATCAGAGTGCATATACATGATTCAAGTGCATATACATGAAAATACGGATAGGTCAAGTGGTGTTACATACTTACTTACATACATCAACTCACCTGAAACACTTTTAAAAAAATAACTGAAAAGTTATTCTTTACATTGAAGTAAATAATTTTGTAGTTGTTAGTCTATAATTTGTAAACTTATGTGAATAAGTTGAATAAATTACTCGCATCATAATAAATAAATTGGCTTCATTTGTCTGGTCGTACAATTATCCTCATAGGTTAGTCGGACGTCTGGTGGGACGAATATGACCAGCCTATTTTTAAACAAAATAGATTTCCAATTTTGCAATTACTTGCTAAAAGTGCAGTTATTCCGCTTTATTAAAAATTTTTAAAAAAATTATTTTTGTCATGTCACACTTAAACTAACCACCCCCGTGTAATTGTATCAAACACACTTTCTTTTTCAATCGTTTGTCATACTTGTATATAATGACTGCCGAAATATAGAACACCGAATAATTAAATTATTTATATGAAAACATTTATTTTGTTATTCAAAGAGTTATTCGATTAATAAATTCTCAGCAAACTTTAATCAAATTAATCTATTAAAACCCTATATTTACTCTATTGGCTGCAGCAGCCAAGGGCGGTGTTAAAGGGTAAAGGCGTTTAGATTAAGGGTTAATAATGTGATAATATATAATCTTGATGATATATGTTTTTTTTTTAAGTGTTGATTTATAACCATTGTTGTCATTACATTTTGAAACCAACAACAACAGTGAAATAACAGTTGATTATAGGTAAAAAATTTTGTTTTGCTTTAAACCATTATCTAAATAGGTTGATCAAAGTCACATATAACATTGTGTTTGCTATACTCAAATATCAAAGTAAAATATCAAACTGACCTTCCTTTTCTTGGTATGATGAACTTCAAAGTTCAATCCAATGGGTCTTGAATTAGAAGCTCTTTGTACATCTTTATTCTACATTTAAAATTACGTCATTCTACTTGAGTTTTTACCAAAGATTTATTTAATTCCAAACAAAACATTAATATTTTTTCTATTAATTTTGATATTTTGTCAATGTTTTATAATCATTCCTTTAAAAATAACTGGATAACAATTGTATTAGCAAACATTGTTTTATATAATTATATAATACTAGCAGTAAGCAACCCATAATACGGGTTGTTAGTAAATAAAATTTAAAAAAAAAAAACGCGTTTAAAAAAGCCTAGGAACTACTATAAAATAAAGAAGCCTACGAAATGACGTAAGACGACTATTAACCACTACTATTTATAAGCGTAATAATATTATCAGATTGAAGTTGAAAAAATGTTTGATCTTTACTAATTAAAGTAATGTAGAGTTACTATATCAAAACATACAAAAGTAAATTTTTTTTCTTAAAAAAAAAAATCATTGAAAACAAGATAAATAAAAAATGCAACCAGACACAAACAATAATTCTGAAGTCAATAGAACTTTTTCTTTAAAAGTCTAGTATTATGCTGCTAAATAATAGTGCATAATATTTATCAGTAAAAAAACACAGTATAACAAATTGGTGGCAAATCTTAATGACGAGCGCTCAAAGTCATGCTCGTTAACATTAGACTTTAGTTTTGCGCATGGAACATTTTTCCAAAAAATAAGTATATGTGGGTCTTTGCACTCTGCATATATGGTAAAATCCAGCATATATAGGCATTTTTTACAAAATCCTAAATTGAAGTTTTAGAGCCACCATGCCTCTGCTAAAAAGTACATAGAGTGTACTTCTAAAAAACCTCCTATGGATACCAATGTTTTTTAATGCTTGACTCTTGGTCTTGGCCTTGAAAGATTGGAAAGATTTAAAAGAATGGAAGGCAGATGTTGACATGAAATTATCAAACTACTTCTATAGAACTGGCATTTCTCTACGACTAGTTGAATCTGATGCATTCAAAGATTTCGTTAAGGCGCTCAATCCAGCATACGCAGCTGCTATGCCGAGTGCAAAGACCTTATCAGGACCGCTGCTTGATAAGCACTTTAATAAGTGCTCTGCTGCTGTCGATGAAATCATCCAATCTCACGGTAATCTAACGTTGATGTCAGATGGTTGAACAAACATCAGAGGTGATCACATCGTTAATTTCTGCGTGAAGGCACCGGGTCAAAAAGCTATTTTTTATTCATCTATCGATACCTCCGGAATCATTCAGAACTCAGTTGCAGTTGCTGCTGCTATCATCCAAGTCATCGACCAGATTGGTTCACAAAAGTTCTGCAGCTTTATTTCTGATAATGCACCTGTTATGAAGTTATCATGGAAGATAATCGAAGAAACATACCCACACATCTCAGCAAGTGGTTGTAGCGGCCACGGCATGAATCTATTAATTAAAGACATCGCCAGTACCACAGAAGCTGCAAAAACAATCAAAGAGTCGGAAAAGATCATCAATTTCATCAAAAACCACCATATGGTCAACTCAATGTTTGATGAACATCGACGTACAGCAAATGTCACTCAATCTCTCTGCATGCCTGTTGCTACACGTTGGTTTAGCTTGTACAATGCGATGAACTCTCTTCTTCTCTCCAAGTATGTTTTGATCAAGCTAGCTGACGAGGAAAACGACGCATTAAAAGAAATTCAACCCAAAACCACATCAGCAGCAGTCCTGACTTTAATCAAATCCCCTGCCTTTTGGATTCGTTTGGGAAAGTTAGTTAAGGACATTGAGCTTCCTTCCAAAATGAAATTTTGGTCAGCTCTTCAACCATTATGATGATGACGAGAGTATTCAACAAAAAGTTCAGTCGCGACTCGATTTTATTTTCACGCCAGCCATGGGACTAGCTTACATGCTTACGCCCAAAGCACGCAGAAGACGGCTTTTATTTTGGAGATGACAAAATTGACATTATTACAGCCACGTTTGATCGAACAAGCGAAATTCATCCGGATATTGCTGACAAAGTGCGAGAACAACTGATCGAGTTTAGTGGAGAAATGACTACGTTGCCCCAGAAACGAAAGGATACAAATTACAAAATGAGCGCAAAAAACTAATGGAGCATTATTGATCGCAACAAGTATCCGGAACTTTATGAAGTGGCAGTTTCCATCAATGAGATAATATGCACATCAGCTGCAGCAGAAAGAACTTGGTCGATCTTCAGATTTATTCATTCACGCCTTCGAAATCGTCTAACAAATGAACGAGAAGAGAAGCTAGTTTTTCTATATGCAAATAACGTACTGATGGATACTCGTGACAAAAACGACTATATACAAGATGAAGGAGCTATGATCGAAGAACTTGAGCGAGAATTTGCAGAATAAGACATAAAAAGTAATCATAAATTGAGTGTATTTTGCAGCTAATTATTGAATTTGAAATTGAATAAAATCTAAAACTTGAAGTTTTTGAAGTTGTTTACGATTAGAAGTATTAGAAAATTAATTTTATGTTGTTTTTCAACACAATTGATTTGCATAAAATTTGATTTACTAGCTTAATCTACATGCGCATGTACATGCATGCATGTGCATGTAATTTATGACATGCGCATGCATGCATGCATGTTGCCGAACCCTAATATAAACATATATATTATATATATACATATATATTATATACATATGCGTATATATATATATATATTCTGTTTATATATATATATATATATATATATATATATATATATATATATATATATATATATATATATATATATATATGTATATATATATATATATGTACCTGTAGTAAACTAACTTAACTAAATTAATAATAACTCTAGTATCTAGAGCTACAATAAAAATATTTAGTTTTTTATTCTTTAAAGAAGGCAATGCCTAGAAAACCATTTATGACAAAAAAGGGAAGTTAAACCATATTTATTATATATATGTAATTGCATTACACAAAATTACACAAAAATAAAAACTCACCAGATATTCTAAGTCCTTCTAGAGTTTGCCTGCTTAGACAAAACCTTGACCGTTCTTCTTTAGATTAATTTAGAATGCTATTTGATTCTTTTTCCCATTTGTTTAAAAATCCAAGAAAATCTTTTGATAGCCACTAAAACAACAAATTATGTCTATATAAATATGTCTATATATGTCTATATAATATCATATATATATATATAATATATATATCAGTATGTCTATATAAATATATATACATATATACAATAATATCAACATTTACTGTTTAATAAGTGTATATAGGACTCTGAGATTTTTTTTTCATTGCAGATTACAAGTTACTCAACATTTTCAGAGCTCTTAGACACCAGAGGCCAAAAAAAAAAAAAGATTTAAGGCCAGAATTAATTTGGGACTTGCATCCCTATATTCAAGCATGTTTTTAAATGAACTTTTGATACCTTAACATGTAGTTTTTATAAATGTAAAAAAACAACTAATAATTTATTTTTTAAATACCTCAAACCTGGGATCCTCAACAGAAATATAAGGATTTAGTGCATCATTTCTTGTTTTATTAATGAACTTTGAAACATTCATGCAATCAAAAAATTTAGTGAAACAGTTTTTTCATCATTTTGCTCTTCAAGCATGTGTGCAACAGTTGAGCTTAGTACCTAAAATGTAATAGTTAAGGATGTTAGGAAGATTCACAGAGCATTCATCATATAGTTTAGTTTTGAGCAAACAATTATGACAATATTCAATGACTACGCTTTCATCAATAAATTCTATTAAACAGAAGAATATTAAGTATACACACAACTAAATTTATACCTGCACTGTTAGGTTTACACGCATTCTTGATTGAGGAGTTAAGTTTATATGTTCATCTCGAAGTTTGTGTCCCATACGCAGTCCTGGGGCATCTCTTAAAAAACCAACATCCCATTCATATAAACTCATAATTTGGTGCCAACCTAATTCTTGTCCTTGATACTGAGGTAATAAGTTTTAAATTAAAGTTATTTCAATTAAATAAAGAGAGAAACCAAAATAAATTGAATTGATAATTAAAAACTAAAGTACGATTAAGTTCTTTGACTTTTAGTCCCAGTGGGTATTTTCCAAATTATTTCTTGCAGTCTTTAATAAATGAGGTACATCACAGATAAAAAAAATTTTTCTTCCTAATAAAAATAAAGAATAAGGAAAAAAATAAACAAATTAAATATAAAATTTATTAAATTTTTTAAAATTTGGTTATTACCTGGAGCACAATGATTCTAAGTCCAGTAAACTACTCTTTCTGTCATGTTGCTGGAGTCATCCATTTTATGAAGATTATAATATTTTCTATTTTGTGTTGCTCCATCAGAAGCTATTGCCCTGACCTTAAGACCAATAGACTCTTAGATCATTATGGCATTCTATGTACAAGAGTATATCTGGTCACTATTAAAACATTCTGAAGCAAAACGTCCAAAATAATAACATAAAGAAGAAAAAATTCCTCTTTCCATGAACACAATAACATACTGTGCAAGATTTAATTCAGAATCGTTTTCTCTTACTCTGCTCCCAAACCTTCTATGAAAATCATTCAATGTATCATTAATAGGTCCCATCTCTGTAAACCCTTCCATTTTCCCAGTTGTTTTACAAACACTAAACCACTTTTTATTTTTATTTCATCGAATATCAAGGTTACATTTTTCTCAGGCTCTTTCATATCATCAGGTTTTAATGTTTCAATGAGACGCTGGATTATATCAACATTGAATCCACAACCAGGATCTATGAAGTTGATATATTTCAAAAGAGTTTTTTTACATGGCAAAAATAAAAATGGTGAACAACGAATATGTTTATAAGTGCCTGGACTTTTAAGATATGCTAAGGCACCATTTAATTATTAATGGATGCCAAATCATTGCTCTTCTATTTTTGAAGGAAGATTGAGTAACCTGTTGCTTCCAGAGTAAATACTGTGGTGAATCTTTTTTAAAAGGTATAGCTGATTGACTTTTGATTGCGTCCTTTAACAATTCATTTGTTTGAAGATCTACAGAAACACCTTCCTTTTTGAAATAATCTCTAACTTTCTTTTTCAAACGAGAAGTTCTAGAAGCTATAACTTTTTTATTTTGCTGCAATTCCTTTATTTTAATCAGTAATTGTTTTTTTTTTAAATACCTGTTGTTACATTTCTTCTAATTTTTATTTATACATTTTGTAGAAAGTGATTTGTATTTAATAAGAGAATTCATGTCTTTTGTACAGTTTTCACATTTCACTTTACTGTGAGTTTACTTAGAATTTGTCAAAAAAGAACACTTGGTTGGTCAAATGATGAAAAAGTCATTCAAACTGTTCATAAACTTAGTTTCAATAATCCCATAATCTTTTTTCAAAATTGGATGGATTTCTTTTGAAGTTAGGTTAGTTATTTTATTTTTAATTACCTTAGGCATATCATTACCAGACCAAACTTTTGCCTTACAAATGAAAGAAAAAATTTTAGCAGCACTATTTTTATAAAGAAATTTTGGCAAATGACTTTCTAAAGAAAATGAAGTTTTGGCAAAGTACTTCATTTTTTTTAGAAATCAATTTGTCGAAAATATCTAATGTCCATAATTGAATGATTTTGGTTAGTAAAATCACCCCCTCGACAAATCAAACATTTCTTTTGACTAGATTAATACAAGAATACAAACAAATTTAAGTTTAATAAATCTCAGATTTACTATTAAACAAATTTAAAGATTATATGAAGAAAGTAACCAAAACAAAATTTAGTTGAAAAAAGTGTAAAAATTTGATATAAAATAATTGATTAGTATCTTTAAAAGAATTTCATATTATAATTATTGTATAAACAGATCATATTAGCTTTACATGCAATTTATATAAATTTTTATTTACAAAAAAAATATTTATTATATATATTTATATATATATATATATATATATATATATATATATATATATATATATATATATATATATATATATATATATATATGTTAACAGTATATATTATATTCAGATAAAATATATATTATATATATATACACACATATATATTAATATATATATATATATATATATATATATATATATATATATATATTTATATGTATATATATTTATATGTATATATATTTATATGTATATATATATATATATATATGTTTATATATATATGTAAATATATATGTATATATATATGCATATATATATGTATATATATATATATATATATATATATATATATATATATATATATATATATATATAAATTAGTAGAAAATCACTTTACAAAATTTTTTTTCATTTTACTCTGTGTTTCATCAATAAAGACTTATCAGAAATGAAGATATGTGTATATATATATGAAATGAATATGTGTACACACACATATATATATATATATATATATATATATATATATATATATATATATATATATATATATATATAATATGTATGTACAATATAAATATATAATATATGCATATAAAATATATATTCATCATATATACTTTTTTACATAGAAGATTAAGCTTGCATTACTTAAAAACTTACTTTTTACTTTTTCCTAAACCAATTTTGTAGAGTCTTCTTAAGGGCTAGAATGAAATTGAAAAAAAAATTTCTATTATATTTTACAGTGCTAATCGCCTTTATTCTTCTTATATTCAACTTTTACAATAATTTTCCTATCCAGTTAAATAATTTTATTTTAGTTATTAGTAAGAAGTGATAAATTTTTCTTTTTAGTGGCAAATTCTAACTACATTCACAGTTAAGATAATTAAATTAATTTTAATCCGGAGTTTATTTTATGTATAAACAAAACGTACAAATAAAAAAGGCAAAAAAAAGCGGCATGTCGGAAAAAACAAAAAAATATATAAAAGTTGAAACAAAATGAGGAAAGAATTTAGACTCTGAATGGTAAAAATACCAACTAAAATATAAAGTATAAAACTTGACTAAAATATGCAATCCATAAATTTTTTTTAAACTCTCCCTATGTGTTTATTTTATTGCTGACGTTTACTTAAAAATAGGAAGTATTTGTCTAAGTATCGATAAAAATCTGTTATTATATCTTTGTATATATAATTAACCTTATTTATTTATGTCTAATTTGAAAAATAATTTGCAAGCACATAAATGATTTATTTTTTTCAGAAATCAGTTTTCAGAATCGTCTATTAAATCCTTACAAAGAATCTTTGATTGGCAGCCACTTTTTAAAACTTTTTTGCTAATGACGGAATATTTTAATAAGATCGTGAAAGCGCATGGCTCGCTGATTTTGGCGGTTTCTTTGATGTAAAACAAAAGGTTGCACGTCCATCTCTTATACGTCCATGGTTTCACCCAATGTGGCTACTCTTGGTGTCGTCCGATTACCTCTCAAGATCCTTTTTGCTTGTTGCACAGCGTAAAAATGTCTAAAAAAAGAAAAGGTCTTTTTTCGTATTAATAATTTAAAATGAGGTCTTTGTTCATGGACGTGTCACCACTCTCCATTGTGTCACCCGACCTTAGCGACCTTTTTTGCGGTTTTAAAAAAATATGCGGGTTAAAAGCTGGAAATAATAACGCGCCTAATTTAAAAACAAAAATGTACTTTTTTAATTAAAACGCTAATGAGATAGAAAAACGAAAATTAACGTAATAAAATTTTTTTTGAAAAATATCTGTGCTCTTAAATAAGATAATTTCGACATCTGCGACCTCTTTTCAGAAACGGCGTTTATATTGTACGTGTAAATGTATATAATTTTGTAAAAGTATTAAATTATTATAAGACTAACATATAAGAACTGATTAATTTAAAAGAAAGAAAATAGTTGCACAAAAATGTTTGACTATAAAAATTAAGTTATTTATTACTTTTTATTTTTCTTTTTTTATTTATAATTCACCTTACCAAGGCCTGAGCGGACACTGCAGTCAACGAGGCTTCCCTTTTTTTTATGTTTTTTTAATTTTTTTGAAATATTTTTGTTATTACTCATGGTACAACCCTCTCTCAAATCTTTAACTCCGAAACATGAATCTTGACAAGCAAGGCCGCTGCGCGGAGAAACTACGTTGATTTAGCCCTTTTTCTTGTTTTTTCCTCCAATTTTATTGTGCGAGAGTACGGTTACGCAATTAATAATATCAAAAAGAAGAAAACATTGAGAATTGTAAAATTAATAATTTTTAGTATTATAAAGAACATAAACAGTTACGCGGGTGGAGGGCCGTTTAATTTATTTAACTGATTCGATTATTCTATAATCGAATCAGTTAAATAAATTAAAATTTTAATGTATACAATAGTATATTAAAAAGTACGTGAAATAATAATTTAATAAACACATTTATAAATTCTTGGTCTTCGCTCACTGAATTTAACTAAATTTATCGGCTGTGAAAAGTAACTTAGTTTTTAGTTTCATTAAACTTTTTATGATATTCGATTATCTCGTTGTATGTTCAATAAATCAGACTCTAGAAAGTAATCAAATTATTTTCGAATATAAGCAATTTTTAGACATTTCGGCAATTTTAAAATTTAATTAAACTCGTAGTTATGATTTAAGTTATTTGAATATAACTTATTCATACTTTTTAAAACTTAGCAAAAACGCAATAATATAGTGTACTTCGCTATAAGTAAAAGGTCCATCATTATCTTCTTAAAATTGTAATAAATTAAAAAGACATGTTGTATTTATTTTTAGTTGTATTATTTATTTAAAATTTAAAGCATCTCTGTCTCAAATCTTCTTGATCTTGCTCATGTTCCTAAATAAAATAAAATTAATACTTACTCATTTTCAGGGGCCATCCATAATAACGCCACCATTTCTTAGGCAATTGACCCTCTTAATAAAATTTTCGGAATAATAATAACCAACTTATATACTTTTAGAAAAAAAATAAATTGCCATAAAAACCATGCAAAGCAAATCTTCGAGCATATTCTCTAAATTTAAAAAAATATAAATAGTATAAAAAAATAAATAAACATTAAAAAACCGCATTCCCAAATAATATTACTGATATCAAGTATTTTAAGAGTTGACAAAAACTCGATATCTCAAACTTTTGAGTATCTCGAACTTCTTACGAATCCCGTTGAACTCTTATTTATGGATTGTACTTTCGATAACTTGAATCTTGTACTAATTTCTTGGTCCCTTGGAAGTTCGAGATATCGAGACCTGACTGCATACTATACAGTCAAGTGGATGGCTATGCAGTGTATATCCATTTATTTGGAAAGAATCATTATAACGGAGGATAATGTTAATACACTATACAACTTTATGATTACTATAACTAAAGTTAAAGTAATCATAAAGTTGTATAGTGTATTAACATATAAAACATAAAATTTTATGTCAAATAAATAAATAATACACACCTACAATAATATATCGATTTAAAAAATAAACAAAAGACTTACCCGTATTATTTAACTCCATTTTTTTTTATTACAGTATAAGACTTTTTTATTTAATATTTTTGTTAAAGAAGTAACGCAGATATTTGTTTGAAAAAAACATAAAATTTTAAATACTTTAATAAAATTTTTTAATTTAAATTGTTTTGAAAATATATAAAAGAATCGCGTTTATTGCAATTATGAGTTCAGTCTAAATAGTAAACTTTTGTTTCACTTTATCTTTAATTATTTCGTAAAAATATTGTTTTCATATTGAAAGTTTTCATATTTTTTATTTTGAAATTTTTTATTGTGTATATACTATTTTTTTTGATTATTTATTTCGTAGATTTATTTTCGATTCCCAAATTTATTTTCGAGATTCCCAATTGTTATGCGTCATTTTGATGGAGAATTTTACGGCGAGTTTAACGGCGCAAACCGTTTTGACACTTTTGCATAGTTTGTCTTTAAATCGAGTTTTTCCGATATTTTTCCCCTGGTTATTTTGCAGTTTTTACCTAATTAGAGACGAACTGTAATGCAGCCGTTCAAAGTGTTTGCACCGTTAGACTCTCCGTTTATTTATCTATCGAAACGATGTATGATATGTGGCGGCTAATGCATAGTTTATCTCTAAACAACGTTTTTTTGTAAAAAATATGTCTCTTGACAATGTTTTTAGCGATTTGCCGACAAACGGCACGGCAGCCATCAAAATGGTTTGCGTTGTTATACTCAATGTTGATTTCTCTATCGAACTGATGTATCATGTTTGACTTCTAATGTAGAGTTTGTCTTTAGATTTAGTTTTTCTAATGACGCGCATCGTTCTTAACGGGTTCGTACGGCTAATCTATAGATATAACAGCTAAACGCCCACGAATTTTTAAATAGGTTGTTTTTCATCATATTACTTAAAACAAATAAAATCTTGGTTTAGGAACAGTTAAATACTAGCGTTTAATAATCTTTCAATATTTTTTATCCACTACTGTTCAAAGCTAGTCTACAGTTATAACAAACACGGCTTCGTGATTTAATTTGGTAATGTTTTCTTTACAAACTTTCGGAGTTTATTATAAAAACATAAAGTCAGGGTTATAACACCTCGGTAAATTAAAAACCTAATATAACCCAATAAAAAAAATGTATTTACAAGTAAAAAAGTTGTTTAAGTCGTAAACAAAGCAAAATTTGAAATATAAAATCTATAAATATATAAAATCTATAAAATTTATAAATAGCTATGCTATTAGAAACAGAAAGGTTTTAAAAACTAACTTAATAAATAAGTTGCTAAGCTTTCAAAGTTCAAATCCTTCTAAAAACGTAAACAAAACAGGCATATTTAAATGTAAATTAATTTATAAAAGTTATTTTTCTTGAGAACATATTAGTGCGCGCATTATACTTCTTGCTTTTGCAACGAAGTTCCTGAAGTTTAGATTTTTTTTTTTTCGAGGGGGGGGGGGTATACTTGTTATGCATATTTTTAAGCATCCGTTAAATGCCTTCCTATTCCATGTCGCCGTAAAGGTCTAACGAAAGTGACGATTCTTGGAGCTTTACTTCCTCGTCTCTCCACACTGTAAGGAAAACAGTTTAAGAATTAGGTTTCAAGTATATTTTATGATAGTATCTTTTATGATAGTATAGTTCCAAGTATATTTTATGATAATAAAGTTGAAAGCAAATTTACTGATGATGATTATCTAACTTACATTCACGTGTAATCTCTCCAGTCATTATTAGTCGTTCACCGACCAATGGAATTGCTAAAGTTAATGAACGACTGTTCTTAGAACTTCTGGTTTTATAGAAGTTGTCGGATCGAGGTTTATCATACACTAATGAAAATAGAAAAGTAGAAATATTTATATTTTAAATTATGCTTTATTTAATTAACTTATTTGTATATTTTTTAAATTTTCATAAAATTACAGTTATGTAAAATTACCTCTAATAACATCCTCTTCTGTCTTTCGTATTAAAACATGATGATCATCAATAATATCGCTATGATCTGTTATAAACATAAGTAAGTTACAATCAACTTAACAATACTAAAATGTAAATGAATATAAAAGAAAAATACATAAATATTGTACCTTACTCAACAACGTCAGAAATGCTTTATCTTTCACCTAAAAAAATCATATAATATTAAGACAGATGTTATTCAGATAGATGATATGCATTTAATATTATTCTGACACAAATGAAACTGTTTTTCCTCTAACCATAGTTATATCGCCAACTTCCTTATCTAAATATATTTCATACGTTTAGTTATTTAATAAATATTTTCCATACTTTTTTTTTTTATACATAAGACTTAACTTTGTACATAACTTTTACACACCTGAATGCAGTTTATTATACAGATGTAAATAAGTAATGTTTTTTCTGTACCATGCAATCTTGAATGTTGTAAATCTTTTTAAAAGTCTACACCATCTAAAACTAAAACACAGATTTTAAAATCACATACAAGTTACAAAGAAATAAGTAAAGCAAGTCAGTAAACAATATATCTAGCTAAAAATACTTTCGCTATCATCCTCAATAATAAAGATCTTTTTTTTTTTTCGGCAATTCTGCCAAGTCTTTTTAAGAGACCTATTCTTATCTAAAAAGGCTAGCAAGTTAAAAAGTTTTAAACTGTTATAATAAAAAAATCAAGTTAAACAAGTCAGTTAACAATATATCTAACGGAAAATATCTACCTCCATGAGACGCTCTTTATTATTCTTTTTCGATAATTCTTTCACAGATTTTAGAGACCTATTCTTATCTTTAAAAAAATGTAAATGCTATAACACTAATCTTCTCATAAAGTAACACTATTTTATAAGAAGATTAGTAACACTAATCTTCTCATAAATGTGACGGCTGCTGCTTAGTTTGTCTCTAATTGACGTTTTTCTGTTGCCGCCCTTTACTTTTTTATCGTAGTTTTTTCAAGATTAGAGACAAATTATAGTGTTTTATCTAATTCTGTTTGCGCCGTTGTTCTTACCATTAAATTTTCTATCCAAATCATGTATAATACATGGCATTTAAAAAACTTTTTCCTGAGTCGGAAAAACCATTCCATCATTGAAGAAGGGTCAATAGTTTATTTTTGAGATTGGCAATTGTTATACGTCATTTTGATAGAGAATTCAACGGCGAATTTAACCGTTTTGACGCTTGTTGTATAGCTTGTCTTTTAATCAAGTTTTTCCGATGTTTCCCCCCTCGGTTTTTACCTAATGAGAGATGAACTATAAGGCAGCCGTTTAAAGTGTTTCCACCGTTAGACTCTCCGTTTAATTCTCTATCGAAATGACGTATGCTATGTGACGGCTGATGCATAGTTTGTCTCTAAACAGTGTTTTTTTTTCAAAATATATTTTTCTTGAAAATGTTTTTTGTGATTTGTTGACAAACGGCATGGCAGCCGTCAAAACAGTTTGGGTTGTCATACTCACCGTTGAATTCTCTATCGAACTGATGTATCATATGTGACTTTTAATATAGAGTTTGTCTTTAAATTAAGTTTTTCTAATGACGCACATCGTTCTTAACGAGTTTGTACGGCTAGTTTACAAATTTAGTTTTATTAAAGTTATAGACAAACTATAGTGTTTTATCTAGTTCTGTTTGCGCCATTGCTCTTAGAATTAAGTTTGCTATCAAAATCATGTATAATGCATATCATTTAAAAAGTTGACTTTTTTCCTAATGGTACCACTTTTTTCCTGATTTTCCATCAGGGAAAAAGGGTCAAAAATTTATTTTTGAGACTTGCAAATTGTTATACATAATTTTAATAGAGACTTCAACGGCGAGTTTAACGATTTTTACCCAATTAGAGTCGAACTATAAGACAGCCGTTCAAAGTGTTTTAACGGCGATTTTAAGATCTCTTACCCAATTAGAGACAGACTATAAGGTAGCTGTTCAAAGTGTTTGCACCGTTAGTTCTCTATCGAAATGACGCATGATATGTGACGGTTAATGCATAGTTTATCTCTAAACAACGTTTTTTTGTCAAAAATATATGTCTCATGACGATTTTTTTTGCAATTTGCTAACAAACGATACGGCAGCCAACAAAACGGTTTGCGCTGTTATACTCACCGTTAAATTCTCTTTCGGATTGATCTATTATATGTGACGGCTGCTGCTTAGTTTGTCTCTACTTGACGTTTCTCTGTTGCTTTTTTATGTAGTCTGTGTCTTTTTTATCGTAGCTTTTTCAAGATTAGAGACAAACTATAGTGTTTTATCTAATTCTGTTTACGCCATTGTTCTTACCATTAACTTTTCTGTCGAAATCGTGTGTATTACATAGCATTTAAAAAATTGACTTTTTTCCTGATACCATCAGTATTCCCTTATACTAGGGTTACAGTATTGACTTTTTTTCCCTCATACCATCAGTATTTTGATAAAGAATTCAAAGGTGAGTTTAACGGCGCAAACCGTTTTGATGCTTGTTGCATAGTTTGTCTTTAAATCGAGTTTTCCCATTGTTTCCTACCCTTGGTTTTTTTGCAGTTTTTACCCAATTAGAGATGAATTATAGGGCAGCCGTTTTAAGTGTTTGCATAAGCTCAACTTGTCGTCAAATTTTCTTTAAAAAAAATGTATTATCATACATTATTTCCATAGATAATTTAACCACAAGTCGGGCTATGCAACGTGACGGCTGTTGTATAATTTGTCTCTAAACCATGTTTTTTTGTCAAAAAAATTTTCATCAAAAAAAATTCGCTGTTGTATAGTTTGTGACAGCTGCTGTATAGTTTGTCTCTAAACCGTCTAAAAATTGTATTTTTGCGGAGTTTTTTGCAATTTTCCGACAAACGACACAACAACCGTCATATTAGATTGCGTCATTATGTGTGTCGTTTAATTCTCTATCGATTTGATGTATTACATGTGACGGCTGTTGTATAGTTTGTCTCTAATCAACGTTAGTTGTCAACCCGAGTTAAAAAAAACTGATTGCACATTAGGTATTATAAAAACTGTATCAAGCGGATACTTCAATTGTATCCAGCGTACACGGTTTGATGGTTGCAGGCTTAGGGTTAAAAAATAATGGTTGCAAATAAGGATTTATATCAACTGTATTAGGCGGATACTTCACTTGTATCCAGCGTACACGGTTTGATGGTTGCAGTGTTAGGGTAAGGTGCTACTGGAGGGGTTTGTATTACAATAAAAAATATAACGTCGGGGATAGTGCAAAACCGCGTAACTAGCATTGAATACAACCGCGTATCTATAGTACATTTTGTTACTGGAGAAGTGTAAAACTTTATAATTTTTTTAATTTTAACTGATTTTGGGTTCATTTTACTATAAAGAGTGTTATTCATGTTTTTTGTAATCTCAACAATAAATATTTGGTGTTAAATTTAATAATATCCAAATATAGTAACCAATGCTAGTTACGCGGATTTGCATTATCCCCGACGATAAGTTGAATATCAAAACTGTATTAGACGTAAACCCTACACGCACGATACTGATTTTAAAAATTTATAGTTGTGCTTTTGGGTTTCAGTATGAAAATGGGCTAAATGTTACAAATAGCTGTTTTATACAATAACTACAGCAGATAGCAACGCAGCCGTTATATATGTTTTAGCTACAGACGAACTTTACATAGGCAATCTAAAACAATCTCGAAAAACCCCTTTTTTTAACAGGCGCTAATTTATTGGGGTATTGCACGCAGGATCTAGTTTAATGAGCTGAAAACGGACAGGGTTAGGATTTAATGCCAAAATATAATTCAGAAAGGGCTGCTATTATATATATGTATAAACTATTATTAATATACGGGACTCAATACAAAAAAAAATTAGGGTTACGGGTACTAAAGTTTTTATGACTCGTTTTTAAAAAGGGTTTTTGCACAATTTTGCACGCAGAATGCAGGGATTATGCTTTTCTTTAATTATGCACAGAATATAAATGTTGTAAAGCCGTTTTTGCAAAATAGTTCAAGTTTTGATCTTTATTCAACGATAGGATTTTTTTTAATTTTAAATTTACCGTCAAAACTACTCTTTTTACCCCTAACCCGGTCAAAACGGGGTAAGGTGTCCCGTATATGGAAGGAGTCATTGAAAAAAAAAATTTTTTGTAACATTCGATAGTGTTAACCATAGAAAAAAACATTGGACAGCTGCACATTTATCTTATAAAAAACAGCTGTAGTGCCACCTGCAAGGTCAAAATTTTACACTTCACTACATTAACCCAAATCGATGTTAGAAGACAAATTAACAACAAAATATACGTTAAAATACAAAAGCTAATATACCATTTATAAAAGCATAAAGTTCCCTATCGAAATCATGGGTCTTTTCTCTAAAAATATAACGGCGTCGTTAAATAATGACGGAAATATTTTGCACATCCATTACAGGGAAATGCGATTAAGGGTTAGGCCCCACAGGTGCCCGTCTTTTTTAAAACCGAAAAAGAGGGTCTACTTCTACTTAAAAAAACTGTTGCGATTTAACAAAAACAAAGTTATGAAAAAAACATAACTGGGCCCTATATTCCCAATGGTGTTTTTTTGTATATTGATTAAAAATCATCCTCTTATGTCCACAGAATAACAGCAAATGTATGTGACCTTTTCTAAGATTCAGTAATTAACTCTAACCCAAATGGGTACACCCAAGGTAGGCAGGGTTAGCTGAGTAGAGGGTGTAACTGAAAAAAAAATGAGTTTGCACCCGTCGGGTGTGTATGGATTTTCTGGAAACAATTGCGTGCAATTATTTCCAGAAAATTTTGGATAAGGGTTAGGATATGGGTAAGGGTTTGGTTTAGGCTTTAGGTTAGATTGATGTCTCAGGTTAGGAGAAGGGTTAGGGTATGGATCAAGTATATGGTTAGGATCAAATATATGGCTGGGTAATGTTTGAGGAGTTTTCTTGTGTTAAGTGCGTACCGATACATATGGATTTGTATTAATTATTAGTATCGTGTGTGTTTCTGGTGTAGTAAGAGATGCTTAATAGTTCTGTGAGTGTATCCGTATAGCTCTAAATATATAGTTAGACTTGTGTTATGATCTAAGAAGTGTAAGTTACGATTGTAAAATTGTGTATTGCGGTGTTGAGGTGTTTTCGGTGATAAATGTGGTACGGATGTAATGTGGGTGGAGTGTTATTACACACTGAACAGTATAACATATAATACTTGCTTTATACCGAAGGATATATGAAGTCTGGGTAAAATAGTAACCTATTATTATTATTATTATGGTTTATTATGGTTTTTAAATACTTGTCACTCAGTGTTTATATTAATTTTTGGATAAAAGATTATAATATTATAATAATCATCCATAATATACAGTACAATATAAGTAAGTAATGTGGCGCGCCATGATTATGGGTGCTAGGTTGTCAATATGGTCGAAACTAAGGTAATAAGCAATCCTTCATCTCTTAAATTATGATAATAAATCAGATAAATTATGTATGGGCCATGTTAAGGCGTATGTTGAAGGTGTTCTTTGTATAAATCGTGTCAGGGTATCATGTGGTGTAGCGCGTGTATCCATCTTACCGTGTGTGGTGTGGAATGACGTAGGTGTGTATGTTATAAGGGTGGTATTATACTGGAATTAAGTACAACAATATATATTAAGGATGTATCTGGATTCAAGAATTATATATATTTACACATAATAGGAAAGAGAATTCCAAACGAAATAGTTATTTATGCTCGAGGTTCCTAACAATCTAAAAGTTCATGTCATTTTCCAGTTTTTTGTTTTTTGGTGTACTTGACGTATGCGTGAGGATGTCTTTTAGTGTATTTCCAATAGTGTAGGAAGCTATGGGTCTCCTCTTGAAAGTTTTCCTTAATATTGGGTCAATTTCCATTATTGACCAATTGCTTGTAATTATTTGATTGATTTTTCTGCCCAGTACACTGTACGATGTTACAATTGGAGTTACGTCTTTTTTGTTTGTTGGTTGTATCGGTGGTCTATTAATTAGTATAACTCAATGATCCACTAATTTTGACGCATTGCCCTGTGGAACTACATCCTAATTAATATCCCCAATTTTATAGCCTCCTAATATTAAAACCCTTGCTAGTACTATTAATTCCTTGCCTAGGTTGCTCTGGTTTGAAATCAGGCGATTATATCTTAGTGCTTGGGAGTAGATAATACTTATTTTGGTATAGTATGGGTGGTGTGATGTGAATGCGAGTAGACATAGTGTATCCGTAGGTTTTCTGTAGAGGGTCGTGTATAGTAAGTGAACTTCTCCTTGAAATAGAATGATATTCATGAAGCTTACCGATTTTTATGAATATTGGTATGTGAGTTTTATATCAGGGTGGATATTGTTGAGGAATTGGAGTGCCGTTTTTAATTCGTCGTCCAGGCCTTCAAAAATGAAAAAAATGACGTCTATGAATCATTTGTAGAATAGCATTCTATGTTGCTATTTGTTGTTAAAGGTTGCTTCTATTTGTTCCATGAATAAGTTAGCGTAGGGTGGTGCGAATCTAGTTCCCATTGATGTTCTGCTTATTTGGTGGTAATATTTGCCCCCATATTCAAAAAAACTATTCGCTAAAATTGTCTCCATCATGTGGATATAGGCTGGTGAGGGACAATAAGGTGGTCTTTTAGGAATAGGTAATGCCTTGAGTTTTTTAATTGTTACTTCAATACCATCCTTGTGTAGAATCATGGTATAGAGTGATGTGACATCTGATGTTACCAACCAAAATGATTCTGTGGAAGCTTTATATTCTTGTAATTGTCTTAGAAGATTTGTTCTGTCTTTAAAGTATGATGGGAGTGATTCAGCCATCGGTTGTAAGAATTGGGTGATGAAAGCAGATAGTTGGTCCATGGGTCCCCCACAAGCTGAGACAACGGTGTGCCTGTTTTGTTTATTTTGGAAAGGCCATAAAATTTAGGCAGACGGTGATGTATTAATGGTCTTATTTTGCTGCCTGTGTAAGTATTATTACGATATGAGGAGGTCTACTATTGAGTCTGATTATTAAGTACTATTGAGGCTGAATATTGAGTAATATTGAGGTCTACTATTGTTAATCATGTAGAAAAGTGGGTCCAATGATATTTGTTTATTTGTTGTGGTATCCTCTAGTAACTCCATTATTTTGGTGTTGTAATAGTGTGTGTCTAGAATACATAAACCTCCCCCTTTATCTGCCATTTTGATTGTGATGTTCCGGTTGGTACCCTATTTTTTAAGTGATTTTTGTTCCGAGCTGGTAAGGTTAGGTGGATCTGTTTGCTTAGGTTCTTTTTCAGTGATTTTCTCAATTTCGTTATCTATTTTTTGCATAAATGTGTTGATTGTGTTGTTCGATGTGTCTGGTGGGTTCCATGTCTGGAGTTGCTTCTGAGTAAAGGATGTTTATTTATATTCACTTTCTTTTCCTCAACGTACAATTTGAGTTTAATACGTTTCTTGAACTTTTTTACCTTCTTTTTATATTCTTCCATAGGATATGTAATGTAGTTTGGCGTAAAGAATAGGCCCTTCGATATTATCTCCGTTTCCTCTTCTGATAGTTTGACACTAGAAATATTAGTAATCAGGCTTTTAGTGTAGACGGATAGGTGATGTTTCATTTCTTTGTTTTTTTTCCGTTTCTATTTGGCAGTAGGAAGATTGGTGAGGTAAATGTTAAGTATATCTGCTGTTTTGAGTTGTGTGCAGTGTTTGCATTTGTCGGAGGGTGTATAGTGCCATCATTAGCATTCTATTAAAGTAAAAATTTCAAGGTGAGTGTCAGTTTGGACATGTTGTATTTAGAAAGTAGGGATCGGGGTGTGGAAATACTGGGGAGCAGGTTAGTCAAGTATAGGATAGGGAGGTGAGTCTACTCAATGAGTCAGCCGGACGTATGTATAGGTTGGGTATAGTGTGTGTTTAGAGTATGATCTGGGATGATGGGCGATATATGTATAAAGTGTATTGTAAGCTTGTGTCGCTTTTATACGTTCCTTGGTTGATGTATATAAGTTACTTTTCAGTGCGGGTCTACGGTTGAAGTATAGACGAGAAGATTGATGTAAGTATAAGTTGTATTACTTGTGTGATCTTTGCCCGTGTGTTCGCAATAAGGATAGTGTGTTATTCTTCGATCCATATTTTTCTGAATGATATGGATTGTGTCAGTTATGTAAAGGATACATGTTAAGTGACCTGGTTTGAGTGGTGATAGGTATTACAAAACAATCCATTCTGTAAGTTAAGTGAAATATATGTGTCAATGCGTGGTGTGTTTTAGATTCCGTATTGGTTATGGGTGAATGTATATATACATTTGTATTATCTGTTTCTGTCATAACTGCAGCTGCAATAAGTTTCTCTGCTAGCACATCTAAACTATATTTAATTAAATCGGTTATACCTATTTGCACTTTAAAAGGGAGGAAAGAGCATTAACGAGAAACTCATTACATTATGATAATACAAAAGGTATTTTTATTATTTTATAAGAAAAACTATTAACCTTAAAAATTTAAGGCTCTGTTAATTGAGACTTGTTCCTGGTATTTGATTGTATTTGATTGTTAAATTATCTTTTGCATGAAATCATAACCAAAATGAACGCTGATATCTAAAAACAATTATGCAAACAGAATATAATATTAAAAAAAAAAATTAAGTTTGTGTAAATACAATTTAGCTTTATGAGTGATAATGATATAAAAAGTTGAAACTATTTAAAAACGTGCTGTTAATTGTTTAATGCCAATTTTACAGCAGGTGATAGTGGGTAACATTTTTGCCCTCTATTTAACTTTTTGTTAGTGTAATCTCTTAATTTCAATGTATCTAACATTAATTTGGTCAATGGTGCTTTATTGATGCATTGCAAGCATCTATTTTTATTTGTTTTGCTTTTTTTGTTTCATCATCTAGGCGTAAGTTTATCGTTCAATCTTTAATCAAGTGGAAAGTCCTAATTTAAAGAAACACTTCCCTCTTACACTCGTATCTTATAAAGTTATTATGTTTGTTTTTTGCAATTGTGTGCTTTTTTGCAAATACAGCTTCTGCTTTACAATTTAGATTGAAAGACCTTGTTCCAAAACATAAGGAAAACTTAGTTGTCTTTTTTTAAATATTTAAATATTTATTCCTGTACAACAAAAAAAAGGTATTTCAAAGCATAGATACCTTGAAAGTATTTAAGTTAGTCCCCTGTGATATAGATATATATGTAGGAAAAGTATATATTAATGAAAAAAAATAGATTTATATGGATGAAAAAATATATATATATTGATCCAATGTTATAGCAAAGTTAAAAAAGGCTTACATAAAAAAGCTGTACTAAAGATTTTTTTTCTTTTTCTTTTTCTATCAAGGTATCATAATAATATTTTTTTAATACTATTCATAATGATTTTCTAAACAATATTCCTTTATATAACAAGTAAAGAAAAAAAAGTTTAAAAATATGATATTAATTTGAAAATTTTAATATAACAATATAAAAAACTGAAGACTAAAAGTATAAATAATATTTAAGTTAATTAAACATAAGTAACATAAAAAGTACCCTCAAAATCTCTATGTATATCAGTTTTTTTAATAAAAAAAAGTGTTACAAATTTCCATTTGTTAGTAAAATTTTCTACATAATAATGAAAAACAGAGTTATAAATGCAAAACAAGGTATCGAGATGACCTCTTTTGCCAATAGTAACACATTTAAATACTTAAGAAGATTATATTATCATAAAATAATTGACATTAAGTTCATATTAAAATTTAATGTGACCTTTAGGCAGTTGTTATAACAACACCAATAATGTGTCGTGCTCAGAAAATGGAAACTTCTAGAGAAACAGCTTTTATTGTTTCTACAACCAGCGTTGACTCTACATGCTCCACAACAACAGTTAATTTAACAGCATCATCAGCAGGTGCAGTTCCTTTAAGTGTTTTGATACATCATGTATCAAAACACTTAAAGGAACTGCACCTGCTGATGATGCTGTAAAATTAATAATGACAATGTACAGCTTTTTAAACTATTGCGTTGAGTCTACTTAAGAAAACATATGCTAGTTTATTTAGAGGACAATCGGTAGAACATTTAATATTATTTTATAAGAATCAGTACCCAAATAGCACAAATTCCTTGGGCCATGATTGGGGAATTATTGGCTACTATATTGGGCAAATATTGGCCGCAAACATTGGGCAAATATTGGGCCTTTATTGAGCAAATATTGGCCAATTGCTGGATAAATCATAGCTCCAATATTAGGCCATTATTGGTTTTGATTGGTTTATCATGGCTTAAAATTGACCATTAATGGGGCGATGTAGGTTAATACTGGCCCAACGTTGGGCAATTCAAGCCAATATTGGCTAATTCAAGCCCAATATCGGCCAATACAAGCCTAATATGGGCTATTCTTGGCACTTTATATATTCACACATTTTTTTTGGCAACAAGAGCTTAAAATTGTCAATTCCATGCTAACAAACTTGTAATACATAGAATAACTGAATTTCTTTTCAAAATAATCTTTTTAAAATAAAAGGAATGTTGATTTGTTTGTAATAAAATTCAAAAAACATAAGTCATATAAAAAAAATTTATTCGATAAATATTCTCAACCAGTATCCAATAAAAAAACAATGTAAAAAAGAAAATAAACATTTTATAAAAAACACTTCATTACACTTAGTATAAAAATTAAATGTCTTCTAAAGAACTTTCCTCTACGCCTCTCCTAGCGATTTTTTCGAGGCCATCCATGTCAATTGAACTTGATAGTCATTTTGGCAGCATCTTATCCGGTTGATGGATATGTATATATATATATATATATATATATATATATATATATATATATATATATATATATATATATATATATATATATCGATTTATAAGTCGGATATGTATATATATAGTAAATATATATTAATATATTGACAGATATTTAAACATATATACTAATCGTCGCTTAGGGATAGTTTTCTTACTGCGCCTGCATAAACAAATATCAAGAGTAAACAGAGATAAACAAAAAATAGAGCAAATAAAAATCTATCTATCAAAATAAAACTTTAATCCACCATTACTGAACACAGATCAGCTGTGAATACATTAGGGTTTTAATCTGGTGTTAAAATGAGAGTGTCTTTGAAATTTTTAGTTTAAACTGAAAGGACATCTGAGATGTTTAGAAATATGACACTTTATTTAATTTTAAAACCAGAAACTTAATTTAATTTTAAAACCACCTAATTTTAAAACCAGAGTAAAACCCTAATGTGTAGGGTATAGTTGGATCCAAGATCTGGATCCAATTACCTGGGTACCTGTATAGAAAAAATATTAAATAATTTATTAAAATAGAGATATAAAGAAACACAAATTAATAAAAAAAAAATAGCTTACTGTTCTTGATCGCTACTCAGAATCTTGCAATTAAGTTGATTTCCAGAAGATCATTTATCTCTTGAAGTGGAAAAGTCAAGGCTTCTGAGAGAGGTGCATTCATGGTTTGTCCGATGCAGGCTTGTTTCTGCCACTGCTCATTAATATCAGCTTTCAGCACTGATTTACCAAACCTTTTGTGAAATGTAAGTACAGTTAGACATATAGATATAGTGGTGTAGGAAGTGATTAATGCATCATCGTTAGTGGCGTTTGTAGTTCTTCTTCTTGAGTTTGCTTTTTTGGCATATCAATCAAAAAATGTAAGCGTAGATGGTAGAGTATGATAATAGAATTGGTACCATTTTACTTACTAATTACTAATTATGGATAGATAGGTCAGTGTTTATTATTTAATATGAGTGCATTTCTTATTTTGCCTATTTTGTGGCACCTATTCCCTGAGGCCAAAGCAGCTAGTGGATTTCTTTAATAAACTACAACATTGAACTACTGCCATTACCTCCTGAAAAAACGATTTGAGAAAACATGGTAAACTGTAAGAATAAAGTAAAGAAGTATGTGGAAGAAAGCAAATGTAATGCCACTTTTTAAAAAAGGAAGCAAATTAAAAGCATCTAACTACAGACCAGTCTCGTTAACTTCTATACCATGTAAAGTGTTAGAAAGAATAATAGCTGATTGTATCATGCAACATCTCATAAATAATAATTTACTTTCAAAAAAACAACATGGTTTTATGAAAAGCAAGAGCTGTACAACAAACCTATTAGAATACCTAGATATTTTAACAGATGCGTTCCACAATAGAACACCGGTAGATGTATTGTACACAGATTTTAAAAAAGCTTTTGATAGTGTTTCACATAAAAAGTTATTATCCAAGTTATTGACTTTTGGTATTTCTGGTAAACTTCTTACGTGGATAGTCTGTTTTTTAGCTAACAGAAAACAAAGAGCGGTTTTAGGTAAAAGTGTGACAGATCGGGTTGATGTACTTAGTGGTGTACCACAAGGGTCTGTTCTAGGTTCTCTCCTTTTTTTGGTATTTATAAATGATTTTCCAGAAAATTTTATTAATGAATGTCGTTTAAATGCTTTTTTTTTTTTTTTTATTCATATATTTGCCGTACATATAACATTTACAAGTTTCGTAAATTAAAAGTAATATTTACAAGTCTCGTGAGTCAAAATATATAGTGAAATTTATAATTAAATAGTACAGGCCGGACTTCAAGAAGATCGTAATGATCTTATCACGAAGCCCTTACAATGTGTTTGATATATTATTATGATTATGTTAAATATAATTATATATTAAGTACAACTATGTTTATATATTCTTTAAATTTAGCTCATAATAAAAAATAAACTCAAAATAAGCTCAGTATAAAATATTAGACATAACTAGCAGCATAATAACTAAACTTGATAAGAAAAAATCAAGTGTTTTTTTTGTGTGTAATAAACAATTTTTGATATATTGTTTGAGAAAGGTAAGAGTCATTTGATGCTGATGATAATAAGATAATTGCACCTATTTCTTCTCAAAATGATTCACCATTGTTTCAAAATGATATAAATAAACTTGACGAATGGTCAACAAAATGGAAATTAAGATTAATCTTTGAAAAATGTAAAATTATGCACTTTGGTTCAAATAATAACGAATATTCATATTTTATGAACAATAACAATACATTAATAGAAATTGAAAAGTCAAAACTAGAAAAAGACATTGGTGTTTATATATCAAGTGATTTAAAATGGGCCAAACAAGTAAAATATGCAGCTAGTAAAGCAAATAGTATACTCTCACTACTAAATAATACATTCAAGTACAAGGATAAAGATTTAATAAAAACACTGTATTGTACATATGTTAGAACAAATTTAGAGTTTTCAATTCAAGCATGGAGTCCGTGTTATACAAAAGATATTAATGAACTAGAAAAAGTCCAACGAAGAGCTTCGATAATGATACCGGAGCTAAGACATCTTGAGTACAAAAAAAGATTGGAAATTTTGGGTTTGACTACTTTGGAGACTAGAAGGCTAAGGTGTGATTTAATCCAGCAATTCAAAATATTTAAAGGTATTGAAATCATTGATATTAAACAAAATGAAACAATGAACTCTATTTGGTCATCAGGTCCTGCAGCTAACATTAGAGGAGCAAAACATCGAATGAAACCTGAATTGGTCAGAAATTGTTTGAAAAGGCAAAATTTTTTCAGCAATAGAGTTGTTGATGGATGGAATAGTCTACCAGCCGAAGTTGTTCAATCTACTTCAGTTAAAAGCTTCAAATTAAACTTGCAATCGGTCGACTTAGAAGATAAAAACAAGATAAAAACCAAGAAAGCTTATTATTAACTTTTTTATTATTTAGTGACTGAACCAACTTGTTCATTAATTAATTTATACCGGCTATCATAGATATTGCCTGCCGCTTTATCTCAACAGCATTATTTAATAATAATTAATATAAATAAAAATAAAATTTCATTATTGTATTGTAAAGCAAATTGGATTTACATCTTTCATTATTACATTATAATTATCATAATGATTTTGTTAAATAATACAAACGCATATTATTGTTATGAATGAAAAATTATAATGATATTTTAACTATAATAATAAATTAATTATAACTAATATTAATGAATAAATGATATTGACTTAAATATTACAATTAATATATTCGTATATTTATTAACTGTATTATTTTTTTTGAAATTAACACTACAACTTTTCATAATTAATTTTCAAAATTACAAGTAAGATTAAAAACAGATAAAAAAAAGCAACTTAGTAAACCTTTATAGACTTTTATAAACTTTATTAGCAACTTTTTCGACTATCTTCTCGAGCTTATTTTAGTCCGTCTCTGTCAATAGACCCTGACATCCATTTGGAAAGTATTTTGTCCAGTTGACTAGCTGTAGATGGTTGAATTTAAAATACAGTTCTGTATTTAATACAGTTCTGAAATAATAATAACTTATTTCCAATAATAATATTATTAATATTGGTCCAAAATGATTGCGTTAATCCGAAATGTGCGCCATATTTAAAATACGACTTTATCACAACTATTGGTATATATTTATTATATATTAGCCAATATTGGCCCAATAAATTCCCAAATAAATCGACCAGTATTTAGGCTTCTATATCAGCTGCAAATGCAAGCCGACAAACGCTAAGCCTCAGCAATTAAGGCAAAACGATGGCATACAATGGCCCGTTATATATGTTCAAAAAAGTTATTGGCCCAATAAGTTGGGAGTTTTAGCATTTGAAAAAGACTGTCCTCCACCTAAGTTTTTTTTCTCTATAATGGAAATGAATGTGTAAAATGAACAAAACAAAGATTGTCTGAGCCTAGTAATCCAATTACTACATTTGAAACCAATTCCCTTTCACGAGCAAAAAATACACCATTAAATTCAATTGTGCAAAACTTAGATTGTACTCAACATCAAACTGTATAATTTTTTTATGCGAATAAAGCGATTAGAAAATATTTGCGCAAATATCAGTTTAGCAATAACATCTGAAGCAAAATTTATTACCAAGCTAAAAAATGTTTTTAGCAACCCTAAAGCTGTAGATACACTGTTATGCATAAAAAAGTGTATATGCCACTGTAAACAGTAAAAATATAATTAAAATCCAACCAAATTCAGTTGGCAGACTCACCCATGCAAAATCATGCGGTCTAAAAAGAGTAACTGTTCGTCGTCTTTCTGATGGAGATGAAATAAAAAGAAGAAAAATATATATATATATATATATATATATTTTTCTTCTTAGGATACAACACTATGTCCATTTTCACAACTTTACAGGAGAGGCGTTTTAAACTTTTTTTCAACAAAAAGTGTTATTGGCACAGCTATTTATTGAGATGTTGAAACAATATTTACCAGAACATTCTATTTATTGTTATTTACATCATGCAGTTGTTATAAAATAAAATAAAACCTTTTTTGTGGTTTTTTTTCACTTTTTAATGGACATGATGTTGTATCCCTCTAATAAAGTTATTGTACTATAAGACCTAATGTGGGATATTCAATAACAAACACAATACTATTTGACTTACAAAATGTGTTTAACTATTTTATTTATAATTCTCTTTACAAATACAAATAATACATCTATGTATTCAACTAAAATGGTATTTTAGGTGCAAAAAACTCAGTCATCATCAGATAAGTCTCCTTCAGGGTACTCACTAGTGTTATTACTAGTATGCTTTTAGTTTTTATAAAAGTCATGGCAATTTCTAGGAACATATGGTAGTAATGCCAATAGATCATTATACTTTTGTTGTGATATTGGTATTGGACTTAGTGTTACCAGCTGCAAATCGTTTGGCAATGTAAGGTGTCGCCTTCGTAACCTAACAAGGTCAATCTCCTGGTTTTCATCAGCGAAATTACTTTTCAAAAACAGAGTTCCCATGCTGTTCTGTTTTACTTGCAGTTGAACACAGGTTGACAGAAGAACTTGTTCTTTGTTGACATCTTTTTTTCTATTAATAAAGGGTGGATTTTCACATGTTTTGACATCGTACAAAGACCTAAAATTTTTAAAATCTTCCAGTTCCATATTATGCACAGTATATTTCACTGAGGTCTGTCTGACTAACTGCTGCCAATCCCAGGGCGTTAGAATTGTCTTAGGGCGTTAGATTTCCGCTCTATCAGTGCATGGACAGTATCCGCCTCCATATGCGTGTGGCCCTTTAGTAGAAACTTTTGAGTGATGATTTTTACTTGAGGATACTTATTGAGTATCCAAAAGAAACACATAACGCTAATATTCTTATTCTGGCCGTAACAATTATCCGACCACAGAATGATTTCTTCAATGTCACAGCCAGGAATGACGGTATCTGCCCATTTCAGTAATGCAGATCCGATTTCATTTCCGCCACGAGCTCCTTTGGATTCGTCCCACATAATACAATGGACTGACGAATCAGAAGAATCAAAAAGGGTGTAATTCAACGTCCAAAGTTTTCTCTTGTAAAAGCTTATGCAATTTGTTATAAGGGGTTACGGCAAAAATTTTTGAAGATCGCCCGTTAATACCTTAAGGGTATTGTTAGCCCTTTTGGTGTCCTCGCTTTTTAAATCATACCTTAATTTAGATTCATCCAGATGTGCATTATGGTCTTACTTAATAGAATTTTTTTCATCTAGAGTCAAATTATTATTTTTTAATTTTGCTTGAAAATAATCACATGTGTCACACGTGTCTATTTCTGGTGGTTTGAAATTGAACTTAAATTTTTTGTTGAACACATCGTAGTAGAGCCATTTTTTAGCTATTAACAAAGGGTTGAAATCATTTTCATTACAATCCTCTACATACAGTTCATACATTTTCTCTATGTTCAGGTGCGGAACCAAATACTTTTCCCTAGTGTAATGACTGCTATAATTTGGGAAGGAAGAGATGTGTCTTACTACACTTTCAACAGTGTCATTATGTGTTTTATTGACGGGAGTTTGCTTACCCCTTTGATCGATTTTTACAATTCCACCTGGTTCAATATTTTTCGAAACATTAACTACCACGGTGTTTGAAATAGAGAGCGTATTTAAAAACATAAGTTTACATACTCTAGTTCGTATGCCTTTTACTGTAAAATAATATTGTAGAGTATTTTGTTTTGACTTATTGGAGGCAAGGTCTCGTTTTCTTGAACGGACAGTACTATGCTACTCTACACATGAAACAATGAATTGCCGTTTCATGTCATTTCCAAGATCTCCTGTCTGTCACTTTGTAATAATTTTTCAGAACATTTCATTCTGCAAGAACAAGGAGGTTTAATAATTCTTGCAGGGACAACTTTACCCTTTTTACTAAATAAACGTAAATATTCTTCACCTGCAGAATATTTACGTTTCTGAATATTACATGCCCATTCACTGGTATGAACGACACGTTTTTTACCTGTCTGAGTAGAAATAGATTTATTTTTCACTTTTCTCCTTACGCCTACTGTTCCTTGCAAATCTAGGCCTACTTAATTTTCTGCAATCAAATTTAAGTCTTTCTCAAGTCAACGTAGCTCATGTTCATTTAAGTTTGTTTTAGCACTAGTTTTATTTCTACTGACCTCATTTTGTATTTCATTAAATACAGGGACATCATCACTGGAATCCGTTTCAGAGCTTAGAGTTTCATAATTTTTGTCCCGATCAGAATCATCATTTTCTTCGTTGAAACGCAAGTCATCTCCATTATCCTCTTCATTTTCAACATCCTTGCTGTTTGTATGATTTGGTTCTGAAATAAAACAAGTCTTATAATATTTCATGTAAAACATAATATTTTGAAGTTTAGGTTCATAAGAAAACATTACATTAACTGTTTGAGGTTATGTATATCACATTAAAAATAATGAGCAAAACAGTAGCTTACATGTAGCAGAATCTTTTTTAGAACTTTTCAATAGTTCCCGAATCTTTCTCCCACGAGAATTATGGTTAATTATTCTTACTATTACTAAAAAAGAGCAAATATTATGACTTAAAATACATCCAACTATCCGTGCGTTCTTTTGTACCTACCTGGTAAGTTGCAGTTAACTTGTTTCTCCCGAACGCTTTCGGTTAGTTAGCTATGAAGCTTTGACACTATTGGCTGCTGAGAATAGGTTGCCAGGGTGACAGCACGTAAGCGCCGCCTAGATGACACACTGCGCATGTCAACCGATCTCGCCGAAGTCCAAACTACTATGATGAGGAAGTAACTGAACTTACCGATTACCCATAAAAGAACGCTTGTGGTAAGTTACAGTGACTTCAAGTACCCATAAAAGAACGGGAAAGTGACTTCCAGTTAACCGCAAGTTACCAGGTGGGTATAAACGAACGCACTCATCAGAACTGTCAAAAGTACTCTTAGTTCACTAACAATCCGCCAGGCTGTGTAGAGGTATACAACACTATGTCCAGTAGTAATTCACATGCTTCAGAAGGATAAAACACCAAGTCCACATTCTATCCCTCTAAATGAAAGTGGACTTGGTGTTGTTTTAAAACATGCTATATCCGGTTCTAACTGGTTTTGGACATAGTGCTCTATTCCTCTTAGAAATATGAGAAAAGCTGATTTTAACTCTGTAATAAAGTCAATATGGAAAATAATGGACACAGTGTTGTATCCCTTCGAGGTACCGATATATATATATATATATATATATATATATATATATATATATATATATATATATATATATATATATATATATATATATATATATATATATATAAATATGTATATATATATATATATATATATATATATATATGTGTGTGTGTGTCATTATATATAATCTCATTATTTGAAGAAAATTCAAAAGATCTTTTGGTTCTTTATTTAAATATACCGTAAATAACGGACGGTATACTTCAAACATCTATAACAAAATTTCATCCCCTCTACGTCCTACGGGCGTTTAATGGACGCCTGTGTTCATGCAGTTAAAACCGTATAATAATAGATCTCCGTACGACGTCCGTAGGACGTACAACTTGGACAGGGGACGGACAGACGGGGTTTTGACGTCCTCAAGTGTCGTGCGGACGACGAATATCCACTGTGTAGTCATTGATTTGGAAACAAGAAAACGGCGTTAAAATATTAACATTGATTCAAAATTAAAAAAACAACGTTGAACTTATGTTAGATTTTTTAAACGTTTTCTAAAAATAGCACTTGTAAAAATTTACTAAAATGTATTTTTTTATTAAAGTTATACAAGTTGGGGTAAGAGAGTAATTTATTTTTTTATTTTCGAAACTACCTTCGTTTTCGTTTAACTCAACGTCATCTTCTACTTCCCAGGTATCATCTTTTTGATTTTCTTTTTCACATTCTATTAAGTTCTTCATCTTGTTTTTTGTGCTAGTAGGATTTCCGTTTACTTCAATTTAAATGATAAGGTGCATACTTTATGTCAATATTAATTTGAGTTCTCTTTTTCTAGTTTATTGATACTTTTACTAGCATTTTTAGCTTTGCTTATAAACAAAAAATATGTAAGTTTGTAATTTATTTGTTCAAATTTGATCTACAACGGAAAAATCCGTGAAGCTGAGAAAGCAACCAATCCCTGCAATGGTAGATCCAGTATAGAGGATTACTAAACAAAAATAAAAAAGAAATAAAATAACGCATAGAGTTAATAACGTTTCCAAGCGGAAACAGAGGTACCGATCATACAGTTTTTTTTTGGAGTGAGCCAAAAAATCTGTCAAGTCTTTTTTTGACATTGCTAATGATGACAATATCTGGTATATTTCTATCGAAAGTAATGATATCCGTTGGAAACGTATTCCAATCAACTTCCACACGGTTACATAAATAGGTTTTGCGAGCTATACATATAATAATTCTTGGTGCCCGAATGCGATAAGGAAAACCCTGAAGACCATCAGCTAGTCTGAGTTGCGCAAGTACAGGAGCAGGAGATAGTGATTCGATCAATTTAATTTTGTTTATGCCGTGGTAAATCTTAAAATATTGTATAAGATCATTTCGGCGCTTTCGATTTTCAAGTGATTGGATACCAATAGCTGAGCAGCGTTCCTTGGCTTTCACGATAGACAGCCTTAAAAAGGATCCACCAAAAGTAGGTTTCGCATTTTGAAAAAAACGCAGACCTAGAAAGGATATTATAAACTTTACGAGTATGCGGTTTTCGTTTGATCTTCGCAACTTGGTACCATACTACAAATATTAAATGAATGTTGATGATTCTAACCGAAAATTAAACAAGTATTAGGTAAGATATATATATCCTTCTCGCCAAATTTGCATATTATGGAGTTTGTGGAGTTCCTCTGAACTGGTTTAAATTTTATTTAAACTGTAGACTTCAATTTGTAACTAGAAATAAAATTACCTCATCAGCCTAACCTGTCAATTCAGGGACTCCTGAATTGACAGGTTAGGCTGATGAGGTCAAGTCCCTGAAACCAAGAGGCCGTATCATCAGTTCTCGACTTGCTGAGAGCTAATAAAATCTCACTCAATGCTAAAGAAAACCCAAATAGTAGTATATAAAAACAAAAACCAAAAATTATGAGGCAATCAAGTTTTTATGTTATTGGAATTATAATTATGCTTCAAAGTTAGTAAGGTATCTATAAATTATGGAATTGTAAAACCTATTTTTTTAAATACTACCACTCTTATTTGTAGTAAAAATTGTGTCGATCTAATGATATGTTGGCCAAAGTTAGGCACTTTGTCAACTTAAAATCTAACCAGTATTTATTACGCCATATTTGGATCTCACATATAATATGTTTGCTAGATCCGGGGATAAACTAAAAATCAATGCCTAAAAATTATTTCCTTGCTACAAAATAAAGTCATTAAAACTTCATGACAACATCAAACTTATGAATTGCACCTTTGTATGAGCTTGTTTGCATGGTAGACTTCCAATTGCTTTCCCTTCTTTCTTCTCCAAACCAGTTCCAAACACTCCTATCTCCTTTGATCCTAATCATGCAAAAATATATATGTTGAACACAGTCGAACAATAATATAAGGCAAAAGTTCTATAAAGTATCAATGCACCAATGAGTAGAATAATCTCCCCCACTCCATATAAACTGAAACCCCAAGTTCAAGATCTGCCTTTTTAAGTAAAGTTAAACAAAGCTATCTGGACAGCTATTCATAAAACAAAAGAGTGCTATTACCATAGTAACCAAACCTAATGATTATACTAGACTTAATGAATACTTCTGTTTAGTATTTATTATTATATTTATTGGTGTTTATATTAAATATTTTGTCACTATTAGTTGTTGTTTTTTTTTTCCTTCATTTCATTATCTTCATTGTTCTTGGTTGTTGTGTTAGTCTGTTATACTATAGTTATTAGTAGTAGTATTTTTTTTTAGATCTTAGAAAACAAAACAAGATTTGTTTTGTTTTCTAAGATCTCTGTTTTGTAGTTGTTGTTTTTTTTCTAAGATCTCTGCTTTGAATTAGTCTTATACTATTTGCATTGTCCTACAAAAATATTATTGTAATATTTATACTCTATTATAAGCAGTGTCTATTTATGTAAAAAATATATTGATTGATTAAAAACCTTTATGCTTCGATTATTTACACTCTTTTATTTGTAGATTTAAATTGGACTTATATTTATTTTCATTCATTCTTTTTACTTAATTTTTGCTTTATTTTTGCCCCAATTAAAATTAAATTTCATTTAAGCTAAACCTTAAAAACAGCCTTGAAACTTCATACTGTTTTTGGGGACTATAATTCATAGGCCTTGATTTATTTACACACAACTTGAGCCACTGTGAAACTGACCCATTTTAAACATATACAATCTATTTTCAGTATAAATAATCAGGTAGAAATTTATATATTTCCATTATAGAAGCATAAGAAAAAGAATTGTCATGGGCACAACCATATATACTTTATTTTTTGATGACTGTATTATTGTATATAAAGTGTTTTGAAGTATGAATGATCATTTCTAATATGGTTAATAACAGAATAGAACATTTAAATATACGTGGATGATGTAAAATATAAATAAATTTTTTCGAATTTGTTCTTTGTAATATTTGCCTAATAAAGTTTCATTATAATTGAAAATCACAAAACCTCAGGTCTATTAAAAATTCTTTAGTAGTAGATAAAGACACCATTTAGATGCCTTCATGGTAGGGTGTCTGTTTAGTGTAGCTGCAATAATTTTTAAAAACTTTTTGAAATCTAGATTTACTGTTATTACGATCAATCTAAGTGGTGTCAAAGCAACGCTTAAATTCAAGAAATGGGTTGCATTAGGGTTGAAAATGTTTTAGAAAATTGGTGTTTGTTACCAGTGCACTGATGTAACTGGAGTTAATGTACACATTTTTTTGTCTTTTTAACAAAAAGTAATGTTATATTTAAAATAAACTTTTAGATTATCAGTGAAAACTGAACTGATAAATTGATAAATTCTCTAAGTTTACTTTTTTTTTTAGCCAAAC